>OZ005650.1:208848337-209325837 GCA_963930645.1 Salticus scenicus | reverse complement strand
GGAATTTCTATGAGATTTAGAAGTTTAGTTAAATATTCGTAAGTCTTGTGATGTTAGTTTGGGTCTGAGTGAATTTTAAGTGATTATATAATCCAAAAACTTTAAATTATACTAAATTTGAACTAAAAAAAATAATAAATAAATAAAATATAGCTTTATTTATAGCTTTTTTAATGTTACTTCAAATGATGTTTCTCAAAAATATTTAAATATATATATATATATATATATATATATATATATATATATATATATATATATATATATATTAGGGTGGATCGAAAAACGGGTTTTCTCTCCAATGCAATTCTAATAGCGCGGAAAACTTGCACATAGGCATCATTATAAATGAAAAAATATTAATTTTTTTTTTTTTCTTCAAAATTTGAAATCGCGCAGAAGGCCTTAAGTTACCAAAAAATTCAAAATACCGGGAAATAAAAAAAAAAAAAAAAAAAAAAAAAAATGCAAAAATTACAAAAAAATACATTTTTTGTTCTAATAGTGAAAAAAGTGTTTTTAAGAGTGTCCTTAATCTATACAAAATATAATTAGACCCATTCTTGTTTCACTAAATTCGCGCAAAAGGCCTAAAGTTGCGGGTTGTATCGTAAGAAAACGATATTTCATCATTTTCGACATTTTTTAAACATGTGCCAAAACCCCTAAAAGTTTTATTTTTAATTTGTAATAGTGTAAAAACCATTCAAAATAGTTTTCCCAATCCGTAAATAATACTTTCAGACCTGTTGTTCCTTAATTATATTCGTGCAAAAGGTCTAAATTATAGAATAAGTTAAGTTATAGTGTCCCATAAAAACGCCGTTTTCCATATCTGATGAGTGTTTATTTAACACATTAAGGTTTTAATAAGACTCTAACAAGTGATTTACAAAAAATGTATTAGCCAAACATATCATATTGCAGCTCTTAGCTCATTTCATCATTTAATCTGTGCTGAAATGACCCAGGAATCACGGCGAGGACGTGGCTGCAAGGCGAGTCCCACCTCCACCCTACCTAATCAACCAACCAGGGTGAATTTTATTTATAATATTTACAGTAACTATTTACTTTGTACAATGCATATATGTTCGTTGTAGGCAAAAGGTTATTTAAGTAGAAGCCTCTTTGAATTCTGACTTTGAATTAAATTTGGGCATCAGCTGTCTTGATTTTAAAGTCGCTCTAATATAACATTCGCGATTTTCATGCCCGCACACTTTTTCTGCTGCTTCTGTAACCACTTTTACACACCTCAACTTACTGGGTGTGGCATGGGAATTTGAAGAAGTTAAACTCTGGTAGCGCTTCGTCTTTCAATAAAGAAGCAATATATTCAGTTGGCATCTTGGACAGTAGTCGCGGACATTTTAACGAGTTACCTTATAGGCATTTGTTTGATCACTTGGATGGAACGACAACAGGACCAGCATCATTTAGCGGTCCAGTTGGAAAACAACTCCCTGGATGTGAGAAACTCCCTGCTGTAGATTTTGAGCCGATACAATCAGAAGTCATTGATATCACTAAAAACGATCTGAGTAAAGATCAGAAGTATCTCCTAGACATTGTAAAAGTGGTCAACACAGGAATCTGTAATCCAGAATTGGCTGCTAGTTATCCTGTACGCATCAGCCACTCTCGTTGGCTAACCTGTGCTAACCGGGTTTTAAGATTGTATGTATCCCAAACTAGTCCAACAATTGAGTTACAGACTCTTGCAAATTACATAGTAAAGTCATATGCAGATGTTTGGTTTGATATAAAGAAAAACTACACTGGGAAAGATAGACCGAAGCATATTTTGAAGGAAGTTAATATAAACAGGCATCTACCGGACAATATCAAGCAAATTATGATTTAGTAATTCAAAGGAACGCATTCTTCTACCACCCTGAAAATATGATGTTGGCTATGATAATGGATGAGAGACCACACATTAGAGAACTTGGCTACAGGAGGATCCTTAAATCCAGAAATGAGCCATCAGCTGAAGGTTATGTAAGAGACTTCAAAATACCTTCAATAAATTTTAGTGCAAACGACTATACCGAACTAATTGATTGGTCAATCTGCAAATTAACACCGCCGCCACTACTGTACAAGATGCCAACTGAATACATTGCTTCATTATTGAAAGACAAAGCGCTACCAGAGTTTAACTACCTCAAATTCCCATGCCACACCCAGTCAGTTGAGAGGTGTGTAAAACTAGTTACAGAAGCAGCAGAAAAAGTGTGCGGGCATGAAAATCCAGAAGATTATATTAGAGCTACTTTAAAATCAAGACAGCTGATGCCCACATTTAATTCAAAGTCAGAATTCAAAGAGGCTTCTATGTAAATAACCTTTTGCCTACAACGAACATATATGCATTGTACAAAGTAAATAGTTTACTGTAAATATTGTAAATAAAATTCACCCTGGTTGGTTGGTAGGGTTGGATGGAGGTGGGACTCGCCTTGCAGCCACGTCTTCGCCGTGAGTCCTGGGTCATTTCAGCACAGATTAAATGTTGAAATGAGCTGAGAGCTGCAATGTGATATGTTTGGCTAATACATTTTTTGTAAATCACTTGTTAGAGTCTTATTACAAACCTTAATGTGTTAAATAAACACTCATCAGATATAGAAAACGGCGTTTTTACGGGACTCTATAACTTAACTTATACTACAATTTAGACCTTTTGCGCGAATACAGTTAAGGAATAACAGGTCTGAAAGTATTATTTCTGGATTGGTAAAACTATTTTGAATGTTTTTTACACTATTACAAATTAAAAATAAAAATTTATGGGTTTTGGCACAAAAATCATGAAATATCGTTTCTTTACGATACAACCCGCAACTTTAGGCCTTTTGCGCGAATTCAGTAAAACAAGAATGGGTCTAATTATACTTTGTATGCATTAAGGACACTCTTAAGAACGTTTTTTTCACTATTAGAACAAAAAATGTATTTTTTTGTATTTTTTGCATTTTTTTTTTTTTTTTTAATTTACCGGTATTTTGACTTTTTTGCGCAATTTCAAATTTTGAAAAAAAAAAAAAAAAAATTAATATTTTTTCATTTAAAATGACGCATATGCGCAAGTTTTCCGCGCTATTAGAATTGTATTGCAGAAAAAACACGTTTTTCGATCCACCCTAATATATATTAAGCATTAAGCCAATGTATTTTTCAACAAAATAGGCGATTTTTCTTTTAAAAGTATTTCCTAGTAATCGGAATAGAAAATATAGAGGGTATTAGGGGCAAATATTTTAAATAGGAATTGCTAGTGCTTCAATATTTTTTCTGCCGACTGTATACAAAAATATATAATTAATTCCAATAAGTATTTACACGCCAAATCTTGAATGTCAATATCAGAATCTAATCCTTCCCCATAAATTTTCAAAATTAATGTGAAAAATATCATGAAAATACAGTAAAATTAAATTTTTACAAAAACAACCTTGTAATCGGTAAGCAGATTTTCTGAATGTGTAGTTGAGTTGAGTTGAGTTGAGTGAGTTTAATGTCGCAATACAGCTAGGCAATAGTCGATTACCTAAAATCTGAGAACTATCCCAATTGGCCTTCTAATGTCATGACATTACATTTTTTGTCCTCTAATTTTCTTATAGGGAATAAAATGTTCCCTATTACACGCACAAATTAAACGATTTTAAACTTATTTAGATATTTTGAATAGTTTTATGTACTTCAAATTACATAACAAAACGTTATTATTCACTGATTGTGGCGGAATTTTAGCTTTCGGTGAAGTTTTGTTGTTACAAATATATTCGAAAGTATTCCTGTGAAAAATTTTTACTATAATTATGCACAGTGATTTTTCAGTAAGACTTATTTATGTTTAGAATTATTCAAAGCAAGGGGTAATTTTGTTGGAGACGTTGTGAGGAAATAAGGTGAAGTCAATAGTAGGTCGCCGCAGGTATTCGTCGGGAAAGTAAATCGCAGTGCAGCGCCAGAGTTGGGGAAAAGTCTGGCACCAGCACGCCCAGTGACGCAATACTTGGGATTTTGGATCTTTCGACGCCAACAGTCGGCGGTGCTTCAGATTGGGTCGGAATGATTTTATGCTGGCGTAGAGTCACAACGGAGAAAATAATTTGCGTTGTGTGTAAGTGAATACGTGTAGCTATTGTGGATTTGGAAAGTGAAGCGATTGGAGGTGGTTAGTTTCAATGTGGATATATGTATTTTGTAATGGAGATAGTCAACTGGGAAAAAAATTGTGTATGTAGGAGCCTCGCCTCCCCCCCCTCCGGGGGAAGTCCTCCCTCCAGGGGAGTAAATTTTCATGATGGGTATCTTTTAAAAGAGCTCTCCAATACCTTTAAAACGAATGGTCGAACCAACGATCTGCGATAATTTAAAACAAAGTTATCGACTTTTTTTTTTTTAATATTGAGAATAAAATGGACTTTTTTTGGATATTTAGTGTTATACTACGTCTCTACTATGGAAATCGTCTGCATTATCATAAAAGATAATTTTTTTAAATAATAATTTTAATAAATTAATTTTTTTAAAGGAAATTATTATTCAAAACCGAATTAAATTTTATATAAATCTAGGTGCATTAATGAAACGAGGGGGGGGGGGGTGATTAAGGGGGGCACTACCCCCCCCCTCACAAACAAAATAATCTCCAACCTGAATTTATAGTATTAAATTTCAGGGTAAGAGAAAGTCGTGTGAGTGACACATACTTTCTCTTACCCATAAGGTAGAGAAAGTATTGTTTTGGGGTCAAATTTTCTAACGCGAGATTTTATTATATTTACACGTTTTGAGGTTCCCTGAATACGAAAATCATGTTTTTAGCAAATGGTCTGTGTGTATGTCTGTGTGTCTGTGTGTTTGTCTGTGTGTGTGTATCTGTCTGTTATCAGCATATCTCAAAAACAAATTATGGCAGAAAGTACAAACTTGGTATTCTAAATGTGTATCATATAGGGATGTTACAGTAAGATTTTCGTTAAGATCAAGGAAATGGTTCATGTACCGGGACAATCAAGATAATTCTAATACATTACTTCTGTGGGGAAAATTGCAGATAAGTAGAGTTTAACGTCTATAGACTGCACTAAACCAAATGAAACGAATGTATATTTTTTGTAATAGAGATAGTTAACAGGAAACAAAAAATGTGTATGTAGGAGCCTCGCCTCTCCCTCCTGGGGAGGATGTCCCCCCTCGAGGGGGGGGGGTAAATTTTCATGAGGGGTATCTGTCAAAACAGCTCGCCGATACCTTTAAAACGAATGGTTGAATCATCGTTCTGCGATAATTTAAAGCAAATTTATCCATTTTTACTTTTAACGAAAAAAATAACTTAGGAAAAAGAAATCGTATGTATATTTAAATATTGAGAATAAAATGGACTTTTTTGGATATTTGGTGTTATACAACTTCTCTAATATGGAAATCGTCTGCATTATCATAAAAGATAATATTTTAAATAATAATTTTAATAAATTATTTTTTAAAAACATAATTATTTTTTAATAACCGAATAAAATTCTATATAAATGTAGGTGCATTAATGAAACGGGGGGTTGAGGGTGGCGGTAGCCTTTTCACACAGAACTAATTATCACATAAAAATATTCAGAAGCCTAATATGAATTGTTTAACACAGGTTTACATAACAGTACTCGCTATCTTACCTTTTAATCTGCAACCTGTATTTATAGTATTAAATTTCAGGGTAAGAGAAAGTCGTGTAAGTGACACACCAGATTTTTTTTTTTTTTTTCTCACTACGTAAATTCTGTTTTATATATCTTTACATGTGTATCAAGTTTTTCATACCGAAAAAAATTAGGTGTCTAATTTGTAAGGTCTTTTTTATGCCTTCTATTCACATTATATCCAAGTATACGTGTAATAGTGGTTAATGGAAGTCGTGTGGTTGTTGCACATCAGATTTTTTCAGTTTTTTACGAGTCTAGTGAAAGATACACGCTAAGTTTTAAGTAAACAAAATCTAATACAAAAGTAACGGAAAGGAAAATGTAAATTTGACGTTCGGACCTATTTTCTGAAAATCACGTATAATTTATAGTGGAACGTAATGCATCCAAATATTTTGTATGACACAGAAAAATAAATAAGTAAATAAATGATACTAGTGATAAAAACTTTAAGCAATACCCCTTCAATTCACAAAGTGAGCACACATTTAAAAATCAATGCATAATATATCATTATTATTTTTCAATGAAATTAATACTGCTTAAATTAATTTCATTTAATTACTTTTCAGAGAGCGTAATTTCTAATATTTTTACTCTCACAAGGAAATATTCAAAAGGGGTCGTCTTCAAAAAATATTGAAAAAAATATATATGTGATTCTACTCTTCATAAAACACCATAAAGTGAAAAATTATCGGCTGAAAGGAATTACAGCGACCACAAAAAATTATCATAATTAAGCATATTTGGCAATTTTACATTGCTAGACGATTTATTTTTAGTACTTGGCTTAGAAACAAAACATGGTACTGTTCGTACACGGCAATCTCGATGCTAACGAACTGAACGCCTAACAGCGCTAAATCACCAAATATGCTTAATTTTGATAATTTTTTATGGCCGCTGTAACTCATTTCAGCCGATAATTTTTTCACTTCCTGGTGTTTTATGAAGAGTAGAATCACATATTTTTTTTTTCAATATTTTTTGAAGACGACACCTTTTGAATGCTTCCTTATCAGTGTTTTAAATAGAGTTATAAGTATTACGTATAAGTAAAATGACGATAATACATGGCATTCCTATTAAAATTATATGAACTAAATTCAGCGTTTATATGTTATCCTGTTTATTATTTCACATCAAAATATACACAAACACTTATGTTCTACAATTTTCAAAAGCAGTACAATTCGTGTGATTGTAGATACCATATTTTACCTCAATTGAATGCAACGTATAGTTTAGTGTATTAAACATCTATTTATTTTTTATATTTGGTTATTTTACTAATAAGCATAATCCTTAAAACTATTTTTTTTACTGTGTTATAAATTTTTATCCATGGTTATAAAATAAACTTAACGCACATTTTTCTTTATATAAATTGTATGGCCTGGATTTAAAAGAAGTGGAAGAGGTATTTCATTTTAAATTTACGCTCCACAAGTTTTGAATTTATGTTCATCGTCATTCTAGTGTTTCTATGGAAATAAAATTTAAGCTATGTTCTCCAATTGCATTCTGGGTGAATGAATTTGATCTTTTTGAAAGTAAAAAAGATGTTCATCTCTTTAATCTGAAAATATCTACTTTCGAGTAATTTTACTTGACTTATGTTAAAACCTTCAGTTTATAATCTCATACTTAATATTTTCTTTTTAAATTATATCGTTTCAAAAAGAACGGTATTCTAAATTTAAACATCATTTATTAAATTCTCATTACTTTAAGCTATATAAGTGATATTTAGTCCTTTAAATAATTAATTAAAGTGCTTTTTAAAAATTTTATAAGGTTTTAATGTGAAGCTTTATTTCAACACTCACTGTTATTTAAATCAATCCTCATTATTGGTCTCATAATGTAGTTTAAACGTATCATACAAATTTGATGAATCATTTTTAATCTAAAATAAGGTTAATACTTATTAACATTTTTAAACAAACGTACCAAAAAAAAAAAAAAAAAAGTTTAACATTTGAACGTTCACTACTTAATTACTTTTGAAAATTGCTAAACTATTTTCATTAATATCTACTAAAAAATTTGCTGATCATAAATATTTAAAAAGAGAAGATTAGCTTTTAAATTTTTGAGAAATTTTCGGCTTGGAACATTTGTGAGTTAACCTTATTAAATTCAAATAATATTTAATGTGATAAATAAATGAAAATAATTGCAAATAAACATTATAAACTATAAAAATTCGAAAAACTTATTTCAAGTGAAAATAAAAGTCCAGCTCTTCATTAACTGAAAAAAACATACAGGAGTGCATCATCAAACCAGCATAACACACTCACACATCCTGAGAACTTTAAAAAGACTGATGCATTTAGCTTCCACTTAAATATGATTTGTTCACTTTTGGAGCAGAGCTGCTACATAACGAACGGAGATGGGACTAAAATTTACAATCCCATTAAAACAAGAAAAAATATATACAGTATGCTACATAAAATAATGTGAAATAATGTGTAAAGATCTGTTTCGCAGCGAAACCAACGACTGTTAAAAAGTTAACCAAAAAAATAAAATAAAAATAAAATTACACAGACACGACATTATTTCATTATTTAAAACATGAAAATCTGACATTGACAGATTTTAGTTTAGTGCCAGAGGCCTACTGCTAAACTTGTTAATATCGACAAATTCTTCTTTAGTTAATTCGTTACGATCTAAATTCCATGATAAAGTTTTCATTAAATCAAACCAATGTATTAAGCTGCAGATACTGTAACAAATAACGTTGGAAGTCCAAACTGTCTTATAGCCGCAAAACAACGTTTTTTCTCTTTTTCCCAATGAGGGGGAGGTGTGCCTTGGGGGGGACTCATGTCAAAGTTGTGCCTTGGGGGTGGAGACTCATGTCAAAGTTGTACCTTGGGGGGGACTCATGTCAAAGTTGTGCCTTGGGGGGACTCATGTCAAAGTTGGGCCTGGGGGGGACTCATGTCAAAGTTGTGCCTTGGTGGGACTCATGTCAAAGTTGTACCTTGGGGGGGACTCATGTCAAAGTTGGGCCAGGGGGGGACTCATGTCAAAGTTGTGCCTTGGGGGGACTTCATTCAATAAATCCCCATTCAATAAACCGACTGAAATAGGCCCTTAGCACTATTAAGAGTGTATTATAAAAATTCGACAACTGTACCGACTGAAATAGGCCTCTAGCACTAATAAAAATAAATAAATAAATAATAATAATAACAATAATAATAAATAGATGAATAATAATAATAATAATAATAATAATAATAATAATGATAATAATAAAACCTGGAAATTATTAAGCTTTTTTTTTTTTTTTTAAGAATGCTAAACATTTTAAAGTATTAGAGATTCGCAGGATTTTATGACCAAAAAAAAAAAATAAAAAAATGTTTGTACTCTGCGTGCAACATTTTAGGATTTGGATATCCCTTACTTAATTGAGGGAGCTATTTTGCATAGCGTTCTAATACTTAAATTTTAAAAAGTATCCAGTAGGCAAGGATTGGCAAATACAGTCCGTTATATATAAAGTAATATCGAAGCAGCTCCAGTTTTTCACCTATATATATATATATATATATATATATATTCATTTTACTATTAGCAGTAAAAACTGGAAATCAAAAAATATATTTTAGAAACATGGTTATTATCCATCCAGTAGTTTTTGCACAAAGGCTACCTCAATATCTCCTTATACACTGGGAAGGAAAATTATTTTAGCGCTAGCAATAATTCCTATGTAAAAAAAGTACACTTAATACTGATTTATTAATTAAATCCTTGTCAAATCATGTTCTTAGACTGACTAAGAACACGACTCGACAAGGATTTGTTTAACAGAGCAGTATTATTACTTTTTCTTTTTTTAATATAAGAATTATTGCTAGCACTCGAATGATTTTACTGCCAACCGTAAGCTTGAATCAACCAGTATTTTAGCCACACAAGTAATGGAGAGGTTTTACACTCCTGCTCAAATGTTTTGCATGATTTAAAAACAACATTTTCTTTTTTTATTTAATTTAAAAACTTATTTCCAAATGAAATTCTTCACACTTTGGGTGTTTAAAGAGCATGGTCTTCCTCATGTTTTCCAGTGAAGATTAGGTTACGAGAATAGTTAGGAGGCCGGCAACTATTTGAGTAAAATCAGTAATTTTTGCGATCACCCTGTATCATTAAGTGAAAACAGTGTTCTGTAACTGTACGATATTTTAATTCAGATACGTACATATTGTGGATATATTTGTGCAACGATAACGTGTTTCATGAAGAAGATATACAGTCGGCAGCAAAAGTATCCGAGCACTAGCAAAAATTCCTATATAAAAATATACATTTAATACTGTTTTCTTAAATAAATCTGTGCCGAATCATGCTCTTTAACTGACTAAGAACAGGATTCGACAATAATTTTTTTAACAATACTGTATTAGGTGTACTTTTTTTACATAGGAAATTTTGCTAGTGCTCGGATGCTTTTGCTGCATTATATTAAACCTCAAAAAAAAAAAAAAAAAAAAAAAGGCATACGTTTTTATTTATAATATGCAGAATTTTAAAGGAAAACGATTCCCACTTTAAGGTAAATTGAAAAAAAAAAAAAAAAGGAAATAAAACAATATATCACAATTGTAATGCAAATATCTTAAATCTGTACCTCAGTGGTAAAGGACATTATGTCTATTTTGTGAAAAGAGTTAACACTATGTCCCTGGTGTGAATTTTTTTGCTTTATATAGAGGCATTATGCCCATTTACTGTAAAGGAGAGAGGGCAGTTGAAAAGAAAACTATGCTCCTTTTTTTATTGATGACAAATGTCATTAATTAATTTCATTATAACAATAATTCCTAAAAAAATTCATTTTTGTGATATGGCGTCTTTTACCTCTAGGGTACAGAAACATATGAAATATGAGCATTTTTTTGAAAAGTGATTTCTCTGCGCACGTGCAAACAATGATATATATATATTGCAAAATTTTATAGCTAAATGTCCTGTTCCTCTATATCCATCAGCATTGTGAAATATCACTGAATTTCAGAAAATTGTACGAAAAAAAAAAAAAAAAAATCTAAGCAGTTTTTCAGCTGTTAACAGAAGTTGATTTTTTATTCAGGGGTCATTCATACAATGACGATTTTTGACTAAGTCAGTAAAGAATTACGCTGAATTACATAATTCCACTTATGCCTAAATAATGAGAAATGGTAAGAGATACGTCTTGAATATTGTGATAAATTATATTTTGCAGTTTCAATAACACGACTTGTTTAATTCCTTAGTTTGATAATTATTAAATAAAATGTAATGATTAAAAAGGAAGAGTTTTTTTTTTCTATATTTTTAACATGTTTAAAATTTTAATGAAAATATATAAAGTGTTTAACTATATATTGCTGTAAAAAGAGTTAAATAATTTGGTCAGGCACTCACACACCTTTCTCTTATAAGAAAATATTTACAGTTTAAGGTGTAACATATGATGTTAGGTATTGATATACTTTTGCCTCACTAGAGGGCGCCAGAGGTCCCGTTGAGATGAGATTCGAAGAACATTTTTTTGTTTACTCGCTCGCGGGACATTAGTTTTGGTTTTAGTTTTTAGTGCTGTTTTAGAATGGAGAGCAACGGGTCAACATGAAATAGTAGTTTGCTCTCGGGGCCTTTTTGGCCTGATTTTATTATTCAAGGAGCTATAGTTTAAGAAATAGAAAAAGTAGCTCATAGATTAGTTTAGTTTTAGTTTGTTTGTCTTTAGTGAAGAGAGCAACACAATGAAATAGAATGCTCTCCGGCCACCTTTGGCCTAATTTATTTTTATGGAACCACCATTGTCATTACGAAATAGAAAGCTGGTGGCTTAGTTATTAAAATATTACGAATAGAAAATTGTTTTCGAGAAATTTCGAATATGTAAATACTTTTTGTAAATAGTGTTATTTTCATCATGTAACTATTTTAGTTAATAAACTGTATATATTTTATCATCTTAAAGAAGAAGCTATTATTTCTAGAAAAACAAGTGTCCGTTATTAGTCTTCATTTTTTAACGTCGAAGAATTTTACAGGTAAGAAGAATATTAAAATATCAGTTTGAAGATTATTCCTTTTTCAAAATAAATAAAATTAAAATGATTAGAAATTATTAAATAAGACATTTGATTAAATGAAAATAGCCTGCAATCTTTATATTTCAAAGAGTCTAGAAGACTCGCTTAAACCATTCAGAAGAATGGCGTTTTATAACATAATTTTATGGCGTTCGCAGACAGGAAGTATTGTTTATATTAAATACAGGAAATATCGTTTATATTAATATTGTTTATATTAACTGAAAAGAAAAGAATTATTTTCATTTGAAACAATAAATGGTTTAAAATTTATTTTATTATTATGTGAAATGTTTTTCAAAAGATATCTAAGATTGAAATTATTTAGAATATAGTATATTCCTTTTTCAAAGTAAATAAAAATTATTATTCAGTTGGAAATAAATATTGCTATAAGAGTAAAATAAAAAATAATAAATGGTTATTTTCTTTTGTTTACATTTTATGAAAAGAAAATGGCTCTCAAATTAGAACTTTTTCCAAGTTGTTTTTTAAATAAAATCTTCTTGGTAAATAGAAAAGTGAAAGTTTTTACATTTAAATTAAAAGGCATAAATAACGAATAATTGGTTAATTAGCATAAAACTGTTCTGTTTTTGTTTAAAAATCAGAAATGGAAAAAATAAAAAGGTGAAGAACTCCATTACGATCTTCCTTTACTAAAACTTTAAATATTTTAAAAACTGAACTAGAGAAAGAAGATCTTGAGAAGGGTATACGTTTAGATAATTTATAATAATTAGAGGGTTTATTGACAGAATTAAAAGCATTTGATAATGAGATATTGGACATTATGTCGGAAGATAGTAAATGCGATGAAGCTTTGATTATAAAAGAAGCCGAAGAAAGCGAAGCATACTGTGATGAATTTATCACAGTTAAAAGACTAATTAATGAAAAGTTAAATTCAAATGTAAATTTTAATTACACAAGCCAAAATGAAATAGAAAGCGAAACAAACTTGAAAACAAAGCGATATAAATTACCAAAATTAGCTATCAAGAAATTTGATTCAAAATTGATAAATTATTTGCCCTTTTGGGCCCAATTTAAGAAAATTCACGAGGATGAAGAATTAGACAACGCTGACAAATTTCAGTACCTTTTACAGTGCGTAGAACCAGGAACTCGAGTCAGAGAATTACTCGAAAGTTACCCCGTAACATCAGAAAATTATTTAAAGGCAGTAAAGGCTTTTGAAGAACGCTATGGGGATTAAGATATCTTAATCGAAGTATATGTTCGGGAATTTTTGAAATTAATTACAGCTAATGTACAGACTAGGGGAAATAGCAAAAATTTGTGTAATTTAGTGACCAAGATAGAAGCACACTTGAGATCGCTGGAAAGCATGTGTGTAAACATTGATCAGAACTCTGCGTGGCTGTACCCAATGGTAGAATCCTGTTTACCCGAAGATATTATTAGAACGTTTCAAACACTTAATGTTGGGGCCAGGGAAGATTCTAATGAGTTAGATGACAAGGAAACCACACAGAAATCGAAATTGTCACTATTGCTGAATTTTTTGAAAAGGGAAGTGGCAGGTGAATAAAGGTTACAATTAGCCAGGTCGGGTTTTGAAATTAATTCACCCAAGGAAAATGTTAAAAATAAATTCCACAAGAGAGATAACAGGGTCGCCACTGCTACAGGCTTATTTGCTGCAAAAGAATTAAGCTGTATATTTTGCGGAAAAATGCATGAGAGTAAAGACTGCATAACAGCCAGATAGCTCTCCCTTGACGAAAAGAAAAATATAGTAAAAGAAAAAAATTGCTGTTTGAAATGTTTACGTTTTGGACACCGGGCAAAAACGTGCAAGGTTTTTATTAAGTGCCACGTTTGTTCGAAACCACACACAGAACTATTTTGTCCAAAGATAAGGAAAGGGGGTGAAAATAGTAGAAGCAAACCTCCCGAAGTAATACAGAACACTGTCGCCAAACAATGCTCCCAGGAAATAGCCCTTATGACCTTAGAAATAAATATAAAAGGGGAAAAAGGCCAAAAAAAGGTGCGTTGTCTTATGGACTGTGGCTCCCAGAAAAGTTACATATTAAAGAAAACTGCGAAAGAGCTCAAGCTCAAACCCATTGGAACAGAAGTAATTGCCCATACAGTTTTTGGGGGTACACAGATAGAAGCTAAACAGCATAATAAATTTAGAGTTACAGTGGGTGCATCGAATAATTGGGTCAGTTCCATACATCAGCTCGATCTTTTAGACCAAGAGAAAATTTGTGGTGAAATTCCTCGAATTCCAAAGGGAAATCTGTGCAGAGAACTCAAGAAAAATAAGCTGTGGTTGTCCGATATCGGCCCTGGTAGTACGGAAATAGAAATCCTGATCGGGAGTGACGTTTACGGTCAACTGTTAACGGGTCGAGTCAAGCAATTAGAAAATGGACTCACAGCGATAGAAACCAAACTTCGATGGACAGTTTGTGGAAAAACAGGGCTTCCATCTCAGGGTTGCTTGAATAGCGGTACAGCGGTATTGATGACAAATCTGTGCATAAAAGATTGGAATGTTCCAGACTTGTGGCGACTCGAAACGATAGGAATCAACGACCCTGCACAAACCTTGTCCAAAAGAGAAGAAGAAGAGCAAGCCCACGATATGTTTCTTAGACAACTCACCAGAAATGAAGATGGTCGTTATCGAGTGGGCCTTCCATGGATTTCCAACAATGTCAATATTCCCTCAAATAGAAATGAAGCGGAAAGAAGATTATTCAGTACTACCCGAAGATTAAAGAAATTAAATAAATTTGAGGATTACGATCTAATTTTCAAGCAATGGCAAAGAGAAAATGTCATACAAGAAGTCCCTCAGACAGAACTGAAAGAAGTTAGGGAACACTACTTATGCAACCATCCAGTCATCAAGCCTGATAGTTCTACCACCTCCATCAGACAAGTTTTTGATGCATCATGCAAAGTCGGAAGAGCACCGTCACTGAATGATTGTCTCTTTAAAGGACCAAATTTATTAGACGAGATTCCCGCAATATTGTTAAGATTCAGAGAAAAGGCAATCGCTGTTGTATCCGACATTAGAAGAGTCTTCCTTCAGATCGAAATAAAAGAGGAAGATCGGCATTTTTTAAGGTTCCTGTGGTGGAAGAAGACGAATGAAATTAAAGTCTATCAGCATAATAGAGTGGTGTTTGGTATTACTTCCAGTCCATTTTTACTTGGCGCAGTTATCAGACATCATTTGAATGGGTGTCCAGAAGAACTTAAGGCAATTGCTCAGAAACTTCAGAAGTCATTCTATGTAGATAACTGCGTCACATCTGTAAACAACACTTCCGAATTGGAAGAAATTAAATCTAAGGCAACAGAAATCATGGCTGAAGCTAAAATGGACCTAAGACTGTGACAATTCGGTCTTGTAAAAGAGATAGAAAAGTTGTCTTTAGAAAATGAAAAGGAAGACTTCTCAACTCCAATTCCAGTTTTAGGAATTAAATGGGACAGAACAGATGATAGCTTGATGGTCTGCAATAAATTTGACTTAGAAATAGTGAATCCATCAAAACGTCAAATTCTATCCATAACTCAAGGAATTTTCGATCCCATCGGTTTTCTAGCTCCAGCGTTGTTACCAGCCAAGATAAGAATTCAAGAATCTTGGTGCAGCAAATCAGTATGGGACACTCCACTTCCAGAGAAAATGCAAAGAGACTTTCAGAAATGGTACAGCGAATTAAAACAGCTAACAGAATTGTAGATCCCCAGAAGAATAGGTTATGGAAATAAAGAAGATTGGTCCCTACATATTTTCTGCGATGCAAGTCAAAGTGCCTATGCAACAGTAATTTTTCTACGGTGCGAAGAAGAAAAAAGAGTTTCAATTCAATCTTTGGGAGCAAAATCGCTGTTGGCTCCAAAAAAGGCTCTAACGATTCCTCGTCTTGAGCTGCTTGCCTGTGTGTTGGGATCCAGACTATCAAAGTATGTCTTAGAAGCTTTGGACATCCCTACAATACCAACTTACTTTTGGACTGATTCTTCGACAGTTTTGGCCTGGATTAAAAGAAATAACCAGTGGGGTACCTTTGTGGGCAACAGAATCAGAGAAATATGCCAACTTACGAACCCTCAACAGTGGTACTTAGTTCCAGGAAGTCAAAATCCGGCAGACCTGCCTTCCCGTGGTTGTAGCCCTAAATACCTTCTGGAATCGGGATGGTGGGAGGGTCCTAAATGGCTAGCAGATGAAAAAAGTAACTGGCCCCAACCAAAGATTGTCCCTAATGAAGTCTTAGTTATGTCGGAAAGAAAGAAAACTGCAGTGTCATTATTTTCGAGTCAAAATGTAGATCCATTTATGAATTATGAAAGAACTTCGAAATTTAGTAAACTTGTAAATATTATTTGTTGGATAAGAAGATTTGCAACAAAATGTAGAAATAGAAATCATATTTTCCCAGCTGAACTTTCGGCAGAAGAAAGGAAGAGGCGGAAAAATTTCTCTGGTGACGCATACAGTTAGAAAGTTTTGGTGATGTGCGAGAAACAATAAAAGGACTTGTTGTTATGAAAGATCAAGACAATATTCTAAGAGTCAAAACAAAGTTGTTAGATCGAGAAGACACTTTTTCTTTCAAGTATCCTATATTGTTGCCATCAAAACACCATGTTGTAAGGTGCCTAATTAGAGACTGCCACTTGAAGAATTGCCATGCTGGAATTCAGACAGTTGGTTCGATCTTACGTGAACATTACTGGATTGTTTCTGCTAAGCGTAACATCCGAAGTGAAATGATAAAATGCACAAAATGTAAAATTTTTTCTTCCAAACCGATTGTTACTCCTCCCATCCATTTACCTTTTGACAGAGTCAGAGACTCAAAAGTTTTTGAAGTTGTTGGCATCGACTTATGTGGCCCTCCTTACCTGAAAAATAAATCCAAAGTATGGATAGTCATTTTTACCAGTGCAGTATACCGAGCCATACACTTGGAATTAGTGACGAATCTTTTAACAGAGGGATTCATACAAGCGCTAAGAAGATTTGTTGCCCGAAGAGGAAGAATTTCAACAATCTACAGTGACAATGGAACTAACTTTCGCGGTGCCAACAATCTCTTTAAATCTCTTGACTGGAATCAAATTCAAAAGACGGATGACATAGCTCCAATAAAATGGAAGTTCATCCCCTCAACCGCTGCTTGGTGGGAGTGTCTCATTAGAAGTGTAAAAAACCTCCTACTGAGAACTCTTGGAAAATCTGCCCTCAATTTCGAAGATCTCTCTACTATCTTGTGTGAAGTTGAAGCCATAATGAACAGTCGACCTTTAACATACCTATCAGAAGAACCAGACAAGTTCATTCCTTTGGCACCTTCTTGTTTTATGCAAGACATTTCAAGAAATTGGTGTACCAGATCTGGATGCCATTGATGCTAAAAAACTGAGAGCACGATACAAGTACTGCCAAAGTGTTCGAAGGCAACTACAAAGTAGATTTCGAAAAGAGTATCTAGCACAGTTGGTACAACGAAGTAGACAGATATGTAAGCCTGTTAAACAAGGCGACATTGTGCTAGTAGAAATCAACAGTGTGAAAAGACTACATTGGCCAATAGGAAGAGTAGTGAAAATTTTTTCCAGCCGAGATGGCCGTGCCAGGGTTGTGGAAGTGAAAATGCATTCTGGGACATTGATTAGACCACTTCAAAAACTCTATCCCTTAGAGATATCATATGCTGAGGATCCAGTGATACAAGCAGCAAAATAGACAATAAATTGAAAGTGGTCAAAAACTATAAAAAAAACTTTTCGAAAGACAATCACAATTGTTTTAAAATTGAATTGAATTTTAAAATATTTTATTTTTATTTTTCTTTATTTTCATTAGTTTGTAACTTAAATTTTTACTATTTGTAGTTTATAGCTTTAATTTTTCTTAGTATGTAGTTTTATAAGTTTAAATTTTCTTAATTAATTAACTGTTTAATTTTTTAGCTCTCACCTAAAAAATTAAAGGTGGGAGGATGTTAGGTATTGATATACTTTTGCCTCACTAGAGGGCGCCAGAGGTCCCGTTGAGATGAGATTCGAAGAACATTTTTTTTTGTTTACTCGCTCGCGGGACATTAGTTTTGGTTTTAGTTTTTAGTGCTGTTTTAGAATGGAGAGCAACGGGTCAACATGAAATAGTAGTTTGCTCTCGGGGCCTTTTTGGCCTGATTTTATTATTCAAGGAGCTATAGTTTAAGAAATAGAAAAAGTAGCTCATAGATTAGTTTAGTTTTAGTTTGTTTGTCTTTAGTGAAGAGAGCAACACAATGAAATAGAATGCTCTCCGGCCACCTTTGGCCTAATTTATTTTTATGGAATCACCATTGTCATTACGAAATAGAAAACTGGTGGCTTAGTTATTAAAATATTACGAATAGAAAATTGTTTTCGTGAAATTTCGAATATGTAAATACTTTTTGTAAATAGTGTTATTTTCATCATGTAACTATTTTAGTTAATAAACTGTATATATTTTATCATCTTAAAGAAGAAGCTATTATTTCTAGAAAAACAAGTGTCCGTTATTAGTCTTCATTTTTTAACGTCGAAGAATTTTACAGGTAAGAAGAATATTAAAATATCAGTTTGAAGATTATTCCTTTTTCAAAATAAATAAAATTAAAATGATTAGAAATTATTAAATAAGACATTTGATTAAATGAAAATAGCCTGCAATCTTTATATTTCAAAGAGTCTAGAAGACTCGCTTAACCCTTTCGACGTTACGGCTTTTTTTCTATTGCTGCAATGAAAATACCTGAAAAGTTTACTGTATACTGCAAAATAGTAACCGGTCTTTAGAATTCAGCGTTGTACTTCAGGAAATCTTAGAGTTGAGAAGAAAAAATTTTTCCCCCACACACAGAGTTAAGCAGCAGGCTAATCCCTTTGTTGAAAGGGCGTGTATCAATACAATGGAAATATCTTTTCACGATAGAAGTTGACAATCCTTTACCCAGATTTGCCTCTCAGCAAAGTTATGTTGATTTTTCAGGGAAAACGCAAACACTGCTTTATTTTTCAGAAAAAATAAGTGCATAGATATTTCTATATAGAGTTAAGACTGAAAATTTTAAAGAGTAATTTATGTATAATACTAATAAAACACCAATTTCATTTGGTACCTTATTTGTAACGAAATTTCGATTAGATTTTATAAAATTAATTAAAATATGAAAATAATAACTTGGTAAAAGCTTTAAAAATGGACATATAAAATTTTAATTATTTCCAAATAAATAAATAAAATAAAATTACGAATTATTAATATTATTACTTTTTTTCTGCATAAAATGCACAGATATAGTATTTTATATAGATGTATCATCCCCATGTTATTGTGCAAAGACTTTTGGTGTCGAAAAAGGTTTGGGCATCAGACAATAGGAAGTATAAAATTCGAAAATAGTAATCGAGTAGAATGTTAATGAATTTTTTTAATGCCGGAATATTGCACGGCTTTTAAGTGTTTTAATAAATATATGAAAAGAAACGGGACAAGTTTTCATAAATAAGTTATATTCAAATAAATTATAAAAAATATCATTTTTATAATCAGTTCTTTGTTATTATTATGAAACAATTACTATCTTTATATTTAAGGAAATGCTCTCATTAAATTTTAAGATTTTACATTAGTAAGTAATATGAAAATTTAAAAATTCGTTTAAATGTAGTTAGCAGCCGTGGACGTTTTAATACATAACTAATATGTTGTGGCCACCACAAGACTTTCTTGTACATATAATCTTATACAAATTTACGCAATACAAAATATTTATTAATTATAATTTATTAAAATTATTTTCCATGATGAATGCAGATGATTTTTATCTTAAAGAAGTACAATAATAAATGCCGAAAGAAGTTTTTTGCAGATATGAGTACACTAGAGTATAGTTAATTAAAAAAAGAAAAAGAATGAAAAATTGGTAGCTAGAGTTTTTCATTCTCTTTTAGTACATAAATTATTCGTAAATTTTATTAGCTAAATTATCTGTGTGTATTACCGTGTATATTAACTCTAGGAAAAATATCCATAAGAAAGTAAAATGGCCAGCTTCTCCCAAATGAAAAGGAATCACTATTTCAAATTCGATGATCAATCTATGTCTTATTACTATATCTATGATAAAATAAAATATGAAAAAAAAAAAAAAAAGTTCAATAATAAATTTGCTTATGCATGTGTAAACATGACGCTTTTATGGCTTTAAAATTAAATAATAATAATAATTTTAAACGTTAGAAAGAAATAAAGTGCGAAAAATTCGCACTGGCTTGCTAGTTAATAATAAATTAAATATTTAGAATTTAATTTCGTCGAGAGAAATGAATAATACAAATAAATAAAGGAATACATGGTTATATAATAAAGAGTAAAGAATTTCAGTTCTATTTTTCTTGGAGACGTTTCGAATTTATATAAATATCACGTGGTAAAAATTGAAGAAACGTGTTTTAAATTTTACGTAGATCAGTGTTTAGTAATTTGAACTGGCAAGAAGAAATAAATTTTGAAATAAATTTCTTACAATACAGCATGAAATTATTTTTTAGTCCATGGAAATTAATTTTGTTGTTTTTCAACTAATTTCAACATATTCGCAAAAAACTGCACATTTTGCTTTGTTAAATAATCAAATAAAGATTGTTTCTTTATTAATAAAATATTCTGTATTTATAAAATTAAATAAAACGTTCTTGATTTAAATTGATTTTAACCCTTTGTATCCCACCGGGACTTTAAAGTCCCATTAAAAAAAAAAAAAAAAAAAAAAAAAAAAAAAAACTCAATATAGCCTAAATTTACCGCAGGATTTCAATGGAACTTCAAACTCCCTATAGTTTAATGTTTCCATATAGTTAAACTATATTTTAAGGTAAATTTAATTTGAGATGTTTCTCATGCAGCAAAATATATATATATATATATATATATATATATATACAATAAAAAGTTTCAAACTATTTCTCCAAAAATGAGGTAATTTGGGATATAAAGGGTTAAGTAAAGTAATTGTTTGAAATATTTTGTATTTATTTTTTTAATGTTTATAATTTATTTTTTAATTAACTACAGTATATATTTCTTCCAAAATTTTGACATTTTTATTTATTGAAAATTTATGATTTTTAATGGCATCAGTGGTTATATTAAACATAAATAAACACCTCTCAGTTGATTTGTTAGCTAAATTAATTCGTACTTTGCTATCACTCCTATTTAAAATTTTTTTATATATATATTACTTTTGAAATAAATTTATGACTAAATATAAGATTTATTGTTTTATGGAGAGAAAAAATTGGGAATGAAAGGGTTGAGATAATTTGCAGAAAACAACAGATTCTTAATCGTAAAATGGCAACATGAATAAACAAATTATTTGTTATTTTGAACGATAGTGTTTGTTAGATCGTCATAGTCCTATCTTTTTTCAAGTCATTTTTATTGCTTATTATTATTAATAAATTTCACTAGTCACCATATTAAAAAAAAAAAATCAAAAGAATTGAGCAACCGTTTTTTTTTTTTTTTTTTTTTTTTTTTTTCCTTTTAATCGCTTAATAAATAAATAATAATAGTTATAAAAATAATTACATTGAAATCGCTCTAGAACATTATTTGGGTACTGACTGCCTACTGCCGCTTTTTTCCTTCCTGCACTGCATCGGTCCAAGTTCACACTATGTTCAGAAGGGTCTTTATTCAGTACTTTAATTTGGGTATTTATCGACGACAGGTGGAGCTGTTATTGTTTAAGAACTGTGATTTTAAAGACGACTGTGTCTCAGCATCTATTAAATATTTTTCTTCAAGCCGTGTATTTTATATCCTACACTCTTCGCACTACCATATATTTCTATATATTCTATTACCATATATTCTATTACCATATATTTCCGACCAATATAAGACCATTTTAATAAATTTAATCTTTTATACTATATTACAATTTTTTTCTGATAAATAAAATGAACTAACAAAAAATAATTAAAAAAGAAAAAAAAAAAAAGAAAAGAAAAAAAAATCCTTTTCAAAGAATTTAATTGTATGAAAAGTAAAAAGTTGAGACATTATAAAAATTATGCATAAACATGAATTTTTAAATAGTTTCTTTAATTTAAAATTCAATATGTTTCGACTATTTTACAATTTGAATTCAATAAACACAAAAAAGAAAAAAGAAAAATCGCCCTCTAATAAAAAAATTAAATAAAAAATAAATAGCGCAATAGCTGTTGCTAAGGTACGCAGATTGATATGAATTAATAAATATTAGAAAAGAAAACATAAGTGTCAATGAATGAAATCGAAACAGAAAATAATTAAAATAATTAAAAAGAAAAAAAGAATGGTGAAAACTATTTTAATGAGGTGCACTTTTATGGTCCAAGTTCTGCTAAGTTTTGTAGCTCTGCGATCAGTAGTTTAAGCACCAGAGAAAGACAGTCACACAGACACAGCGATATGCACATAGATACAAAGATACTTCTCTGGATTTATATACATTTATTTAAATGTTTATTTATTTTGTTTATTTATTTAATTTATTATTTATTTATTTATTTATTGATAATTTTATAAATGGATTTTGTTATTCTTATTATTAGTTTTTTTTTTTTTTTTTTTTTTTTTTTTTTTAGGGGGGGGGTGTATTTACAAGACTAATTTTTTACCTTTGTTTTTATCGAATGTCAAATATGCCAGTAAATTTTGTTAATTCTTCGTTTACACATCATTTGATCTATGATAACAGTAATAATAATGTGTTTGTGTAACAGCTGTCTGAAGAGTTACAAAAGTTTTCATACTTTCTGTTTTGACTCACAACGAAGCACTTGAAACCAGATTTCTGGATTTTTAAAAATTAATTGAAGTTGTTTCCATTGTCATTTTCAGTCCCCTCGCTTATCAAACACAAAGTAAAAAGAGATTAGCTGTCAATTAAAAACATTACCAGAGATAAATACTTTTTTTTTTTTTTTTCATAATACAACAGGTCTTACTATTTCTTTCAGACAGTGATTTTCCATTCTCGCCGTTCATCGCATTACACCTTGAAAAAATGCTGAAAGTTTGACATTGCATCTGTCCAGATTATTAAATTTTATGAAGAATTGGTACACCTATTAATCAGGACGATATCTAGCTAACGCCGTATTTTTTTAATTCAGTATGATATTGGGACAAATGATATTAAATAAAAATCACACTGTAAATTAAAAAAAAATAAAAATAAAAATGCCGAAAATAAAAATAAAATAAACAGATAAATATATTTCCTTTTATGTCGAAGACAGAAAAAATGAACGTGCAAATGTGCAAATAATAAAATTGAAAAAATCTTGCTAGACCGACATGCTATATATATATTGCCCATTATCATTATATTATTTTTCTTTATGTTGAAAATAAATAAATAAATAAATAAAATATAATAATAAAGTTAACATACATGTATTTATTATAATTTCAGAAGGATTTGACGCCTTGGTTTATATTAAAAAATTATTTAAAAATATTTATAATTAATATTTAAAAGAATGTTAAATTTACTTAAAAGAATAATAATTTATTTAAAAGAATTTATAATTTATTTAAAAAAATGTTAAAGTTTCTAAAATAATGATATCAGATTTTATGAATTAAAATGAATGACAAATATTCAAATAAATTTAATAATAATAATAATAACAATAAAAAGGAAATTTCTGACGGTAAATAAATTTTTTGACATAAATATGACTTTAAAAAATGTATTGAAATTATAAAAACTATATATTCCTAGATTCTATGTTTCATGAGTTAAGAATATATAAATAAATATGTAAATGTATTTTTTTTCATGTCGAAAAAAAAAAAAGAAAAAAAAAAAAAAGTTTTTTTTTTTTTTTTTTTCTTTTAATAGTTAAAATAAAAATTGGTCATAAATATTTAAAAAAAGAAAGAAAAAAAAGGAAAAGAAAAAGACAGAAAAATGGCATTTTTAATTTTTAAGAAGTATAACTTGTTCGAAACATGTACATGTTACACTAATTACATTCAAATATAATTAACCTGATAAATAAGTATCATTGCAAGGAAGCTTTATTAGTTGTAAAACTTGCAACAGTTATTTCAAGTCAAAATAACAGTACATCACTTCATCAGGTGATAAAAGCTAGGCACGAATTCATTAACAAAGCAGAAAGACGCTATCGCGCTTACTAAGATATTTAAAATGCCTTCTACGTATGGCTTTCTTAGAAACATCATTTGACGAATTTCGGAGTAGTGCAGCTGTCTAACGAAAAGTGTGTTGGGACATTAAAGCTAATTGAATGCGCTAGGCTAGGTTCCCAGATGTATGCCTTCCGCTGGATCATTTTAAGGATCCTAGCCCGTCTTTGCGCAAGTTTTGTAAGAAATCGCTAAAAACTCTGAACAGCTAAGCAGACGAGCGTATCTGGGATCGAGCGTAGACATCATCTCTAACAAACAGGAAAAAACAAATGTTTAAAAAATCAATTGTAATTTTTTTTTTTTTTTTTTTTTTTTTTATTGTTGCATAAAACAATGTTGGATATTTAATTTCACTGCGAAGCTAATGTAAGTTAAAGGGTTAAATGATAATATGTGTTTAATAAAATGCATGGACTGAAAATTATTTGATAATAATTATGCTTTGCAGCTCAAGAAGTTAGATGTGATCATCTGCAGATAAAACTATTTTAATCAGTAAATGAGACATTTTATAGCTAAATTACACTACGCGGCAAAAAAAAAAAAAAAAAAAAATCGAGATCTCACACCATTTTTGCTAATTCTTATGTGACCTCCTGAATCCGAATATGACTCCCATTTTGCCCAGTCACCCACCATTTTCTAGCTACACCACCCCCTCCCTCAATTTATTACCATGTCCGATAATTTTATGACCATGCATGTAATTTGAAGAATGAAAAATAATTAATTTAACACCTGAAAACGAAAAAATATAAAGTTAAAAAAATAACATTAAACATATTTAAAAAATAAAAGTTATATAATGCATAATTCCAGTGGCAAATCCTCCCCCCCCCCCCCCAAAAAAAAAAAAAAAAAAAAAAAAAATCGCTTGTAGTCCATGTATTAGAATTTTCCAACGCTGTAGCCCCTCAGAAGATATTTAACGATTAAGATCCCCCCCCCTCCTAAAAATCAAATTTAGAGCCATACAATCACCGAAAAATGATAAAAATAGGGGGCCATTCCTAAAAAACGATGGGTTATAGGTCAAAATGGTCGTCCTATTTGGATTCAGAAGGTCATTTTACATAATGTATTTTACAATATGCTGAAGTTATGTCAGAGGCAATTTTCATACCGAGCAGTGTTATTCATTATTTAATACAAAACTGCTGTGGTAATAAAATTAATAAATGACAAAGAAATTTCCATGATTATAATAACATATATTTGATTTTGTTTTCCACGGAAGAAAGAAATAAAATATTTTCACCCTCGCGTTTGTTAGAAGTATGTATGTTAAACATAATATTTTAGTATTTTAATTTATTTTTCTATTTTACTGAATAACTGTTTTTATTTATTTATTGAAAAAAATAACATTTCTTTATAGAATTTTAGAATTTTAACAAACAATAGATTAATTATATGGCTTTCTCTTTGCATCGCCCCAATCCTTTATTTAAATTTATATTATTTAATAGATTTAAAATGCATGATGATTGGATTACTCTATATCTGTGAATGGGAAAAAAATAAAATTTTGATGGAAGTCACACTGATTAACTTTAATATAAATTAATTTAAAAAATAAAGAATGGAGGAAAAAAATACAAAGAAAGACTATTTTTTCTATTGAAAGCAATTTGTGTATTTTACTTCTAAGGTAGCTGATTATATATAATTCTATATTATACATTTAAATTTTAAAAGTACTTTTGTAATTAAACTGTAGAACTAACAAAGTGTAATCGTTTTTATTTAAAATGAATTAAACTAATATGAAGCAATTTTATTTAAAATGTTGTGTGTAAGACATTAATTTGGACGGGGGCGGGGAGACACTGGGCTTTTCATACTGCTGAGTCTCGAGTGAGCACTGCAATTAATCTTCGTTTTAATATTACGGAAAAACACTGGAGATAAAATAACATTTATCTAAAGCATTTCATGCAATGCAATAACATATTTTCCAAAGGAATATATATTCAATATTAGAGGTTCTTATGATTGTCTACTGTGCATTCCAAAAGATACAAAAAAAGAAAAAAAAAAAATCAAAATGGACAAATTTCCGTTTAAGATAATCTCCAAATCATAAGGGATTCATCTGATAATTTAGTAACCTGTTTTAACATTTTATAGATTATATGTATTTATGTTCTTAAAAAAAAAAAAAAAAAAAAAAAAAAATAGAAGAAGAAGAAGAAGAATGGAATAAAATAGCATTTGCTTGTATGTATTATTAGTTTTCTTTCTTTCCTTCCTCTTTTCTCTTTCCTCCCCCCCCCCCCCCACTGTTTTCATGCTTCTTGGATGAGTATGATCCTATACAATATTCTAATATCCAGACCCTGATTAACGCCAGGGCATACGGGGCAGTTGCCCTGGGCCCCCCTTCTGGAAGGGGCCCCCCAACAGGCATAAGCAGAAATATTGCAACCTAAAGACCTCTTATGCCACTGCAAGGGGGCCCCCCTGAATAAGCTTGCCCTGGGGCTCCAAGTAATCTAAGTCGGGCTCTGCTAATATCTGGACAGTATGAATGATTACCGTGCATTCGAAAAGACGATCCATTTATGATTATGATCTGATCTTCATTCAGTATAACTTAACAGAGTTGATAATATTAAAAAATATAATATATCTAAAGGATTTAATTTATATAAGTTTGGTTTATAAATATCAAAAACATTAAAGTAATAATTTGTTTTCACGAAATATAATTGAAATACATAAATTAATATAGTCTAGTATAAAGAATATTATGGACAGTTTTGACAAGCATTAATGTTCACTATTATGTATGGCTATTTTAATTTATGCCCGCTTAATTTTAATTTTTTAAAATTATTTTTTCTAAATTTATTTACGGTAATTACTATCTACATTTTTACTTTTTACTTTCTTTTATCCATATGTATGGTAGATAAAGTTTTGCTTTTCGGTCAACTTTTCGAAATTGTGTTTTTGTTATATTTACACGTTATGAAGTTCCTTGAATCAGAAAAAACATGTTTTTCGCCTATTTTAAATTGTTTTTAATGAACATTTATTTTACAGTATTCGTTATTTTATTCTTTAACGTACAATCTGTCATTATGGTAATGAATTTCGGGTAAGAGAAAGTTATGTGATTGCCACACTAGAATATTTCTTTTTTACCATATAGTCCTGCATTTTCCTCTTTATCTATACTTAAATTTACACAAATATGATAGAAAAATTGTTTGCGGTCAAATTTTTTAACTTACGTTTTCTGTAGAAATATGCAGTCCCTTCCCCACTCCCGTGAATTCAAATTTATTTCCAGTCAATTCTCTTTATAAATAAAATTATAAAGATCATTTTTTGATCATTTTTCCACCATAGTTATAACAAATTATATATTTGAAGCTTTACTGTTTTTAAACTATCCTTAGGACTATGCAAAAGCAATCTGTCTAAAACTAAAGCTATTGGAAAGATTTTAAGAGCTACCTTTCTTCCTTTTTTAATTCTAATAAATATAAATGTTCTAAATTTATTTAGGTTTATTTATTTAAATATATATATATATATATATATATATATATATATATTGAGCTTCTTTAACATAGTTCTCATTTTATTCAATGTTAAAGTATGAGTAGCAGATTATTTAGTACTGTGAAAAGGATGTTGTATAATTATAAAAGTATTCTAAAATATGCCATCTGAACTGCAGAATTTAAATGTAGTAAATTTATTTCACCCTTTTAAATGTATGTTCTAAAAAAAAGTAGTTTTTTTTTTTTTTTTATAAAAAAATTAAAGTGTTAAAAAATGTCATCATGAAATATTAATTTATTTTAATAAACGAATTATAATTAAAAGTACAATAACAAACAGTCATAAATTGATATCGCAGGATATCTGATCCTAACAATTGGAAAAATAAATATCCATTGCGCAAATAATAGTAATCAATACAGTTTACTTGATAAAAGTTTATATTTCATTTATTTATTTATTTTTTCTTGAATTATTATTCAAAGAAAGTATTTTATAAAGTGTTCTAAAACACTAATAGTGAGATATTTTGAATCAAAGCTACTCAAAAATTGCGTGAAAAATATGAAAAAATGTAGTCATTCACTTATTGCTTCATAATATAACTCATCCCTTCAATATTATTCAAGCCAAAAAATTTATGTGTAGTATCAAATTTACAAATCTATTAATTTGAATAATAAATAACATGGTGCGACATTCACACTACTTTCCCTTACCCTGCATTTGTATAAAAAGAGATCATTATATTTCATCTATCTATCTAATTTTTCATCTCTATCTTCTTCATATATATACAGTATACTAAAAAAAAAAAAAAAAGAAAAGAAAAAAAAAAATCCGCACACTTCTTGACCAAAAACTGTACATTTTTTTTTTTATTTTGTGGATTTCCGTTTTTTTTTTTTTTTACCTATACAATTCTGAATTACAGTTTTTATGATATAATGATTATTTTAAAATAATAGTGATATAAATAAGTATGTAAAATATGCATAATAATAATAATAATAAGCAATTAAAGATTAAAAAATATACGAAGTTTTATATTGCATAATGTTTTTTCAATTAAAAAATAAAAATTTGCCTTATTATATAAGATACAAAATTTAAGTATAAAAACATTTGATATAATTGACTTGTGCATTATAATATATATATATATCACTATGTTTAGAAATATAAATAAAACTTTTTTTTTTCAGTCTTTGAATAGTTATTATTATTAATTTATTTCAAACATAAATGACCTAGACTTCAAATAAAATTGCCTTTATCTGTCTCATTCGGCACCTAAAATATAACTATTGAATTAAGTACTATCTCCATTTTCTTTCCCTTGGAATCTTTACTGTGAATTTTATTTGTTTATATTGATTGTAATGTGCGAATTTCTGGCAGTCTACTGTATATGCAGACTCCCAAAATCTTTCCTCCTCCTTCTTCTTCTTCTTCTTCTTTTTTTTTTTTTTTTTTTTTTTTATTGGATCTTTCTTATTTGTAATTTTTTCTATAAGCGTAAGAAGAAAGTATTTGATTCGTTTTTAATTTAATGTTAAATCTGGAATAATGTTTATTCATATTTATTCATATGACTCTGGCGTCAACCATAAACATAGTATAACTTATATTTTTTAATAATAATAATAATAATATATATATATATATATATATTATCAATGATTATATATATATTATATATATATATATATATAATATATATATATATATATATATATTATCAATGATTTTACACGGAAAATTATTAAAACAGAGCTAAATAAGTGATTTTAAATCATAAGATTACATTGTATTATTAAGATAATAGTAGCATTATTTAAATGTAAGTTTTCGCCCCTACATATAGAAAATTCAATTACACTTATGAATGTAACATTTAAATTTTATTTCCAACATGGAGAAATATTTATTTCATTTCAAAAGAAATGTTGTGAACTTGTTTAAGCAAAGAAATAAAAGTTATCTTTCAACTGCAGGATTAATGTCAAAACATACATGAGTATTGTTAAAGATACAACCCCAAAGATCTGGTTGGGAATCAATTGTATTTGCTTGTAAACTATTCTTATCCGTTCAACCCACATGTCAATCAAAGAGTCTGCGAAAGGAGGGAAGTGAAATCTGGAATAAAACGGGCCTGACCACTCAGCCCTGGAAATATGTATCTAAGAAAAGACGGGTTCAACGCTTCAGAGACGAAAATCTTTATCAAGAAAAAGAAGGGCCTGACCATTTACGAGACACATTTCAAATCCGGAAAAAGACGGGCTTAACGCTTATAGGGTTAAACCATTCAGAAGAATGGCGTTTTATAACATATGAAGTACTGTACAACGTAATTCGTACTTTTCGGTATTTCCGGTTTCTTCGTTAGATTTCATCGCAGCCTTTATTTTACACCACTTTTCATAAAGGTTGGGCCCCAATAGTCCTCTAGATAGAGCACTGAGCTCATAATTGTAGGATTGTATAGGTTCAATGATAAAATCGGACCAATTATCCTTATATACATAACTGGTGCTTCATTCATATAAAACATGTTTCGGCTATTAAATCCTTCATGTTCCATAAAAATAGTACTTTTGCAGGTTACGGAAACTAGATGTCCATTCTCTTCTCGGAGAATCAATCTAGCAATGGCATGACTCCAGAACGCCACCAGGGTGAATTAAGTACCACCGCCAATCGGCCACTTTGTAGCTCTCAACCTGAACCCTACACTATAAATTTTCTAAATTTTTAAACAAACAAGTTTTTTTTTTTTTTTTATAAATAAAATTTTTAAATAAATAAAATAAATAAACGCATATTAACTTCTATGAAAGTTAAACAAATGAAGACGATTTTCAGAAAATTTCTATAGCAAAATTTCTTTTCTCCTACCACTTCATATTTTCAATAAAAAACAGTTATGTATAAAATTATCGCTTTAAGTTACAACAAAAATACACAAAAAGCAATTTCAGAAATTCCACAACTGCGAAACCGAATAGCGAGTACGGTGGTAAAACGTGTTTTTACGTCACTAAAAACCTGGTAAACAAACAAAAAAAAAAAAGTATGTTTGTGTGCGCTCTGGAGCCCAAGTTATTGTTTAAAAGCTTAAAATCTTGTCTGAGGTATGGATCGAACAAGTATATAACTAATTGATTTTTTTTTTTTTTTTTTTACGATTTTCAATTTCCAATTATATTTTTACAATTTTTTTCTGTTTGATTTCTCGATATCTTTTTCCTCGCATTTTATTCAAACTGCGTTTTTTTTTTTTTTTTTTTTTTTTTTTTTTTTTTTTTTAATACATATTTTATTTTAACTGTCCACGTTTCTTAGCAACGATTACTGTGTTATTTAATTTTTATTTTTTGTATAAGATCACGTTATTGTCTATAAATTATATATCATCGCGATTTCAATAATAATTAAAAAAAATACTATCTAGATTTATAATAATAATTATGATTATCATTAAACCGATAAGTTTGATTAGGAAATATTTCCTCAATCTAGTGATATCATATAGTCAGTAAAATAGTAGTTCTTAATTAAAAACAGCTCTACTTTTTGCACAATAAACACCCTAACTAAAGTGCCCCATGAATGCACTGCACTGTTCGTAGCAATGGAGAGCCGGAATCTATGTATACTAGAACAAAGAAAGGAAACACTGTGTAGGATGCATTGGACACAGAGGCGAGAGTTTGACGTATTTCAGTTTTTTTTTTTTTTTTTTTTATATATATAAAGCAAAATAAATATAGTGATTATAAAAATAGTATTTTTTTTTAAATATATTTAATTAGCGAAGCGGGCAACGTCTGATACTGTAGTATGAATATATTAACAGCTTTTAAATTTCAAATGTTATTAGATTAACAATATATATATATATATATATATATATATAATGATTATCTCTCTTCATCATACCATATATTTCATCAATAGTTTCATAATAGTTTCAATTTCCTTAATAATAATAATAATAATAGCATAATTTTTCATCAATGGTACAAGAATTAACGAAATAAGATAAATGTTCAACAATAATTCTTTTTTTTTTTTTTTTTTTTTTTTTTTTTTTTGTGCGTGTGTCTTTATATTAAATATATATATATATATATATATACATATATGTGAAATTTAAATCTCCTTCAGAAAATATAACTTCCCTTTTTAAATTAATTTTTTTGATTACCAGTAATCTAAATATAACAGAAAAGTTTATCTTATTTTAAATTGCAGAATTCTGTTCGAAGTCAAATTTAGAAAAGAAATGCTTTTGATAGAAAGTAATTTAGAATTCTGAAATTTAAACAGACTTTTTTTTTTCAGTCCTTACTAATTTGCCCTTAATCCATGTTGAAGTTATTTTTCTTTTAAAGAAAGTTCCAAAATGTTCTGATTACTTCTAAAATACTAAATAAGGAAATAGATTTATGTATAAAATTATATTAAAAAAGAAAAAAAGTGCATCTGTGCCTTGAAAATATTTCTGTAATATTTAGTTACATTGAGTACAAGATTTATTGAATTTTTATTAAAATTAATGTTACGATTGTTTTTTTTTTTTTTTTTTATATACAGATTATCAATTTAACGATTTTATTTATTATGTTTTTGTATTTATGGTAAGAATTATTAATTTTTTTTAACGAAAACAGGCTGGTATTTTTATATAAAACTGTGATGTTTGTAATAATAAAGCAACTATAATTTCTTTAATCTTTTTTTCGTGTGTGTGTGTGTGTGTGCATTTATAACTCATTAAGAAAACTGCATGTGTAAATATTTTAACATATCAGTATGATGTTTTTGTGATATATTTTATCAATTCAAAAGCGTACAATAGATTATTTTGACAAAGGAATTAAATTACAAACTGATATTATCATAAATTTCTAAAGTCAATGATAGAAGAAAACGTATAATGGAATTAAAAAAAAAAAAGAAAAAAAAAAAACATGCAATGGCATTTTAATAAAAACTGAGTTTTTTTTTTTTTTTCTTTACTTTTTTTCTAGTAATCTGGAACAATTTTTATGTATATCATTATAAATATTAAATGATGAACGTTTTCTGAATAGCATGCATTTCAAAAAAGGATTTATAAAAATTGTGATGTCTGCGGACTATCCTTAGGGATGAGCCCCAGACCTTCGACAATTACCGAATAGCGCAGCACAGGTGCGTCATTAAACACAATCTATCAACCTACCTACCTTTCTAAAGAAAATCTTTAAAAAGAAATCGTAATTTAACATTTGTATGCATATATATTTAAAAAATTTCACGTACAAGAAAAAAAAAAATAGATTTTTTTATGTTAATTATTGTTTTATTTATTTATATATTTATTGGTGTTTTGACAGTGTCTCAATCTTCACGTACTCGTGATTATACAGTTTTGGAGATTCGGTATTTTCCAATTCCATTAATTCAAAATTGTACCTTAAACGAAAATTAAATTAATGTCAGATTTAATATATATATATATATATATATATATATATATATATATATATGTCATAAGTTAATTTTACATTTAAATAATAGAAATTTAAATACAAGGAATGCTTAAAAAAGGAATGTTACATCAAAACTTCCTGTTCAAAAATCATTTAATCCAATTTCACAGCTATCTTGTTCGGTTATACACATCCATCAATCCCTGTACAAATAGCAAAAATGCACACAGGGAAACTCAAAATGTATAGATATTCCTAAATATCAAAGTGGAATTTCTGGTATGATTATTTTACTTATATTACATATATATATATATATATATATATATATATATATATATATCCGTAAAGAGAAAAAAATATATGTGACTTCATACAAAGAGGTTATGATTTCGTATTTTATTTCGAATAGCAAGAGCTATTACACAAAATTTGGATTGTTTATGCTATACATATAATTAAAATTTATATTTACTGTCATTGAAAAATGCCTGCATAAATGCATTCTTATCACAAATTTAATATTTTTTAAAGAAAGCAGTATAACGTTTATTACGTTTGCCACACTGCATTTACAGTGTTAGATATATAGTACAGGTTTAGTAGCACCATTTTTACGTAATAATCATTTATAATTATTTTTTGTAATAAATAAAGGGGGGGGATGTTATTTAAAAATAGGGATGCTATTTTATTTTATTTTATTTTATTTTATTTTTAAGATTTACAACCGTACTTTTATCTTAAAAAATTATTTTTTTTTATTCTTTTAAAATAATATCATAACCATATTAATGTTCATATTAAAAGTGAACCTTGGCAAAACATATGCTTTTCTATACTAGTTAATTTCAGCAATCAATAATGATCCTGGAATAACAGAAAAAAGGACGCAAATTTAGAGTTTATTTTTTACAACCATGTAATCTTAAATTTCCATTAATAAATATTTTATATATACCGGGTTATCCAAAAATCACAGAAAAAATTAAAAAGTATATTATTCAAAAGGTACTGATTGTTGCTCTATGCTGTTCAGAGAAGCATGGGATTTTTTTTTTTTTTTTTTTTTTTTTTACATATGTAAGAAAAAGTATTAGTGAATTTTTTCACCAGTATATCGTGCTGTATTCGCAGTATCCTTTCTCATTTTAAACAAATTTGCTTGATCAAATGTCGCTATAATGCGAATACTGAAGATTTTTCCAGGAGAATTTCCAATACGCAACATCTGACGGTCACTCTAATGAAAGATGATTGGTACATTGAGCATATATAATCCTAGTTATGTTGTTGAGTGTCTTGCGCCACTGCGTAAAAGGTGTTTTACAATTAAAGAGCAATTTGACAAAGGGAATTTAAACTGATTTTCAAATAAATCTTTTGATACAAAAAAAAAAAAAAAAAAAAAAATATATATATATGTGTGTCTGTTCAATTCAGTGAACACCGCATAGGGAAATGGTCAATACTTTTTGAATAATACAGTTTTCATTTTTTCTGTGACTTCTGGATCACCTGATACACATATACACACACCAAAATTTACAGGAAAGGAGTTGAAATTTTTCTACGATGAAACGGATTACGCACAATAAAGTACATATTTATGTAAATCTTCAATAATAATATGTATGAGTGAAAATCCGTTGTAATATATATTAATTTCTTATTTTACGTCTGGAACGGAATGATGTGCAAAAGATAATTCCAAATTACATCAAAAACATATCAATGCAACGTTATCACATAATTTGATGTTTAGAAATTAGTTACATATGAAATATTTACTTTAAAATATTAGCACGTTGAGTGACATATGAATTTATAATGAAATCCACGCCAGCCCACGCGCGGTGCTTAGAAATAAATTTTTAAATAAAATTTCAGTAAATTCTAAAAACAATGTAGTTTAAAACAATGTAACAAAAATAATGTATTTTTTTATTCTTTCATTTATTTATTATATTTTTAATTTTGTATCGTATCAATGTCACACACCGGCGACACTTTAATTTTTAATTATTTTTCCTCAGAGCACATAATCACCTTAGAATATTTTAATGATACATTTGCAATGACTTTTTCTTTTTTACATATTCTGAGAAAAACTTGGCAAGTAGGTAATCTTCATGTGTTGAAATAAATGTAATTTTTATCTTATGTAAATATTATATAATTAGACATAAAAAATAAAAAAAAATACTACAGGAAGTTTTATAAAGAGTATATTTATTATTGATTTTATTTATTTAAAATGTATGAGAATTAAAGTATTGAAGTTGCTAATTATTTGCATATAATCTTTGGATGTGTAAGAAACATATAAAATTTTAAAGAAATTTTAAAATAAAAACACTGTAATGTAATTGAAAGCGTATGCATGCGGTGTATGCAAATCATATTTTATATATATTATCTACTATGCACATTTCTTTTATTTTATTCATAAAATAATTTAACCAAGGACACACACATTATTTCGGTAAAAAAAAAAAAAAAAAAAAAAAAAAAAAAAAAAAAAAAACTTTTTATTCTACAATTCATACTTATATAAATGTTTATCTCTCTCATACTCTCTTCCTTTCTTTCATAAACTATAAACTATAAAATTATTATCGAAATAATTACATTTTTGTTTTTGATTAACTTGAATATATTTTTTAATGAAAAATTACTTATTGATTTTTTTTTTTTTTTTTTTGAGAATGGGAATTCTTAGATTATAATTAAGATATGTTTTTTCCAATTTCAATCCTCGATATTTTCATTATAATTGTGACAAGATTCGAAGTATAATTAAGAATTTTTATAAAAGAAATCGTATATAATCGTAAATTACAGAAAATATAAAAATAATTTAAATGTTAATTAGCCACCCAGTTCAGGTTTCAATGTTGCAATCTTAATAATTAATGCCGTCATATTTTACTCTTTTTCTCGAAATGGAAAAAATACTAAGCTTCAATATGAGTATGACAAGAATATAAATATTATTTTCTTTATATTAAGTACATACTGAAATTTATCAGATATTAGGCATTTATAAGAAATTGCATTTAATTTGTTTTTTTTTTTTATATATTTTTTTTAACTGCATATGTGTGAGACTATACACGGTAAAAATATTTCAAAGCACTTTACGTCTATTTATTTATTTATTTATTTATCTTTTTAATCATACTTATTTAAATTGATTATGTATTGTATCAATATACAGAAAATTATTTCAGCTTTAACAAATACAAATTGTAACATCTTTATCTGCATTTTTTATAGTACTGCGAATGCCCTTATAAGATAAATTGATAAAAATTGAAAGGTTCATATTATATTAAATCTTATTGTATTTTTTCATTATAATTGCTGTGTGTTTCAACATATAATAGTATATTTTTTCATTGTCATTTTGAATCTAAGTACTGTTTTCTTCCTATAGCCAAATTAAATTTATTAGTGATGTGGCAGTACTCCATTTTACATTCATTCTTATTTTCAAGAATTATTACCATTTATTATATTTATGCATTTTATATTTTAACAATTTTTTAAAATTGATTATATAATCATCAAAATAATTTTACTTTATGTTTATCTGTACATATATATATAAGGTGTGCAGAACGGCAAAATCTGTAGTTATAAAAGTGAGATCTAGGTATACTAAACTACAGTCGGTAACAAAAGTGTCCGAACACTATCGAAAATTCCTATGTTAATAAAATACACTCCATACTGTTTTTTTAAATAATTCCTTATCGAATCATGTTCTTACACTGACTAAGAACAGGATTCGACAAGGATTTATAAAACAAAACCGTATGAAGTGTACTTCTTTTACATAGGAATTTTTGCTAGTTTTCGGACACTTTTGTTAGCGACTGTATATACAATCGGCAGTAAAATTATTGAAGCACTAGCAATAATCCCTACTTAAAAATGGGCACTTAATACTGTTTTGTTAAGTAAATATTTGTCTAGCCATGATCTTAGTCTTATACTTAAAAAAGTAAGCTGATGATAAAAATTAGCTATCAAACTATATATATGCATATATGAAAAGTGTGGATGTGTGCTTCAATAATTTTGCTGCAAACTGTTTGTGCTACTCAATAAAAAACTGGCGGCTAAATTCGGAGTTAGCGTACTTATCTTAATAACTGTACGAGATGCAGAAAAAATGCCAATTACAAAGTTGTTCACCATCATCGTCAGCGTAGGAAAAGGCACATGGTAGACAGGCATGCTAAAAACATGACACTGAAATGTTTGTTCTTTTGTTCGTGACTCCCTGACCTGACACATGAGGATACGACCTTAAAAAAAAAAAAAAAAAAAAAAAAAAAAAGTAATATTTGCAAGATACTTTTATTTTTTATATTCAAGTTTCTGCGAATCTACTGACATGCATATCTGGACCCTTGTTTGAACTTTACGTAGTCAGTAACAAAAGTATCCGAACACTAGTCAAAATTCCTATGTAAAAAAAAAAATAGAAATAATAATGTTTTGTTAAAAATATCCTTGTCGAATCATGTTCTTAGACTGACTAAGAACATGATTCGACAAGGATTTATTTAACAAAACAGTATTAACTGTACTTTTCTTTACATGGGAATTTTCGCTAGTGTTCAGATACTTTTGTTAGCGACTGTAGTATACATGTTACCCACTACACTATAAATTTCAAATAATGGTCTACATGTACATTGCAGCTCACAAACAGATATTTGAACATTAGAAATAAATGTATTTTGAAAAATCTACTTTTTTTTAGGTTGTTTTCGTACAGTCGGTAACAAAAGTGTCCGAACACTAGCAAAAATTCCTATGTAAAAAAAGTACACTTCATACGGTTCTGTGAAATAAATCCTTATCGAATCATATTCTTAGATTGAGTAAAAAGAGGATTCGACAAGGATGTATTTAACAAAACCGTATGAAGTGTACTTTTTTTACATAGGAATTTTTGCTAGTGTTCGGTCAATTTTGTTACCGACTGTATCTCACAGAGTAGCAAATCCTATACAAACAAATTAATATTTTCAGTGTTATGTTTTTAGCATTCATGTCTACAAAGTGTCTTTTTTTTTTTTTTTTTTTTTACAAAATCAACACTGCTGAACTTATTTGTTTGTTATTGAGATTTTTTTTCCGCATCTCGTACTGTTTACAAAAAAAAAAAAAAAAAAAAAGAAGAAGAAGAAGATGGCTCTGAATGCATCTGCCAAGTGGCGCTGTAAGCGGCTTCATTGCTTTAACGCCACTTTTACAATTGTAGCTCGCACTATTCTGAAGTATATGGTGGGAAAAGGATTTTAGTTGGCACTCTATACATATATATATATAACTTAAGAACATTAGGAACATGAAACTATGGTGTTTATTAAATGAATCTCACTATTAAATGTAGCGCACATTTTCTCATATATATATATACAGTGTGCCTCATAAACACAAAGAAGCAAAAAAAAGCAAAATTTTCCTTTTTTTTTTTTTTTTTTTTTTTTTTTTTAGAATATTCTTTCTTCTAAAGAAAGCAGCCATTCTGATATAACGTACTGGGACATCCATGATTTTTTATTGGAATACTAATGTACTGATAAAGCTTTTAAGTTAATGTTTTTGAAGCATCTAGATTTCTTATTCTCTCCAATCACAAGAGGTGACGAATCTTTTGTTGAAGATCGAAATTCCAATAATGACCTGGTTGTTTCTTCCTGTATTGTTCTCTTTTCTAGACTATTTTTTTTAAACAGATGACGAAATAAATGTCAGTCTTATGTTTTCTTTATCAAAAATCTTCTTTTACTTTTTCGAAAAATGTCACTAAAGTCTCAAAAAATTTATTTTGGAAATTTTCGGTGACCAGTAATTAGAGTGTTCCTTAGCCAGTGGTAAACACATTAAGTCTCCTATTCAAAGGGTCCTGGGACCACAGAAAGTGTTCCTTAAATAGAGATGTCCCTTACAGGAGATTTCATTGTATTAAAAATTATGTTGTTATATAAAAATGATATGTACATATGTACATACATATATTATGTTTTATTTTTCTCTCTTTTTTTTAAAAAAAAAGGAACATTACTTATATCACAAACTTTATCAACCAATTCATAATAATTTCAATTTCAATAACGAAAATAACTTTTATATATTTTTTCACCATCGCTACCAGAATAAACGAAATAAAATAAATTTCAACAATAATTATTCTATTTTAAATTTTAATAGTAATAGATATATATATATATGAAATTTTAAACTGCTTCAGAAAATATAACTTCACTTTTGAAAGTATTTTTTTTTTTATTACGAGTAATATAAGTATAACAGAAAACTTTATCTTTTTTTAAAATTCAAAAATGTGTTCGAAGTCTAATTTAGATAAGGAATGCTTTTGATAGAAAGTAATTTCGAATTCAAATATTTAAATAGATTTTTTTTCCAGTCGATACTAATTTGCCCTTAAGCTGTGCTGAAGTTATTTTACTTTTAAAGAAATTTCAAAAACGCTCTGATCATTTCTAAAACACAAAATAACAAAATATTGTGATTACTTCTAAAATACAAAATATGGGAATAGATTTATGTATAAAATTATTAAAAACAAAAACAAGCAACTGTGCCTGGACTTTTTTCTCCAATAATTTGTTACATTGACTTCAAAATTTATAAAATTTTTATTAAAATTAATGTTATTTGTGATTTTAAATTTCATTAATTATTGATTTCTAGATTTTATTTATCATTTATTTGTACTCATCGTGAAAATTATTCATTTTACTTCATGAAAATAATCTTATAAATTTATACCGTTATTTTTAATGATTGAACAATAATACTCTTAAGTAAAAATAAATTTATTTTTATTTTTATTCATTTATTTATTTATTTTGTGTGTGTGCTTGTTAAGTATTTTTGTATTTACAAGAAAGAACAAAAAATATTTTTTTTTCTTTATTTTTTTTTCCTTTATTTTTTTTTTCCTTTATATATTTATTTTTGTTTTGAAAGTGTCAGCTTCTCAATGTACTCGTGCTCTAACCGTAATTTATATGCACTTTTAGAGATCCTGTGTAAAGTCTAACCTTTTCCCTTAATTTAAAATGTTACCTTAAACAAAATTTTAACTATAATACCATTTTTTAAAGAATGCCTTAACTTAATTTTCCGTTAAAGTAATGCAATAATAAATTCAAGGAATGTTTTGGAAAACAAAGAATTCCATTCACATTTCCCGTTCATAACTCAGTTAAATGTATATATATATATATATATATATATATATATATATATATATGATACCTTTTATTTTCATGTATGAGAAATTTTCAGTTTTAATTATTCAGGGAAAAGATAAGTACATGCGTCATCTGATTATTATCAGTATCATCATCATAACTATTATTATTATTTTAGTTAGAAAACACTTCTTATTAAGATTCCATTTTTCAAAAAGAAATGAAAGGAAAAGCTGTATTATAAGAGTATATTTCTATTTATTTAATTTTAAAAAAAAAAAAAAAAAAAAAAAAAAAAAAAGTTATATGGGACTTAAGCTAATATGTTTTGTTTTTTCGTATTTTGTTCTCGCATAAATATGATTGCACAAACCTTTGTTGCTTATGATTTATTGATAATTAAAAATTATATTTACTGTCATGGGCATAGTATTCTTATCACTAACATTACGTGTAATGAATTTGCAATACTGCGCTTACAGTGTTATTTATATGGAGAAGATTTGATAGCACTATTTTCATACAACAATCTCCTTATAGTATTAAAATCTGTGCGCATCTGTCTGTCTGTCTTTCTGTGTGCCTGTCTGTCTGTCAGCAATGCCTTGTGCCCGCGAAAGCTCCGGCGCTAATGGTCGCAGCGCCTCGAAACTGGTGTCGCAGACGCAGAATTTCTTCATCTCGACATCGCGAAAATTCGCTAAGCGATGCGACCCTAATTAGCGGAGATATTAATTAAAACGTTGAGCTATGTCGATCGAAAAATGACTGAGAATTCACGGCTATTTGCTTAAAAAAGAGACATTCTTATGGAAAATGTGGAAAATAAATTAGATATATAAGTTGTATCGTTACAAATAAGGCATCAAATGAAAGGGTCGATTTTTCTCAATCCGATGGTTTAAACGGCTTATCGATCGGACAATTAGATTTTTTTTAATTAACTAAACTAAAAAAAAAATAGTGGCAACAAATCAAAAGAATTTTAATATCGCAGACGATCGTCTACAGTCTTGAAAGGAAACAAAAACATCTGGTATTTAATGAGGACACGTGTTTTGGTACTGCGATTAAGAGTTGCAATTTTGAAAAGGCTTCAGATTTTCAATGTCGTATACAAAACTTGGTACACAGCCCTAACATCACAAGACAGCCTTGCAGTTCGAATTTCATCGATTTTTGAAAAAAATTACATTTTAATTGGAAATTAAATTTTATTCTAATACGCGTATTTTAAATTCTAATTATGATTAAATTATTTGTAATACATCATTCGAATAATATTTTTAAATTCTTTTATATTATCGAAAGTGGAATTCGAGGTTTCACCTTGTGGAGTTTGCGTTCCTGCAAACTCCATCTTAGCTTAAATACTTAGATTACTAAGAGAACACAATACTTTAAATAACAATACTTAAAGTTTATTTGAGCAGATTAATGGGAGGGCGGCCTGGTAAATTTATATAGCTCAGCCAGCGTTTTACTTAATCAAAATATATGAATCAACAAATTAAGTAGATAACTCTAAATATCTCACCCCAGCAGATAGTCGAAAGGTGTAGAGATGGTCACACTCGTACTCCAACTACGGCTTCACTATGGGAAAGAGGATTCCCTTCTATCCCAGCTTGAACTTCCGAAACCTAGTAGACACTCACCAACACTCAACACTACTTAACTTCACACAACTAAATCTCCTCTACTCCACTTTCGATATTCACCAAAATAAGAATCAGCACACTCGCTATAATATCCTCCAACAACCACTATACGATCCTCCAACATCCTCCTTTCACTACATTTCAATCCGTACTTTCAAAAATCACTTCTAATTTAACTAATATTCAAAATCTAAGTCTTTTAATGCAGCACCCTGCCGACACAAAACTAGCTCGACCTCAACCGTCACCGAGTCACTGGCGACGGAGTGATTTTAACCGTCCCCACTTCCTACTTTGCTGGATCCAGCTTAATTGAAACAACTGTGGTGACGTTCTAACGTCTCAACCTCACAGACCCCCTTCTAGAAAAAAATTTAGTCGTGAAAATCCCCAACGGATTTGATCGATTAAATTTAAATAGCTTCATTCCCTCTCTAACTATTTCAAATCTCTGAAGTGTGAGTGCAGCCGTCACTTAAATTTTAACTGGGTGAGAAAAACTTAAAAATTTGTTAAGTCCCTGAGCGGAAAACTCGGGGACGCAAAAAATTAATTTAAAATTTTAAAGAAAAGGCGTTCGTTTACCCCGAGAAACTCCGGGACTGACTGAGCTAAAACCTGGCTTACAGTAGGATTAACAAACGTCTCCCTGTTAGGCCAGGAAGGCAATATATTAAATTCAACTTGATCTTGGCTTTACAATGGAAGTCGCTTGTAACAAAATGCGACATTTAAAGTTTGTTATAACACAAGAGTAAGTGTCTTTAAAATAAAAAGAGAAAAAAATGATAAAGTCTTTATTAATATGAGTTGTCTGGCTGGACTGGTATCTGGAGCTCTACGTCTGCAAGATAGATGAGTAAACCAAGAATAGGCTGAACTTTCTTCGCACTAGAGCAGACGTCAGAATCCACAGGCTGTCCATAAGCAGGAAAAAAGAACTTTTTGACATCAAATTAAGATCTTTCACTTTAGATAAAAAGAGTTAACATCAGATTAAGAGAATAGTCCATCAGAGTGTCTGAAATGGGAAAAACTTTTACAGTATGCATAGTAAAAAAAGTGACAATTCATCTCTAGAAGAAACTGAGACATGTTCGTCTCTATTAACATAATAGATAGGTTACATACAGAAATATTTCTCCCTCCTTAGCTAAAGCATAAGCGGAAAAAACTGAGTAGTTAGTCTTTTTAATGTTATATAGTTAAACACGACTTTTATGCTTATAGCTAAAAAAAACATTTTACCCCCTCTAAAAGTACATACAGATAAACTTTTAGACAAATATTCAAAAATTTTACAAATACAAATATGCAGTTTATAAATACATCATTTATAAAAATACAAGAGAAAAAGGGGGGGAAATTTACAAAGGGGCCAAAAAAACAGTTTATATTACCAGCTTTCTGCAGGAGATGGCTACAAGGTAAAAGACTTAATACATACATAAAATAGATATTTAAGAGAGAACAAAAATGTTGACATTGAAGCAGAACATTAATTTTGATTTGAAAGTTCATGGCTAAGTTAAATTTTGTATTTTTAGTTTGGGAAAGTCCATAACTTTCGTAAGAGTTCTTAAAATATAAAGTCCCTAAAAGGCTTCAAGGTACGTCGAACATTTTGTACAGCTCTGACAGAAATGCACTTGTAATCGAAAAAAAAATAGAGAACGGTATCACCTGATGTGAATTTGCAGCCGTAACTTCAGCAAGGTCAGAGGTCTTGGTGAATGTTCTCGATGTACTCGTCAGCTAGGCCACAGGGTTGGAGGCTTTCAGACCGGGGTCTAGGGCTATCCCAAAAGGCTTGTACAAAGGCTTGCTCGGCAGGTGATTCATATGGCTGAGCCTGTTGTCGGAGTCTGGCTTGACGCCGAGTATTAAATCGGTGGTGTGAAGAGAACTCGTCTTTGCCGATCGAGTCAGGAGCTGCTAGGAATTTTTCCATGTGCCGTCCGCTAGCTGATGAAGAGGGTGGAGGTCTTTTTCGAACCCTTGCTTTTCTCTTAGGTCGGAACGAGTCGGTGTGCACTGAATCTGGAACTGCTAGTACCTTCTGTGGGCGATGTGTTCCAGAGGACTTTGAGGAGGGAGCTTGAGGGCGTTTGAAACCCTTGTTCCAACCATGTTTATTTTTACTCTGCGGTATAAAAGAGCCATTAGTAAAAGAATAGTCGCGTTTGCGACCAGTTTGCCTAGGAAATTTCACATTAGAATGGTTTGATGACCCACTACGAGCTCGTTTTTGTGCGACGGGTCTGCTAACACTAGATTGGTCAGCGGAAGTGCCCTGAACAGATTGTTCGGGTGTTGTAGGAGTAGGTAGTTCATCAGCTGTACAAGAATCAGGAGCACTCTAGGCTGGGGAGTGAGGTTAGGCGTAAAGACGGACTGTTCGTCAGGTGGGTTTGAACCCGGCACGCTATCACTATCAAGAGTTTCAGTATATGATTGAGTGCGCTCTTTAAATATTCGGACCTGATCAACATTAATGGTCGTTGGGGTGCCGTTAAAATCAATTGTCAAATTATTATTTTCTATCTTTAAAACAGAAAAAGGCCCAATGAATTTTGGCCCAAATTTAGCTACTTTAGAATCTTTTTTAGAGCTCAGAAAATGTGATTCTAGGAGTATTTTATCTCCCACTTTTACTTCTAAAATTCTACGTTTTAAGTTATAATATAGAGCTTGCTGCTCTTGAGCTTTTCTCAAATTTCTCTGAACTTCTGGTAGCAATTCTTCAATATTTCGCGTAATAAATTGAGATGTGTTTTGCTGTACTAATACCAGTTATTGAAAGGGGGTCAGAATCGTTCTGCCCAAAAACAATTCAGCGGGAGTTTTTCCGGTTGCATCACTTACCGCTGTACGAATTGCATAGCCAAAATGATACAGAAACTGATCCCAATTTTCATGATTTTGACCAATGAATGTCGCAATCATGTTTATTAGAGTTCTATTAACACGTTCGGCCTGATTAGCTTGCGGCCGATATGGAACCGTGAAGACATGTTTAATTTCGAGTGTATCGCAAAGTGCCTTAAAAACATTACTTATAAATTGAGGATCATGGTCCGTTACAATTTGAAGGGGGGCGCCGTAACGAGAAATATAATTATTAAAGAAGGCAGTGGCCACTGCTTGTGCCGAAGCTTTACGTAAAGGCACAAATTCAACCCATTTACTAAAATAATCCACCATAACTAACACATAACGAAATCTATTTGGTTTAGAGAGGGGGTAAGGACCGATTAAGTCGAGTCCAAGAATTTGATTTCGAAAATCAACTTTAATAGGAATTAATTTACCGGCCGGCTTTACATTTTTATAATTATATTGCTGGCACAAGCGACAACTCGAAACATATTCATTAACAAACTTCCTCATTTTAGGAAAGTAACAGGCATCTTTGAGCTTTTTATAAGTTTTCCTAATGCCAAAGTGCCCCGAAATTGGAGAGTCATGAAACTCAAATAGGATGGCTTGACGAAGAGATTGGGGAATTACAACTCGTAATTCGCCATAAGATGATAATAATTTTGAATAAAAAAGCAAGCCATCGATTAAAGAAAAAGATTGGGACCAGTTTAAGGCAATGGCTGATTCAATTAATGAAACTGACTCAGGATCGTCTAAATACTTATAGATTAATCCAAATTCGGGATCATTTTTTTGTTCTTGGATTAATTGATCTCTCGAATTTAACACAGATGCTGGCATAAGCGCTAAAGCTACTTTTTCCTGATCAGATACGAATTTATTGTTTAAAGTAGTGACTAGATTTGTAGATCACATGAATTAACTTGTTCATTTTCAATTTCCTTTACACGAGTTTCAGTCACGTCTACTAATATTTCGGATTGAACCGGTTCAGCCTTGAAATGCGAATGATGAATATATGAGGCTTTAACAGTAGAATTTAACTGATCATTCTTTTCATTTAAAGCAAGGGATTGATTTGTAAGATTAGATTCAATCTTATTTTCCTGAGTTTGAGTAGTACGTGAAAGAACGTCCGCTACGATATTGTCAGAACCAGGTCGGTGTTCTATGTTTATATTAAAGTTAAATAAGTTGAGAGTCCATCGAATCATGCGGGGGGAGAGGTTCTTTCCAGTTGTTAACCGAGTTAATGCCGCATGATCTGTAACAACTGTTACTGGAAGTTGCGTAAAATATAAACGAAATTTTTGCAGTCCCCAAAGCACTGCTAAACATTCACGTTCAGTTACTGGATAATTTCTTTCTGCAGTGTTAAGCGTACGGGCCGCATATGCTATTGGGCGGCCTTCTTGGCTTAAAACGGCACCAATGCCGTACGAAGAAGCATCAGTAGCTACTTGAAATTTAATATTATAATTAGGATGAGCTAGTACAGGAGGAGCGCTAAGTATCGTTTTTAACTTATCAAATGCTTCTTGTGCTTCATTTGACCAGTGAAATTTAACTCTTTTCCTTTTGAGTTTAAAGAGGGGCTCGCATATGTGAGCAAATTTAGGTATAAATTTCCCATACCAAGCACACATGCCTAGAAATCTCGAAACTTGTTTGGAAGTTGTAGGAGGGGGCATGTTTAAAACTGGCTGAACTTTTTCATTATCTACAGAAATACCAGCAGGCGTTATTTTGACGCCTAGGTACTTAATTTCCTGTCGTGCAAAATGGCACTTAGAGGAATTTAAAGTTAACCCTGCATTTTGCAGTAGAGTAAAAACAGTTTTTAAATGATCTAAATGCTCATTGTAAGATGAGGACGTGATTATTATATCATCGAGATAAACATGTACAAATTTATTCAAAACAGGTTTAAGTATTGTTTCCATGGCTTTTTGGAATGTCGCCACGGCCCCTGAACATCCGAAAGGCATTCGTTTAAAACCAAACGTGCCATTTTTAGTTATAAACGCTGTTTTTGATATATCAGCGGGTTTCATTGCAATTTGAAAATAATCCGATGTCAGATCGAGAGTAGACATAAAATTTGTCGTTGTTATATGTGCTAACAAATCATCAATTATAGGCAAGGGATACTGAGGATATTGTGTGATAGAATTTAGCCTACGATAATCGATTGCAAATCTCCATGCCTCAGGGTCACTAATAGGTTTACCATTTTTCTTACGACATAAAACAACAGGAGATGCATAAGGAGAAGTTACAGGCATAATAATATCATTTTGCAACATTTTCTCAATATGCCAATTTATAATATCTTGTTTGGCTTGATCATAACGATAAGGCTTACTAAAGACTGGTTTATTAGTTCCAGTGTCAATTTCATGGCAAACAACATGGGTTAAGCCAGGTGTCTCAGAAAATACTGTTTAAACTGATTAAGAAAATTAACAAAATCAATTTTTTCAATACGAGTGAGGGCACTTTCCTCTAAATTAACAATTAACTCTGTCGGCTCGACAGGTTTAGAATTTGACTTAGAATCATCAATATGTAAAGATTTATTGGCAAAATTAATTTCAACATTATTTGCTTTCATAAAATCTAACCCTATAATGCAGGGATGCTGAAGATTGTCGATGACGTAAAAAGGCCAATTAACACTTAAATTATGAATTTTAACATTCAGGCTGTTTTCGCCTCTATTAACACAGGACTTGCCTCGAGCCGTTGTAATATTTAAATTTGTCCGCTTTAAAGGTTTAAAGTCAAAATACTTTTTATAAGTTTCATATGCTAGAAAGGAGCGTTCAGCACCAGTGTCCCAATAGGTAGGTATGAAAGTATCATGAATTATTGCATTCAAATTAGGTAGGTCCACCGGACTGATACAAATAGTGTCTAAACATATGGAGGTGGTTGAGTTATTCAGTGGCTGTTGACCCTCCTCACAAGAGCCACTTATTCGTTTAACTGACGACTCTGGTTATCACGAGAGTTACGAAAATTTCTGTTATTTCTATCAGCTCGAGAAAAGTTTTGAGACTGATTTTGATTAGAACGATCGTTCCGAGAATTTTGAAAGTTATTACGCCTTGGCTACGGCGACTGACGTTCTTGTTGATAGCGATTGAAATTTTGAGGGGGGGTGAAATTTTCACGCCTAGAATTTTGCATATTTCCATTACCCCGTTGGCGATTAAAGGTGTTTTCCGCCCTTGGAGGATGTCGTTCTTGATATTTAGCTAAGGTTTGAAACAGACTGTCGTAAGAAGTGACAGGTTTCAGATCAAGATAATCTTGAATAGGAATAGTCAATAGCAGGGTTATAATTTCCATTGCAGCGGCAAAAGATAAAACTAAATCTAGCTGCTTTATAATGTCGAATTTACGTAATAAAAATGTTGTAGGTTTGTCATAAAACGACATTTTTGTCGTATAAAGTTCTTGACGGAGTTTGGTTTTATCCACAGTAGAAGAGAATGAATTTTTAATTTTGAGCTTCAAATCCTCATACGTAGGATTTTGGCCTAGAGCTCTAGAGGCAATGGTGTCATACCAGATTTTAGCATCTCCTTTTAAGGAGTATTTTAATAAATTAAATTTATCTGCTTCGTCAATTTTACATATATCAAAATACTCTTCAAGATCTTCAAAAAATTTAAGTACATTGTTTGAGCCAGTAAAATAAACCCGAGCGGGGGGGTGTCGAATTGGTTTGGGCGCCACTGTGGAGTTTGCGTTCCTGCAAACTCCATCTTAACTTAAATACTTAGATTACTAAGAGAACACAAGACTTTAAATAACAATAACTAAAGTTTATTTGAGCAGATTAATGGGAGGGCGGCCTGGTAAATTTATATAGCTCAGCCAGCGTTTTACTTAATCAAAATATATGAATCAACAAATTAAGTAGATAACTCTAAATATCTCACCCCAGCAGATAGTCGAAAGGTGTAGAGATGGTCACACTCGTACTCCAACTACGGCTTCACTATGGGAAAGAGGATTCCCTTCTATCCCAGCTTGAACTTCCGAAACCTAGTAGACACTCACCAACACTCAACACTACTTAACTTCACACAACTAAATCTCCTCTACTCCACTTTCGATATTCACCAAAATAAGAATCAGCACACTCGCTATAATATCCTCCAACATCCTCCTTTCACTACATTTCAATCCGTACTTTTAAAAATCACTTCTAATTTAACTAATATTCAAAATCTAAGTCTTTTAATGCAGCACCCTGCCGACACAAAACTAGCTCGACCTCAACCGTCACCGAGTCACTGGCGACGGAGTGATTTTAACCGTCCCCACTTCCTACTTTGCTGGATTCAGCTTAATTGAAACAACAGTGGTGACGTTCTAACGTCTCAACCTCACAACCTGATTTGCACGTTTTGAGGGTCTGCGCTGTTGAAGGCAGTGGGGACCCGGTGTGAGTTTTTACCCGATCAGAAATGATTTTTTTTTCTTTTTTTAAGGTGGCACGAAGGATCAGGGGAGGAATACGCGCCCCGCAGCGCGTGTGTCCCTTAAGTTGTGCTCGTGCAGAGCGCGCGGGACTGTGCTGCCGAATGCAGTGGGGACCCGGGCTAACTTTTTACCCAATCAGAAATGATTTTTTTTTTTTTTTTTTGTTTTGTTTTCTTAACAATAAATTTACTGTTAGTGATTCATTAATTTTAGTGATTCATTTGAAAATACTTACCCGCTAGCGGGGGAAGCTCGCTAGTTTTATAATTATTTTCTGCAAATAAAAAAAGAAAAAGAAAAAGAAAAAAAAATGTATATATATATTAAGGTGGTTCGAAAAAATCGATTTTTTTATTTCGGAATCGCGTTACCTCTCAAAAGTTGTAGTTTAATATCCTCAATTGGGAAAAAAAAAAAAAAATTCTAAGTTGACATCTTCAGTTCGCGCACGAGGCTTAAAGTTTGAATAAATATGTTAAAAATTAAAATTTTCAAAAATAACAAAATTAGTTTTTTTTTTTTTTTTTTTTTTTTTTTTATAATGCAACAGCCATAAATTGTCAGTATATAGCGTAGTTTGAACCTAAAAAATATTTTATAGTTTTTACATAATATCTTTAGTTCGCGCATATGCCTTAAATTGGGCTAAAATCGCCCAAAATTTGAAATTTACGTGTTTAATATACAATAATACATACGTGACATATTTACGTTTCAAAAGTATTTTAAAAATTCTAAATTTGTTGAATATAATCTTTTATCACAGTATTATACGTACAAGTATAGTTACACACGCATTTATATGTATATATTAATAGCATTGCATGTCATAGCTAATTACAAAATGATTTATAGATTTTACCTATTTTTTGTGTCTTTGAGATTCCTCAGATGTGTTGGCAATGTTTTAAATTGAGATTTATAGTCAAATGATGGCATAGTTGACCTTGAGAGCAAAACTGTCTTTATGAAACCATCCCTGTTCTCTTCTCCATATACTTTAGTACAAGATTCTGTTACGAGCTTTACAATTCTTTCGACACTTTGCGTGTGGCAAGGAAATTTAATTACCTCGAACTCTGGGAGAACATTAGTATTAATAAGTTCTTCTAGGCTGTGCGCTGACACATTGCTCATTATTGGAGGAGGTGTTAGTTTGCACTTGGACCAATCAATAAGTTCAATGTAATTTGAAGCTGCAAAATTTATGGTCGGTGGTTGAAAAGTTCGCACGGATTTCCCTCTTGGTTCTTGTTTTCTTGCTTTTAGCAATCTTCGAAAAGCTAGCTGTCTTACTTGCACTCTCTCATCTAGTACCATTGTAATTAAAAGATTTTCGGGATGACAAAAATACGCATTCCTCTAAATGACAGCATGATTTATTTTACGTACCCTGGCGGGCAGCTGTCTTGTCTTCTGTACTAATTTAAACACGTGAACTGCTCCAAATTTTACAGAGGTATGCATTTTAGTTCGAAACCATACTGGAGCGTATATCTTCATAATATAGCTGACCAGCAGTTTAATATCGTCAGAAAGTTTTACTTCAGAAATATATAGTCTTAAGATCCCATTTGCACAAGTTAACCACCTAGAGTTACTAAGAGAATCAGGATCTTTCACAGCGAGATCTTGCGCACACTTCCTGTCATGACTGCTCGATAAATATTAAGTAAATACTGTTGGTCCTTGCTTAAGTCAGTTTTGATCACATTTATCTCCTCACTCTTAATCGTTTCAAAATTAGCAACAGGGAGTTTTTCACAGTCTGTCAACTCCCTGACAACGTGTGGGTCCTGTAGTATCACCATCTACACTTTCAAAATGTCTCAACGGAAATTATTTGAAATGTAATAAACATATAAGCCATTGTAAAGGACGACCAAGTTTAAGCTCAAGGTTGCGAATAACACCGTTTTTCCATCCTGTGTTGGTCGCTGTTCCGTCACATCCAACTGCAAGAAGCTTAACATAACCAAAGTTATTGTTTTCTAAATAGCAAAAGATACTATTAGCTATTTCACTTCCAGTGGCCCTTGGAGGTGTCAAATGTCCCAGATACTTTCCTCCAGGCTCTAAATGACTTTCTTAATGTGTAGTACTTATTATGGTAATCCTTTATCAATTTAACAATACGTTCATGACTGACCGTTGGTATAGAAGCGTTACAGTACAGTTCTTCTATTTGAGCAGCAATGCAATCTGAAATCTTTGAAAAAGATTCGATTTTTACAGATTTTGTTGTTTCTTCAAAACGAGCTAACAAAACATCTGCACATGTGGATAAAACACTTTGACTTAACGCTTTTGATGCACCGAAAAACGGACGAACACTTAAGCGTTTAGAAGTTTTCGGGGGTCTCATTATATATTATTCGGAGAAAGGAGAACAATATAACAAAACTTGATCATTAAAATCTCCAATAACTTTACAAATTAATCTACTCAAAGCAAAACACGCTGCACTTTGTGATTCACTTACAGTTACAAATTAAAGATGCTACTTGCTTAGCGCTACTAACTGACTGACAAAGTGAGAGCAAAGCTTTTAAACTATGTGCTAGAATGTGTCTACTGTCTAGACTAGTCGGCGGTGGAATAAGAATGCGACTGCGCGGCGTCAACTTAGCGCTTGCCGGTCAATTACTGTTCGTGTTCAGTTTTTGACATTTTTTTTCAAATTTTAAGCCTCATGCGCGAATAGAATGTATCATCTAAAAGTTATAATTTTTTTTTAAGTTGAAATTACGCTATATACTAACATTTTATGACTGTTGCATTATAAAAAATTACAAAAAAACTAATTTTATTATTTTTTGAACATTTCAATTTTTAACATATTTTTTCAAACTTTCAGCCTCATGCGCGAACTGAAGATGCCAACTTAGATTTTTTTTTTTTTTTTCCCCAATTGAGGATACTAAACTACAACTTTTGAGAGGTAACGCGATTCTGAAAAAAAACATCGATTTTTTCGAACCACCCTAATAGATATATATAGTATTTAAAAATAGAGATAATAATATTTTGTGTTTCTATCTCCACAGTGAATATTTTTAAACATTTAGAAGTTTTAATTAACACGTTGTGTGTCACGATAGACATCGGTTAGCTGGCACTGAACTTTCGTTCAGGCTGCGTCAACCACCGGTGGCTGACAGTGTAATATAAAAAATTATAAAGTCATAAAACATAGTCATAACAGTCATAAAAAAGTCACAAAACTAAAAAAAAAAAAGTTTTAAGTAATTATTGTAAATTTATTTAAAATTTACTGAATTTTTATTTATTATAGGATTATATGATTAAGATCTTTAAATGGATTTTCTTAAACACGGTAAACATAAAAACGCATTGCTGTACTGCAATACCAGTGCTTCTAAGTAGCGCGTGTGTCCGGACGGGGATTTTCTTAAGAATTCAAATAGCGCTCAACGTGTTAAAAAAAAAAAAAAAAAAAAAAAAAAAACTATCCAAAGTTCAGAATTCGGGCTACAAGATGATCGGGAGAGATCAATACGGACTTCTACAATCCTGTAGCTCAGCGATCAGCCGTTTTCCTATAAATCGATGGACTTGGACTAAAACACACACACACACACACACATTCTTTCATTATATGTAGGGATAAATAAATGTGTGTGTAAAATAGTCTTTAAATATTTTCATTTTATATTTTTAACATAAACTCTAAATGACGAAATTATTACTGAAAAATTAACACATTTCTTTTTTTAACTTCAAATTAATTTTTAATTAAATATAATTTATTGAAAGAAAAAAATATGTTTTTTTTTTTTTTTCTCTTTTTTTGTAAAAAATGAATTACTAGATTCTAATTACGATATCGTCTTTTAATTTCACTCCTGAATATTCTTATTATATTTATTATAAATTTCAAAGCATTATTAAGAATTGTTAAATGAGAAAACGGAGGTAATCGAAAATTACATAAAAAAAAGAAATATACATACATTGATTATTTAGCCATCTAGTAAAAATTTCAATGTTGCAATCTCAATAATTAATGCCATCTTATTTTACTTTTTTTTCTGGAGATAGAAAAAAATATTAAGCTTCAAGTTGTGTATGATAAAAAAAAATAATTATTGTTTTATTTATATTAGGCACATACTAAAGTGCATCAGAATTTTGATATTGTTAAAAATTGTAATAATTTTGTTTTTAATATTTTTTATCTGCACATGTGTTACAGTATAAAAAAAATAATTCAAATAACTTTACAGCCATTTATGTAATACATATTTTTGAGTCATGGTTATTTAAATTGTTTCTGCGTTTTATCAGTATATATATATATATATATATATATATACATAACAAATGTAGATTGTAACATCTAAAGTACAGGGTAGTTATAATTAAACTTCCCCTATAAACAGCATCTGACAGCGCAAACGGGTGAACGGAATGCACTGAAATTTGGTATTTAGACTATACACGAGATGTGCTCGTGGAATTTCAAAAAAATGTTCCGAAATGTCCACCAGAGGGCGCCATTTCCGGATAAACATTCCATTTAACACAATAAACGAACACAACGGACTAACAATCCAGAACAGGAATTATGAATAACAAAAAGTAAAACCGGGAAATTCTGTCAGTTCTAGGAAAAAAATGTCGAGATTTACATGCTTGCGAATAAGAGGAAGCTTTATGCAAAACAGGTTAGGTTATAAAACATTTGCAGGTGACAAACGTTTGCGATGACAAGGTGATCAGAAACTAGTCAATAAATGTTAATATTATTTCTGTATTCCGTTTTGGACGTTTATTGTGTTACAATTAACGCTTTTCCTGAAAAGACGCCGTCTAGTGGACATTTTGGAACTATATATATTCGAAATTGCGTGAGCGCAGCTCGTGTACATTCTATATACCAAATTTCGTTGCATTTCGTTCACCCATTTGCTCTGTAGGATTTTGTTTATAGGGAAGTTTAATTATAACCACCCTGGTATATCAATATTTTAGATAATGCTACGAAATTCCTTCTAAGAATGATTGACAAAATTTAGAATATTCATAATATTATAAAATATATTGTCATTTTCTATTATAATTGTAGTGTGCCAAACTTGTTTCATTGTTCAATAATATATTTTTCATTCTCTTTTTGTATTTGGAATCCTTGTTTATCTTCCGATAGTCTTTTTTTTTTTTTTTTTTTTAGCATTACCCTACTCGATTTTATTTTGTAATTATTTCGAGAATTGCAACTATTTTTTTTCTTTTTTTCTTTTATGCATTATATTTTTGAACTAATCTTTAAATTAATTTATGTAGACACAAAAATAATTTTAAGTTATATTCCTTTGTATCTCTATAGAAATTGTGCCCCTAAATGTCCTTTGTTACTTATTAACGTAAGAACGACGAAAGCTATATTTATAAAAGTTGGATCTAGGTATAGTAAACTAGGCATAGTAAACTACGTATACTAATGCACTACGCACTAGGTATACTAATGCACTACGCAATGAAATCGTTTACGACGTTACCTGGCTGCTAATTTTTATGTCAGTGCTCTTTCTCATAAACGGTGTGAGATGAGGGGAAAAAGACTATTACCAACTTGTTCATCATTACCGATTTAGTACGAAAATACATTTTCTGGCCATGAATGCTAATAACCTATCGCTAAAAATGTGCGTTTGTATTTTGTTCATTACCTTCACTGTCACGTGGGGTGACAATCTTAGAAGAAAAAAAAAAGAAGAAGAAAAAGAAAAAGGTAGTTTTCGCAAGATGTTTTTTTTTTTTTTTCAAACTTCTGTCGGTCAGTTACAATACACATCTAGACCCTTGTTTGATTTTTACGTAGTATACATAATGTACATTTGTTTTAACTGTACGTAATGCACTTTAATGAACTTTACGTAAGCAATGTAAAATTTAAACGTGGGGTCCAAATATGCATTGCAGCTGACGAACAGGAATTTAAACATCGAAAGTAAAGATATCCTGAAAAACAAGTTATTGTTTTCCTTTCTAAGACCATTTCCTCACTTAACAGCTCAAGATACACGTGCAAAACAATGCAGGCTGTTAGATTCCCGTTTTTAGCATTCATTGCTACAATTTCTTTTTTCTTAAAAAAAATCAATAAGGCTTAACTTCTTTGTTAATGAATTTTTCCCGCATCTCGCACCGTTTTCGAGATAATAATTTTAACTTTTAATTTTGCCGCCAAGTGGCACTGTAAATGGTTTCACTGCTTACTGCATAACTACTTTAATTTAACAAGATCTCACTTTTACAATTGTAGATTTCGTTATTTTGAAGTTCATGTGGCAATGAAAGTTGTAATGGGTACACTTTATACCATTATAGTCTATAACCATTAGTCTATACACAATAGTCTATAGACTATATTATAGTCTAAGAGTAATAGGTATATAACCCTGTGGTGACAGACCCACTTTCCCCCCCTGATTTTTCCACCAGTATATTTATCAATACAAAAAACCATTAACGGGTAAAAAAGTTTGTGACGCAGCACAGTACTTTATCGCTATAAGAATTAAAAATGCGGGACTTAAAAATAATGATAATGGGTTTAAATCAGTTTGATTTAAAGTTGTTTTCCTAAAAGTATTTGTCTTTAGGATTTTTATAATCTAATGCAAACAGAAGTCCTTGTAACAATGTTTGTGTTATCAGTAATTATTGAGCCAAGTCAAAATCATTTAATTTAGTATAAGTATTAATCGTTATTATTGTTGGTTTGCCCACACGAATTTTAAGTTTTTAAACTGATTAATAGATTAATTTTACAAAATGAAAACGATTACTTATTGTAATTTTACTGTTTTTTTTTTTTTTTTTTTTTTTTTTTTTTTCGTGCTTTAATTAAAAAATTAAAATTGCCTCAATTTACCGTCTGTAGTTTACTTTGTAACACTTTTAATGTTTTATGGATATTCTATAGGAAATCTATATTCAAAAACAAATAAGAACATACACAACTTTTAGAAACATATATTGCACTAAAAAAATGACTAACAGAGGTTTATATATATATATATACATGTGATAGTTAAAAAAAAAAAAAAAAAAAAAAAAAAGAATGAAAAAAAGAAAAAACACCTTTATAATGGGAATAAACATTTCTTGAACCTCATTTGAATCCCTATGGCATTTAATAGTTTGAATAATATCATTCACCGAAAAAGTTTTCCTGAAAATTTTATGACATATTTTTAGAGTAGTCTATATAATATTTACAATGTTATTATTAATTTCTAATTTAAAGATTGCAGATGCATGGTAATTTCATTTTATATCAATATTATATCTAAGAAATAAGTCTATGCAAATTAAAGATATTTTATTATTACTATTATTATTATTTTCTAGAGTAGCTTTTATTGTTATATTCATGTCTCCTCCCTACTGTTAAATTTGAGAAAAAAAAGTAAAAAAAAAACCGTGATTTCTTTCTTTTTTTTTTTTTTTTGGTATAGATGGGACACGTCATGCTTCTCAGACAAACGAAATTAATATCATATATCAATTAAAATATATATATATATATATTCCGAACCGTATAAAAAAGAAAAAAAAAAAAATCCATTACTCCTGTTTGCTGCGTCGCAGAGACACTTGATATATATATATATTTTTACTTAATTAATCTTGCAAACATATTAGTAAAAATTCTAAAAAAAGAAAAAAAAAAAAAAAAAATCGGTAGAAGAATCAGGGGAAAAATTTTGCCTATCGCCAACCTGTATAAAATTATAATATAAATTTTATGACTCTCACTATTAAATGTAGCACACTGTTCCTATACACCTATATTGGGTATAATGTATTAGATGAATAAGATGATTTCTTACAATATTGGTAAAGAAAAAAAGTTCAAATTGGTTCAAATGAGTGCCCATGTATGCATTAAGACTCAGGGACAGGTGTTTGAAAATCGGAAATAAAAATACTAATGCTATTTTTATTTTTTTATTTTTCTTTCTTTCTTTTTTTTCCCCCAATTGAAATTCTTGAGGTCAACAAATAAAAAATTCCACCAAAAAAAATTCACTTAACTCCATTCATTTTACATTCCCCCACTGTCTGGTGACGTTATGCTAATTTCCCTGTTTTCCACTAAGTGTCTTTACAGTACATAGTAGTCTGGTAGCGCATAGCCACTTTATTATACCTGTGCACAAATTTTATAATATATAAATTGTTATAACGGACATTAGCATGCGCTTTGTATCTAAAATTTTATGTAATGATGTGTAAAAATATATTTATATTTTAATGATTGGGAAAAAAAGATAACTTTTAATAATTACATTTTAGCTTGAGAAAAAAAAAGAAAACTTTAGATATATATATATATATATATTTTTTTTTTTTTTTTTCCCGAAAATTAACATATTATATAATTTTAATGATATACGATTCATGAATTAATTTATTGCTTTATTTTAAATATTTTGTACTTAGATTACAAGAAAAAAAAAACAATTTTCATAAATTTTAATCACATTTTGCGAACAATAAATTATAAGTATTATCATTTTATCTCCTATTTAATATTGTATATGTATCATGTCCTTACGCTCTTTGGCAATTGTAATCTATTTAATTGTTATCTTTAAATTTATACAGGAATTTAAATATTAGGAACTACTAAATCTTATTGTTAAGAAGTTACTTAAAGGTAAATGCAAATGATAATCTGATTATAATTTATAAGATGCATCGTAATGCAAATTTGTATTTAATGAAGAAAGAAGCATCCTGCCTTGCATTTTAAACTAAAAGATAACACGAATAATTCAAATAAGTCTTTGTGAATTTATTTTTCGAGATATAATAATAAAAAAGAAATTTAATGAGTATTATGCATTGATTGATTACAATTTTTTAGTTAGTAGTAAAAAATTCTAATTATATGTTAATAAATAATTCTACGGGATAGAGAAAATAATACACTAATTACAGAAATTAATGGTTTTGAAAAATGTAAGAAGGATAATTTTTAAATCTGAATTTATATATATATATATAGTAATATAATATTATCAGTGGAAACATTTGAAATTTTAAGATGATTTAATTTTAGTATTCAAACAATTATTCTGATCAAAAACGAAGACCACCCAAATCAAATGAAAAAAGAAATAAAGTAATTAAGTGATAAAATTCGTTCGAAATTATCATTAAATTGCAAAACACTGAATGAGAATTGTAAGACACTGAATGAGAATTGAAATAGTGTTATAAATGATAATAATAATAATACAACATAATGAGAATTGTAATACACTAAATGAGAATTGAAATAGTGTTATAAATAATAATAACAATAATAATAATAATACATAAAATGCGCAGATAGCAACTATAAAATGATGTATTTCGAAATTTTTTTGAAAATTAAAAATCTGCTTAAGTAATAGCAAACATTGTGCATACACATAATGACATAAAAAATAATAAAAAGCTTCATTTCCAAATAAAGCGCTATATACAGCATTACCTTAGAAATGATAGAAATATACACACATATGTATATAAGTGATTCAAAAGAGATATTTGTGCAATTATTTATTAAAATAACTATCATGATTACATTACTTCAAAAAATGTATTCATTTTAGGTATGGAATTAATTGTAAAAATGACTGTGTACGTATAAAAATATCAAATTTAATATATGTATACTCCCTCCTATTCTATAACATCTATTTAGAAAAACATTACCCTACTCGTTAGAAGGAAAATAAAAGAAACCCCATGTTTCTATGTGAAATAGTCTAGGTATTTAAGGGGAATTAGAATTTTGACTTGACACCATTGAAGGTTTCCCTTAAAGCTTATGTTTCCATTTAATGTTTGCAAATTGATCTATATTAGGTTTGTACAATAATAAATATATTCAAGCAACAATTTTTACGGTTTTTGATCTATTTTTTACATACTTTAATCTTTCAAATGCGTTTTCTTAGTTCGCATTTTTTCATGAATTTATGATCTTCAAAATGCTTCAAACTTCGGCAGGTATTTAAGAAAAGGCTTGATATATTTTTTAGATATTTAAACAAACCTGTTTAAAAGATAAAAGTTCGGATTTTGCAATATCTTTAAAAGAAAAAAAATATTGAAAATAAAAATGTAACAAAATTGCTTTTTTTTTTTTTTTCTCCAGATTTTTACATAAACATACAGTTTTTATTTATTTATTTTATTTTTTCTTAAAATCTATTTAATTAATTCTAAAATCCACCCCTAATTATTTCAAGCAGGTTCCAAAAGAAGCATCCAAAAAAAAAAAAAAAAAAAAAAAAAAAACCATCCAAATGAAAAAATACATATATCAAGTCTTTTCTTAAAAGTCTGTAAATGTTTAAGAATTTTAAAGATCATGAATTTATGAAAAATTTCAAACTGAAAAACTACAGTTTAAAGATTTCAAAGCTTTAAAAATATAAATAAAATAAAACCGAAAGAATTGTGGCTTGAATATATATTCTATTGAACAAACATAATATAGTTCAATTTTTAAATATTTAACGGAAATATAAGCATTTCATTCTTACAAATATCTTTGTTCACAGAAAAGAGTTCATAATACAATATATTAATTAATTTCATATATTGAACATTATAAAGATTATATATATTATATATTATTAGTATGTTATATATATCATTATTATAGAACATTATAAAGTAATTAAGTATCTTTGTTAAAATAAATATAAAAGTAAAAACAAAAAGTTTTCCTATTTGCAAGCTAAAAATTATGGCTATCATAAATATCTAGTACATATTCGATATTCATTTTTTTTTTTTTTTTTTTTTTTTGTTATATGCTTATCTTTGTTCAGGTGTTTACGGTTGTTGTGAGAGTCATTACTATTGGATGTTGGAGGGTCGTTAGTTATATTTTATCTCTATATATTAAAAGAGGCTGCCATCATATCTTTGGCTGTGACAGCATCTCTTCACAGAAGGCAGTGTGCAATAGCGTCTGAGTGCCTCATTTGGTTTAGCTTAAAAATCATTCTCATATTATAAGTAACAGTCGAACGAACTGTATAGAAAAGAAAAATTCCTTCTTTCAAGCTCAATTTTCTAATGTGCGATTGAGTCTAAACGCCTTATTCAGAATAGCTGAAAATTTATACACATATTATACACCGCTGGGCAAACTGTATATATTGTAGTAAATCTAGTTACTATAGTAGTTTTTTTTTTTTTTTTTTTTTTTTGAAGTGAAAACTTCTTTAGGCGCGTTGAGCACTTTTAGGTGAACAAAAATCATGAAACTCGCGTCATCGTCAGCGAAGGCTTTCCATGAGAAGAAACGTATTTTTTATCAATTTATATTATCAAAAGTGGAATTCAAGATTTCAGCTGATTTACACGTTTTGAGGTGTCCTAAATCGGTTTTCTTTTGTATCTCAGCTACTAATTAAAATAATTTTATAAGTAATACATCATTAGAAAGCTTTGTTCATTTAGAATTCAACAGTAGAATACAGAAATTTCTACCGCCAGACGGCGCTGTAATATTTTAAAATTTCAATATTTCAATTTCTAATTATGATTAAATTATTTTTAATACATCATTCGAAAGATATTTTAAAGTTCTTTTATATTATCGAAAGTGGAGTTCGAGATTTCATCTGATTTACAGGTTTTGAGGTGTCCTGAATCGGTTTTCTTTTGTATCTCAGCTACTAATATAATAATTTCATAAGTAATTAATATTTTTACCTAATATAAGGCTTAGTTCGTTTAATATGGGTAGCTACAAATATTGTGCCAAATCATATAATACATATCATAAACACTTCTTTACAAACCAAAAATAATTCGAAAATAATAATCTAATAGCTCGACGATACAATTCACAAGTTACTTAGTTTTCATTTCTATCGGCAGTCCCCAAAGATTGCTTTGATATACATATATATATATTTATTTATTTGTTTCACGACTTTTCTTACTTTAATCAATTACACAAACTTTAATTACTGAATAATCAGAAAGTTGAGTGGAGTCACTCTAGATTTTTTAATTAAAAATCCTCTCTTTATTATTTTTATTTTTTTTAACTTAATGAATGAAAAGTCGAATCAAATAATGTTAATATAATTACAATTACTCAATGACATATGATTTTTTTTTCATCGTAAGTATACTAAAGCCAAAATGTAATAAGTATGACAAATGGATTTCGCACTGCAAATTTCCAAAGTTTAATGAAACTATTTCAAAGTAAGGATTGTCTTTGAATTTGGAAGAAATGTAGTCATGTTATATATTGTGGAATCGTATTATACCCTGCAATGATTATTGACTATCTTAAATTTTCAAACTGAAAGGAGGTTGAGTGCACGTAATATGGGCAACTTGTAATAAAATATGATTCCTTCTAAAGGATGGCTTAGAAACATATCATTACAATTTTAAACTCCGCAGAGGAAATTTGATCTCTGCTCGTCAAATTTAAAGGTCAATAATTTCTATGAATTTTCATATTATGTCTTTAGAAAGTTTCTCTCATGAAATAGCTGTAAAACTGTATTTATAAAATATTAAGTATTAAAAACAATATAAATAATACAATTTTTTTTAAATAAATGAGTTGTATTTGTAACATTATTTTTTTTCATTGCTTTTTTAAAAACGAGTTTTTAATTATTTAAGGACTTATTATTATTACGATAGTAACCAAAATTTAAAATAAAATTTCAGATACACAGAGTTATCAATTTAAAAGAGTGCCGTTAGTTTTTCTTATTACCCTTAAATATGACGTATGTAGCAACTATCCTAACACAGAATTATAATTGTTTGAACCTTGTTTAAGTGCGGGAGATAATTTCCAAAACTGTTGGACTGTTACAACTTTATTTGTGAAGTAAAACAGAAATGGAGACGCACAGTGTTATTTAATTCATTGATAATTTTATTTATGAAAAACAAAATTTAATTCAAATTTTTTACATTATCATTCCTACATTACATTTACATTACCATTATCATTTTTTACATTATTATTTAACAGGCTTTTCTAGAAAAGTCCTGCAAACATCGATGAATTAAAACAGATCATAACTGAAGAAATCTCGTCAATAACAACAACAATGCTGCGAAGTGTGCCAAAAACCTAGTTCAACGTGTTCTCGTTTGCATTCAAAATGGTTGCGAACATTTTCAACATTTTTTGTGAGGAATAATAATGTATTTTTTTTTTATTTAAATTATGTTTATATATATATATATATATATATATATATATATATATATATATATATATACAGGGTGATCCAAAAGTCAGGACAAACTTTAAAAATGAATAATTCGAAAACGAATCAAGATACAAAGATGCGGTTTGCACCAAACGGATGAAAAAGAAGCCGGGTTTTGTGAGGCAAAGAAAAAAAAATAGTTCTGTTGGCGAACAACAGATGGCGCTGTCGTATTTTCGATGTAGGATTATGCAAAGCAACAAACGATATAAAAAGGAACAACTACAGCAGGTAATGATAGTCGATGCTTATATGCATCAAAATATCGCATTCTCAGTGACTACATTAATCACGCATGGCCTCCAACATCTCCCTATCTGACACCCTGTGACTTTTGGTTGTGGAGATTCTTGGAAGTCAAAGTGTACCGCGACCAACCGACATCACTAGCAGCACTGAAAGATGTCATCCACCAAAATGTGTCTGCCATAACGCAAGAAATGCTACTAAATGCTGTGAACGATGTGGTGAATCATCTCACAGCTGTACTTCTGAATGATGGACATTGAACAGTTACTGTAGTAGTACTAATTAACTGTAATTAAGCTGACTTGTAAGATGTCAACATTTTTTTTTTCATTTGTAAATCATCTTTTGGTGAAATAAAACACTATAGCGCCATCTGTTGGTCGCCAACAGAACTAATTTTTTTCCTTTGCCACACAAAACCCGGTTTTTTTTTCATCCGTTTGGTGCAAACCGTATCTTTTTATCTTCATTCGTTTTCGAATTATTCATTTTTAAAGTTTGTCCTGATTTTTGGATCACCCGGTATATATATTACAGGATTTAAAAAAAAAAAAAAAAAAAATGTACGTCTCTATTTCTTTTTTACCTCACAAATAAAGTTGTAACAGTGTTAGAAATTGTCTCACAAACTTTAACAAGGTGCAAACAATCATACTTCAATGTTAGAATAGTTGCCACATCCGTCAGATTTAAGAGATATGAGAAATACCCACTGGTACGCTTTCAAACTGATCACCTGTATATATATATATATATATATTCATAAACGAAATTAACAAAAAGTGGTTAAATGCAATAAGATTTCTTTTGTTATTTATAAATCTTAAAGACGATTTTTATCTCAGAGAAGCATCCCATTAAAATTCCAAAGAAAGTTCATTTGCAAAAAATTAGAGATTTTTGAAGTGAAAACTTCTTTAGGCGCGCTGACCACTTTTGGGTGAACAAAAATCATGAAACTCGAGTCATCGTCAGCTAACACTTTGAATGAAGTTCTGAAGGCATTCGTTACCATGACAACCCAGTCACAGAGAATCTGATCGGGAAGAAACATATTTGTTGCCAATTGACGTCACGTGGTTTTCAACTAGGAATAAAAGTTGCTAATTTCAAAATACTTCAGTTTTCTTCTAAATTCTTTGAAACTTACTGTGCGCCATTAACAGCACACGGGATAGTTGCAGTTCAAATTTCATCGATTTTGGAAAAAAATTACATTTTAATTGCAAATTAAATTTTATTCGAATACGCGTATTTTAATTTCTAATTATGATTAAATTATTTTTAATACATGATTCGAAAGATATTTTAAATGTCTTTTATATTATCGAAAGTGTAATTCGAGATTTCACATGATTTACATGTTTTAAAGTTTCTTGAATAGGCTTTCTTTTGTATCTCAGCTACTAATTAAAATAATTTCATAAGTAATACATCATTAGAAAGCTTTGTTGATTTGGAATCGAACAGAAGCTTACAGAAATTTCTACCGCCAGATGGCGCTATAATATTTTTAAATTTCAATATTTAAAATTATAATTATGATTAAATTATATTTAATACATCATTCGAAAGATATTTTAAAGTACTTTTATCTTATCGAAAGTAGAATTCGAGATTTCAGCTGATTTACACGCTTTGAGGTGTCCTGAATCGGTTTTATTTTGTATCTCAGCTACCATTTAAAATAATTTCATAAGTAATAAATCATTAGAAAACTTTGTTGATTTGGAATAAAACAGTAGACTAGAGAAAGGTCTACCACCAGAAGGCGCTATAATATCTTAAAATTTCAAAATTTCAATATTTCAAATTCTAATAATGATTAAATTATTTTTAATACATCATTCGAAAGATATTTTAATGTTCTCTTATATTATCGAAAGTGGAATTCGGGATTTCACTTATTTACATGTTTTGAGGTGTCCTGAATCGGTTTTCTTTTGTATCTCAGCTATTAATTAAAATAATTTCATAAGTAATCAATATTTTTACCAAATATAAGGCTTATTTCATTTAATTTGGGTAGCTAAAAATATTGTGCCGAATCATATAATACAGATCATAAACATTTCTTTACAAATAAAAAATAATTCGAAATCTAATAGCTCGACGATACAATTTACAAGTTACTTTGTTTTCACTTCTATCGGCAGTCCCCAAAGACTGCTTTGATTTTTCTTTTTTCTTTGCTTAAGGGAAAAAAAAAGATAAGTTTTTTGTTAACACTTTCCAACAAGGTTGAAAAGTGTTTATGACTTCGTTTTGTCTGTCTGTCCGCGATCTAACTCCCGTAAATATTTATGGAATTTCTTGAAACTGATATATGTTATTCAAGCTCACTATCGGATGTTCCTATTGAAAATGGAGTTTATACCTCTACTGGTTTGTGTACAGGGAAACCACGAAAATATTTCAAAGCATTGTTTTCTATGAGAGGCATTTATATAAACTATAATTCCATACCCTTACTGTACACAAATCTTAATGAAATTCAAATATGTTATACAAGTTCACTATTGGATGTACCTGTTGAAAATGGAGTGTATATCTCTACTGGTTTGTGTACAGGGACCCCCGAAAATATTTCAAAGCATCGTGTTCTATGACAGGCATTTCTATAAACCGTATTTTCAAACCCTTACAGTACACAAATCTTAATGAAATTGAAATATGCTATTCAAGTTCACTATCGGATGTTTCCGATATAAAATGGAGTAAATACCACTACTGATTTGTGTACAGGGACACACAAAAATATTCCAAAGCGTTGTGTTTTATGAGACATATTTCTATAAACTACATTTTATTAACTTTACTTTGCACGAAGATTTATGAAATTGAAGTATTTTATTTATAAGCACAAAAGAAAATGTTTCGCATAGAATATAGCGTGATTAGCATTAGATTTACAGTGTGACACAAAATATTCCCTTATATAAAGAGCTATTAATATACATTTGCTAAAATAGTACTTTCGTTTACATTAAGCGTTTTTAACACTTTCTAATAATTTTATTACTTCCCAACAAGATTGAAAATTGTTAATGACTTCTGTTTGTCTGCCTGTCTGTCCACGCTCTAACTCTCGTAAATGTTTGCGGAATTTCTTGAAACTGATATATGTTATTCAAGTTCACAATCGGACGTTCCCTATTGAAAATGGAGTTTATACCTCTGCTGGTTTGTGTACAGCGACACCCGAAAATATTTCAAAGCATTGTGTTCTATGAGAGGTATTTCTATAAACCATATTTTCATACCTTTACTGAAGACATATCTTAATGAAATTGAAATATGTTATTCAAGTTCACTATCGGTTGTTCTCTATTGAAAATGGAGTTTATACCTTTACTGATTTGTGTACAAGGACACCCGAAAGTCTTTCAAAGCACTGTGTTCTATTAGAGGTATTTCTATAAATCATATTTTCATACCTTTACTGTACACATATCTTAATGAAATTGAAATATGTTATTCCAGTTCACTGTTGGATATTCCCTGTATAAAATGGATTAAATGCCATCACTTTTTTATAAACAAGAGCACTCAAAAGTATTCTAAAGCATTGTGTTCTATGAGAAATATTTCAATAAATCAAATTTTAATAACTTTACTTTCCACGAAGTTTTAGGAAATTGAAATATGTTATTTATATGCGCAAAAGAATGCTTTGCATAGAATATAGCATGATTAGCATTAGATTTACAGGGTGACACAAAAATATTCTGTTATATATTAAAGCTATTAATAAAAATTTGCTAGAATTCTACTTTCGTTTACATTAAAAGTTTTTAACACTTTCTAACATTTTTTAAGTATGAATATGATTCCAGTTTGTGTATCTGTTTGACAGTTCTTCAGTCCGTTTGTCTGTCTCCCTGTATTTTTTTCTTCTCTCCAATTCCTGTAAATATTTATGGAATTTCTTCAAACTGATATATTTTATTGAAGTTCACTATCGGATGTTTCCTGTATAAAATGGAGTTTATACCTCTTCTGGTTTGTGTACAGGAACATCCGAAAGTATTTCAAAGAATTGTGTTCTATGAGAGGTACTTCTAAAAACCATATTTTCATACCTTTACTGTGCAATATCTTCATGAAATTTAAATATATTATTCAAGTTCACTATTGGATGTTTCCTATATAAAATAGATTACATGCCACCAATAGTTTATATACAGGGACATTCAAATTACACCAAAGCATTTCGTTCTTTGTCAGATATTTCTATAAATCAATTTTTAAAAACTTTACTTACCACGGAGTTTTAGGAAATTGAATTATGTTATTTATATGTACAAAAGAATGGTTTGCTTAGAATATAGCATGGTTATCATTAGATTTACAGGGTGACACAAAATATTCAGTCATATTAAGAGCTATTAATAAAAAAATTACTAGAATTATACTTTCTTTTACATTAAGCGTTATTGACACTTTCTAACATATTTTAGTGTGAATACAATTTCAGTTTGTGCATTTATCTGTTTGTTCTTCTGTCCGTCTGTCTGTCTCCCTGTCTGTTTTCTGCGCTCCAATTCCCGTAAATATTTATGCAATTTCTGTAAACCGATATATTTTATTCAAGTTCACTATCGGATGTTCCTTATTTAAAATTGAGTGAATACCTCTTCTGGTTTTTGTACAGGAACGCCCAAAAGTATTCGAAAGCATCGTGGTCTATGAGAGGATTTTATATAAACCATATTTTAATACCTTTAATATAAAGAAACTTTAATGAAATTTGTATATGTATTTCAATTCCCTGTCGGATGTTTCCTATGTAAAATAGTGTACATTTCTATCTGGTTTTTGTACAGGGGCACTTGAAAGTACTCTACAGCAATGTGTTGTATCAGAGTAATTTTTATAAACCAAATTTTAATAATTTTATTTTCCACAAAGCTTAATACATTTGAAATATATTATTCGTATGCAGAAAAGAGTGTCTTCTATGTAATATAGTATGGTTAGCATTAGATTTACAGGTCCACTCAAAAATAATCAGTTACATTAAGAGCTACTAATAAAAATTTTCTGGAATTGCATTTTTGATTTCATGAGCGTTTTAACACATTCTTATAATTTTAGTGGGAATATGATTTCAATTCGTGCATCTGTCTGTCCGGTTGTCTACCTTTCTAACTGTTTTTCTCCGACTCCTATCATCCGTAAATATTTTGAGAATTTTTAAAAAAAATTATACAATCAAGTTCCCTATGGAATGTTCCCTAATTGAAATGTCATTAATAGGTCCTGTACAACTAGTTTGTTTACAGCGACAACAACAATAACAATAAAAAAAAAAGCCAATGTATTACGCTTTAGGACAGAATTTTTTTAAAGTTATATTTAAAAAACTTTCTACTATAAAAATCATAAAAACATTGACATGTATTATTAAGATTCTAAAATATTGTTTTGTATAAAATATGATATGATTAACTTTCAGATATACAGGGCTACACTAAAGTACTCAAAGAGATTAAATCTGTAATTACCATCTAACGGCTGCATTTTCTTTTGCGTAAAGCCTTTTTAACACTTTCCAAAATGCATAAGAGTAATTTTAAAACCAATTAGTCTATCTGTATTTTTTTCACTTGTTCTGTCTGTTGTGTGATAAGGTAGTCGAAGAATATTAAAAGTTATTCGATACAACAATTGCGTACAGTGTTACTAATCAATGCGTATCGCATGATTATTCTTTCATGTTTTAAATTATGATATAAATATGGCCCAGCAATTCTTTGTTAAAATATTGACGCGTTCTTTTGAAAGATGCACAGGGTTATTGGTGAATCTGAGGGACTCCTCATCCTTTCTAAGACGCTCACATTACTGGAATACCTTCCCACTTAATGTGCGGGATCCCGTTCTCGTTAGATTCACACACACACACACACACACACACACACACACACACACACACACACACACACACATATATATATATATAACAATTAGAGTATCTGCATGTTCCTAAATAGCATTTTGAACGAAAATCAATACAGATATTTTATTATTAATATTATTTATTTATTTATTTATTTACTTTTTTGGTCGTATTTAGTGACTGAAAAAAATTAATATTATTATTATTACTGTTATCGAAATCCAGAATTTTTTGAAAATAGAATTGATTAATTTGAAAGCGATGATATAATTTGAAAAAAAAAAAAAAAAAAAAAAAAAAAAAAAAAAACTAATAGTCCTCCGTATTAAATTAAATTCTTGTTTTACCGAAATTTCATCAAATATACATATATTATTATTATTATTATTATTATTATTATTATTATTATTTAAAGAAAAATAAATGAAAATTAATAATAATAAGTTTCGAAATGGACAGTATCGGAAAAGTATATTTTAATAATTTTGAATTAGGAAATAAAAAGCGTGCGTGAAAAAAGAAATAAAAAATAAAATAAGATTTTTAAATGGACAATATTTAACTCGTTTATAAATTTAATGATATAATGAGAAAAAATGACGACATTACTTGCAGAGAGTCCGTATTCAAAATATTGTAGTTAGAAAAAAATAAATAAAGTCTTAAGTATTACATATTGACGCTGATATTCAACAAATGTAAATTTTTTATTACTTTGTAGCTAAAATAATAATTAATAAAAGAAAAATATATAAATAAGTTTTCTATTTATAAAACTGTATTTTTTTTATTTCTATAAAATTATCTACTCAGATATATATACATCATTTATGTGACTAATATTTCAGTTTAATTATTATTATTATTATTATTATTATTTAATTTGCCCATCTTTTATATCAATGCAAACAAGTAATTTAAATTTATCGGCATGCGCTATACTTGTTTATTTAAACGAAAACACAAACGACAGGTTCATATTAACTTTTTTTTTTTTTTTTTTTTATGTTTGATTTTTCTTTTTATTATTGCACAATCTATTTTTAAATAATGTATACTTAAAACAAACATTATTAACAATACTAAGTTACAGTACTTTTTGAACCATTTTTATGGACTTACTTATATTTTTTCACATATTCAACATAAATTGTATAAAAATTGATTTATATTTACAGTTTTAAAAGTTAAAATAAAATTTATTAAAGATATAACTCTCTACTACATAATATTAAAATATGTTAAAAAATGTGTTAAAATACATTTTCCTTTTTGTTAAAATTGGAAATGAAATGCTTTTTAATACTGTTTTTTCTCTTTCAAACAAAATCATTACATTTCTTAAAGAATTACAGAAATGTAACAAGAAAAATTAAATTTTTGGACGCACATGTGTATGAAATCGCTAACGTTATTAAACTTTGGGATTGTGAAAAAGAAAAACAAATTAATATCAAAATGTTTCTAACATGCGTTAGAATTTTAATTTTTGAGAAAATACTAAGGAATTTTGAGGACGAAATTCTTTATTCATTTAGTATCTGATATCACCTAGCAACATTCAGCATCCCTGAATTATAAAAGGGTAAATTAAAATGACTAAAATGTCAAATTAAAATTGTAAGTTTCTGATAAATGCACAAATTGTTTAGTATTAAGTTTATGGATCTCATTTGTTATTGAAAAGTAATGTGGTGTGTCACTCAAACGACTTTCTAATACTCGCATTTCAACATTAGAAGACTTATTTAGGATTAAAACTTACGATCAATAAACTTCTATCTTTTTTAAAAATAATTTAAATTAGTTTAAAGTGCAATTTCATTTTACATATACTCTGTGTGAGGACTACCACCTTTTACAACCCCCTTTTAATTATAATGCCTACATTAATAAATAATAATAATAATAATAACACTGTTAATATTTTACTGTGAAACTTGCAAACCATGATTAAACGTTACAAGTGGAAAACTGATACGAACTTCAAGTTATGAAATTTAAATTTCCTGCATATATTTGTTTTATAGTTATCCTGATAAAAGATACACATACTGATCAACCTCAAAAATTCAGATTGAAATGTGCTAGTATTAAAAACGTGTTAGTATTAAATATATATATATATATATATATGCATACATATATCCGAGTTCCAAATCGAACTTCAACGATTAATTTATTTACAGTATAGGTATGAGTCAATTTGCGTACTTAAATTTAGTCCTATATTAGAAAAATATAACACAAAATGAAATACACTTCCAGCAATTTGTATGTACAGGCCCGCTATGTCCAAATACTTCGAGTAACCCTGTAGACAAATTATAAATTACTTATAAACCAATCTACACAGTAATGCTCTTAGGCATATTATATATATATACACGTTGTTAATTTATTATTTTAGGGCAGCTCATAGATGTTACACTGATTTTCCGTACAAAATCAATGATGCTCTCCAATTTTTTAATCCCCTTTTTCCACACATCTTTCACCGATTTCGAGAAAGGGAAATTAACTTGGCTATTTTTTCCACCAGGTGGCGCTGTAAGCGGATGCATAGAGTAGTGCGTGACTACTTTACCAAACCTGTAGTCAGTTTTAGGACTATAGCTGCAGCTGCTTAGCAGTTAAAAGACTAGAAATGAACTTTAGTGTAGAAACCTGAATTTTGTTTAGATCTTTAAAGATATCATAATAGGAACTATTTCACTATTTCTTTACCAAAAAAAAAAAAAAAAAAAAAAAGTATCAAAATCGGAGCATTCGTTAAAAAAATTATCCGTTAACAAAGAAATAAAATCATACGGTTTGAACTCATAAACTCTTCTTTTTTGAAGTCGGTTAAAAGTAATTTCTAATGAAAAATGGTCATGTGCTACTCATCTCCCGCATCATACTACGAAATTTAACACCCCTACCCCTCACCACACACACACACACACACACACACACACACACACACACACACACACACACACACATACATACATGCAGGGTGATCAATTTGAAAGAGTACCCGTTGGACTTTCTTATTACACTTAAATATGACGGATTTGACAACTATTCTAACATATAAGTATAATTTAAGTGTGGGAAACAATTTCCAACACTGTTGGACAGCTACAACTTTATTTGTGATGTGAAACAAAAATGGAGACGCACAATGTTATTTAATCCTGTGATAATTTTCCTTATGAAAGACAAAATTTAATTCAAATATTTTTACACTATCATTCCTACATTACATTTACATTATCATTATCGTTTTCACATTATATTGGATTTTACAGAGAAGTAATAATGCAAACATCGATGAATTAAAACAGATCATAACTGAAATCTCGTCAAAAACACCAACAACGCTGCAAAGTGTGTCAAAAAATTTCACTCGACATGTTCATGTTTGTATTCAAAATTGCGGCAAATATTTTCAACATATTTGCAAGGAATGACAATGTAAAAAATTTGAATTAAATTGTGTTTTTCAAAAATAAAATTATCACAGGATTAAATAACATTGTGCGTCTTCGTTTCTGTTTTTCCTCACATATAAAGATGTAACAGTCCACTAGTGTTAGAAATTGTCTCCCACTCTTAAACAAAGTTCAAACAATTATACTTGAGTGTTAGAATAGTTGCCACATCCGTCAGATTTAAGGGTAATAAGAAAAACCAACGGATACTTTTTTAAAATGATCCCCTTGTGTATGTATATATATATATATATATATATATATATATATGTGTGTGTATTTAGATAGATAGGTAGATAGACAGATAAACAGATAAACAGAATGAAAGAACATCAATTTTTATGTATGCTTAAGCACACTACTAAGAATGTAATAATTATAATACTAAATCCTTAACAGGGCATTTTTTGATAAAAATATTACGCAAGTAACAATGTGAAATACACGCATATAATCAGCTAACATGCTTCACACGTATATCATATGAATAATATGAATATTCATATTCAATTATCAAGTAAAACGTTATTTAAATTTAAAATTAATATTCAGATAAGTAACCTCATTGTCATAGATTACACGTTTAATACATTGTTAAATTTAATTAATTTAAATAGGTATTTTAAGTAAAATTTAGTATCAGAGCATTAAATTGTACACGAAAGTTTCAAAAATGTAATCCCCATAGCGAATGATAATAGCATTCTTCAAGATTATTCCCATTGGAAATACATCCCAGTTAGATTAATTTAATTTTATGTTTCAGAAACAACAGTTTAGTGTATATTATTTTATACACTAAAGTGTTGAGTATATTATTTTATATACTTTATTTTTGGTTTAAATTAATCGAAACGATTTTTTTTCTTACTGTAATATTTTAAATCATTATTATTATCAGTATTATTTTATCATATTATGGTTACTAGCAGGCTTTGCCCGCTTCGCTGGTCACTAAATTTAAAGTAAACTCTTTTTTCATATAGCTTTTTAAAAATAAAATAAAATAAATTACTCAAATTGTTCAAAAGCTCGCTTCAGGTCCCTACTGCCTTCGGCAGCGATTTTGTCATCCACTGCAACTCGGGCGCTTGTCCCTATTACCTACGACAATGGTTTACCAATGAGCTTCCGTTTAGGTGCTTATTATATAACAGTTTCGAAATAGATAGTATCGAAACATTGGAGTTTCCCTTTTATATTTGAATCCCAGTTACATGTGAACAAACACTATACGTGGTGCACATAATATTCGCTTTTACGTTATTTTCTATGTTTATTCTGTTTATCCAATCAACCATAAAATGACAGCAATTTCACGCCAAATATTACAATATGCTGTGACCGACTACGTCTGTCGCATGAGATAATTAATTTTTTTGTGTTTATATATAATTCATGGTTTGTAAACCTGATAGTAAAGGTGTTGATTTTTACAATCATTTTTCAATAAATAAATCAGGCGGGAGTCTTGAAATAGAACATAGAACGATAAAATAATTTCAATATTTTTAAAGAAACTTCACACACACTTCACATTTTACGATCATCAGATATTTCTGAACATAAACATTTGTATTTAATACCTATTATATAGAAATTATATACAGAGGGCCCGGAAATTAAAGTAAATTCGAATAATACTCGCAGAGTAGCGACATAACGATCAGAACAGAACTTTCTTCTACCTTCACCGGTAGCGGTAAACAGAGGTATTCCGGTATCACCGCTTCAACTGGAAAGGAGTGTAGTTATTCTGCTGCTATTGCTGGCCTTGTGAGAGGAACTATTCCAACTGATCTAGCTTTGCAACAAAAACCTTAATATACACTCATGTCCATAAATTAAGGATAAATCAGTTTCACAGTGAAATAAACTTTAATGTAAAAATTTTACCTGTAGAAATACCACACACATCTTTAAGAATAATATGCAAATTAGAGGAAGTCATCAGATGACGCCGATATGATGTTACAAGGACGAAAGTGTAAGAAGGCGGTAGATAGGGAATGGGAGCAAAGAAGGAAAATTGTTCACAAGTGTTCTGTGTGCCGCTCAGTGCCACAACCGAATGGTTATGACACAGAGGACGCATGCAGATAATTTTTTGCGTGGTAGAATTATTGGCCGACTAGAATGTGAGCGTACTCAGATAGAAGTATCGGGGGAACTTAGAATCGCAAAAAGTGTCATCTCTAGGCTTTGTCAACGATTCCAAAATGATGGAAATGCCAGTCGACGTTACAGGTCTGGTCGGCCCCGAGTTACAATGCCGAATGACCACCGGTATTTGGCAGTAACTGCCAAAATAAGCAGATAAAGCACAGCATCAGACCTGTCTCGTCAGCTGTCTGCAGCCACGAGTGCCACAATTTCAAGACAAACCGTGTATAGACGTTTGGGAGATACTGGTCTATATGCTCGCAGACCTGTTAGATGTGTTCCACTCACGGCAATTCACCGTGCCAGCGGTTAACTTGGAGTAGAGAACATGCAATGTGGACAGCGATACAGTGAGCTTGTGTGATGTTTTCCGACGAGTCCAGGTTCAGCTTGCAGTGTGATTCACGCCAGACTTTCATTGTAGAACGTCAGGTACCCGTTACCACCAGAACAACATCATTGAACGACACCATTACTGTGGGGCAGGAGAGTTCGATTGGGGGGGGGGAGAGTATCATATTGTGCACCAGAACATATCTGCATGTTCAAATCGGAAGAATGATAGACCAAATTCATCGGGACATCATCCACGAACAACATGTACGTTTGTTTAGGGGTGCCATGAGCCCAGATATTGTGTTTATGGATAACAATGTGCGTCCTCACCGTGCAAACATTGTACACGAATGCCTACAATCTGAAGCTATCACCCGCATGGAATGGCTAGCATTCTCACCTGACTAGAATCCGATAGAGTCCGTCAACTACCTCCTACATGTGAACCGGAACTTCGGAGAGCATTGCTTACTGAGTAGAGTAATCTTTCCCAATATCAGATCAATAATTTAATACTCAGCATTCCTATGCCTTGTAAGGACTGCATTTCATCATCTGAGACATATACAATGTAGTAACTATCCTACCAACCATGTTTTTCTAATGGAGATATTTTTTGTAATTTCTTCAGGTAGCAAAAATCGTAGCTTTTATAAATGGTATCTACATAAACCACCTTTTTTTGTTCTTGATCTTTTGTTTAATAAATGGACTTTATGAATTTTATGAATAAGTCATGTTTGTTTTGCTTCTGAACCTTATCTGCCTCAGCTAGCATTATCCTTAATTTATGGAGATGAGTGTAGTTCACTTTGGCGACTTTTGAATTTTTGTCACCATAGACTTTTAATCCATTGTAACAAGAAGACTTAACCCCTTGTAACAATATGCTATGAGCGCTATTTCTGCCGTATTTTAGACAACTGATTTCTTTATTTTTATATTTATTTCCTATCAAACATATTTTTATTTTTATTTATTTATTTAAATATTAATTTGAATTATTCAAATATTTCTGTTCGACAGCGTGCCAGTGCAGTAACACACAGAGGTTCATTTGTTTGTATGATAAAATAGCATAGTGATTAATCTATAAAAAAATAAATAAATATGTAAACATTATCGTGCTACATAACTTTATTATGTCGCTCCATTGGCGGTTTTGAATTTTTGTCGCCATATTAGCGATGGATTTTTTTTTTTTTTTCTTTTTGTATGAAAAGGGAAAGACTGTTTTGCTAATAATTTTATCAGACTCTTTTTTGTTTATACATAAGAATCCTTCATAATCTGCTTATATTTTTAATGGTTTTTAGGTTTAAAATAGTGCTTGTTGAAATAAATTTGGCATTTTTTCTGTACATTTTGTGTAAAAATAAATCATTTATGTTTTTATATATTTGATGCGCTACTTACATAAAAATGGCTGTTGCTATATTAAACTTCATGTCGAAAAACGTTCGGCGTACTTCAGCACCAAAATTTAAAAAATCGCCCAGCAGCATCTATTAATGAAACTGATAAAATAAAAATATGCTTCATAGAGTTTAAATAATCTATTTAAAAAAACTTTTAAAACCCAAATTCTTAATGTATCGCATCACCTACATAGATATATTAATAATATATAGATTGATCATTGGGACGAAAAAAAGGATTCCTTTTCACTCGGGAAAAGACGGCGATTTTACCAGAATATGGCAGTCTTTCCCCGAGTGAATACACACGGGAGTACACACGAATATTTTAGCAAATAATATTCATGAATAATTTATTTACTAAAGGTGAATGAAAAACTCGAGATATAGTTTCAAATTCATTTTTCTTCTTTTCCTTTTTTCTTCAATACCACTTAATGGCTGATTCCAAAGCTTTTTTTTTTTTTTTCGGCATCAAAAATCTTTGCACGATAATATGGGGATGATAGATCTATATGTATTATTATATCTATGATCACATAAAACTTTTCGATCTTAGAATAAAACTTATTTTGAAAAAAAAAAAAAAAAAAAAAAAAGATGTAACTTTTTTTTTATTATCCAAAAAATTGATGAAATTTGAAAGGCAAGTTGGTCTAGTGGGGTAGAGACTGTATATTAAATTTTGTGTTCCTGAGAGAAAATTTAAAGGAATTTGAAAACTGTAGTTTTTAATTCCACTTCAAAAACATGTGACTTAATGTGAAGCAGATTTTTTATTTTTTTTTCTCCTAACGGTTTCCATACAATCTTCTGCTGTTGCCACCTAAAATTCATACTTCAGTTAATTTTAAATAATCTAATTGTCCGATTGATAAGCTATTTAATGCATCGGATTCACAAAAATTTTCCCTTTCATTTAGTATCTTATTTGTAACGATACGACTGATATTTCTAATTTATTTTCTAATCTTTCTGATTTATTTTCCTCATTTTAAATAAATGTACGGTTTTTTTTAATTATTATTATTATGTCGGAAAAAAAAGAAATTGGCAACAATTAAATTATGGATAAAATTTAAATGTCTTATTTATCAGAAATTAGAAGGTTATTATTTTCACATTTTAATTAATTAAGAAAAAACTAATCAAAAATTTGAAAATCTGACTTCAATGTGCACAATGACCCTTCGGGGGGCACCTTTGTGTTAAATCTCTTGACTGTCCGAGCAACCGTTTTCGAGAACAGTGAAATATATCTATAAATATTGCTCACTTAATAGTATAAGATTTTATCTGATTCTTAAATGAAACGCAGGACAGTTTAAAAAGTTACTATCTACAACAAAATTAGAATGTTATTTATTGTGTTATATAAATTATGCATGTAATAATATTTTAATAAACATTATAAAACACATACAAAAAAAAAAAAGAAAAAAAAAGAAAAAAATGTACTTTGTGGCCAGAATAAATCTTTCTTGTATCTATACACATTCACGCATTACAAACTATTTACAAAATAAGCAAAATGATTTTCCATGGTGAGTGCACCCAGTTTTTTGTCGCAGGAAAAGTGTAATGTTCCTAATCGAAAAAATCCCAATTTTATGCTTTATAGACTTCGATGATCTCTCCGAAAATGCATTTTCTACTATTTTATTTTATTTATTTATATACTGATTGTTGCTATTTCGGCTAAAAAAAATATTTCTATAAAAAAAAAAAAAAAGTACTAATTTCAATTAAAATATATACATGGTTTAACTATTTTTTTCAATGGTATGGACAAAATCTTTTTAAAAAATTCTGGTATCAAATGTTTATACATTTAATGAGGAAAGTGTGAAAATCATTGTTAATACTTATACTAAGGTCTTTTACTGATGGACTGTTACTGCTACACACACAAACACACACACTCACACACACATATATATATATATATATATTTCACAATGATTGTTACAAATATTCCACAATGTGTATATTTATAGACAATTCTGTCCCATGCAGTTAAATTAGAAATTTGGTTAAATGTAGGTTTACGACATCACACATTGAACAATAGGCAACAAACTCTAATTGTCAGTTAATTTCAAGTTACAATTACTTTTAATTTCTTTAGGACTTTCTGTAGATCGGTTTTCGATCAAGATTGTACAGAAACCTTTTCTAACACATAGATTACGCCACATAAACATTTTTTCTCGTTTGAAAAATAGACAAATCATGTTTAGGACGTCTAAGTATGTATAAATCAATTGAATCGTCTGTATTTACTTTTACAAATGACTTATTTTCTTCAAATAGACATAGCGAAAAGAAAAAAAAGATATTTCTATAATTATAGCAGTCACTAGTGATAAATGTATGATGAGATTTGCTAATAGTAAAATTTAAACTTAGACATTTTGAGAAATAAATACATAACTGAAAAAAAAATATATATCTAAAAACATATAATTACAATCATGAAACACCAGGAACAAAATCGATTAAAATGAATAAGGTTTTATAAACGCACAAATGAAACCTAATGTCAGAAATTTTCAAAAGCACTTACTGCTGGAAATTTATTACGATTGGCTTTAAATTTTGAAAATATGTTTTAAATAACTTCTACTATTAGATATAACAATATATATATATATATATATATAAACCTCTACAACCCTTTAAATAATAACGAAATGAATAAAAATAAAGGGAATATCCGAAAGCTCTCTCTCCTCGACTTTTACACTGATTGACTTGAAAATTTGGGAAAATATTATTAGATAGAGAAAATAATAATAATAATAATAAAAGTAAAATAAAATTGATTTTTGAAATTCAGAAACCTATGTAACCTATTCTATTTTAAAAATACAAATGTATTTTACTAATATATGCTTTTAAAGGTGTTAATTATTTTGTACTATATGCACGATTGTTTTAATTTTATAAGATTAAAAAAACAAATACTAAAAGCGGCATAAATTTCATCCTCAATTTAAACAGTCCTCTGTTTTAATGTACCAATTTTCTTAGTTTAATAAATAAATAAATATATATATATATATATATATATATATATATAAAGAGAGAGAGAGAGAGAGACTGTAACCAGCACGGATTTAATTACGTACATAGTTATACCCAGATTTCTAATAAATTACTGGTCATAAAAGCTTCATTAAAAAAAAAAAAAAAAAAAATCTAAACAGCATTTTGTTAAATGCTTGAAATGATATATGTAAGTGAAATCTTTTATGAAATATTTGCTGAAAAAATATTGTTAGAAATAAAAAAATATATATTTTTAGAACTATCTCTCTCGTTCTTGATCAATAACGAATACAAGTTTTAATTAAATTAAATTTTCTTGGCAAAATGTAAAGTACCCCGTATTCAGAATATAAGAAAAAAGGGCAGTGCACTTTAAAATTGCAGGATGTGTTTAGCAATTAAAAAAATAAAATAAAATAAAAAATAAATAAACTGAAATATGTAAAAATATCGTTAGAGGATAAAAATATTGAACCATTTATTTTCTTTTAATAATGTATAGGAAAGTAAATATTTTCTTTGAAAGCTTTAAGTATTTCCTTAGATTTAATAGCAGAAGAAAAAGATATATATACATAATGTATGATCTCTTTTTTTAATGAAAAAAAAGGTAAAACTTATTAATCGAGTTTTTAAATATATTTTTTAATAAATAATTTTCATGTTTTGTGAAAATAGAAAATATTATTAAAAACAACAATTTAAGATAAGCAAGTGCCTTTAATATTCTTTAAATTTAATTTTAATAAAGATAAATATATATATATATATATATATATATATATATTTATGTTTTATACAATACTTAAAAGTTACGTAATTTAAATTTAATTTGTAATACTCAGAATTGTATAATTAACTAAATGAAATTTGTAAATAGGTAGGTACATTATGTACAATCATATAACACCAGACGAATTATATAGTGCTATAGCAAAACCTTAAAATTAGAATGAGAATTTTTTTTTTCTTTTTTCATTTTTCTTTCAAGTTTCGGTAGATTTGGATGTTGGCGTAAAACAATAAATATAAAAGTTTTATGTTAATTTTCTTAAAAAAAAAAAAAAAAAAAAAAATCATGTTGCCTTTTGAAACGTTATACATAAATTGCAACAAATATAATTTTTAGAAAATTCCTTTTCGTTGATATATCTTATAGCTAAATTATATTTAAAAGAAAAAAAAAATCTTGTTATATTACAGAAATTCTCTAACATCAAAATTGCCGGAAACTATCCATATGCTATGCAAAAAATACTTCGACAAAAAACTTCTGTAGCAGTAAATACAAAGAATAATCAAGCACTACATTTTTTTCCCCGTAAAGCGCACTGTAAAAACTATTACCTGACTTAAAAATCCTCAGTAAGATTAGATTGAACTAGAACAAACAAAATTGCAGGCAGAAATGTTACCGCTCAGCCACGGAAGTAGTAATTTCTGTTACTTAGCACTTATTATTCCTGCTTTGTACGTAAAACAGAAAACCTGTGTAAGCCCACACACAGATGAAATAGGTATCAATTCTTACAGATTTTGTCTGGTTGCATAAAAGTATATCTCTGTTGACAGGTTGAAATGTAGTTTTGCAATACCTTTCTTTAGTTCTAGAATGGAAATTTTTTCTATGTTTTTTTTTTTTTTTTTTTTTTTTAACAGAATTATTTTACCGATTTTTTTTTATTTTTTTTCTTTTTACAATGTGCCTCTAAAAAATCGGTAGTGAAAAAATGAAAAATTGCAGATGATCCGACAGAAATAAGGTACAGTGGTGGACATAATTATAAGACACCTATCTAATTTGACAAATAGTGAAAGAAAAGATTCAGAGCTTAAAAATGTTTTATCAAATACGTCAGAAACATAAATTTATTCTGTTATCATATATAATTAATTTTTAATAATGATATCTTCATAGAGTTTAATGAAAAAACTTAAAAACATAATGGACAAAATTATAAGACACCAAGCGTTTTTTTCCAAATACAGTAGTCAACATTATTAGGAGACATTAATGGTCCAAAAGAAAATCCTCTAACATGGTTATTCAATATTTGGTTGAGCCGCCATTGTTTTTTATAACATAAAAGATACGATTCGGCATCGAATCTATCAATTCTAACAAAATATCACAAGACAGTTCTTCCCAAGCCCATGTTATAGCATTCTTTAGGTCTTCGACACATATAAACTGCCCCCCATTTCGGCAAACCGCACGAGCTAAGATCCCCCACAAGTTTCCGTTGGGATCTAAGTCTGGGGAACGAGAAGGCCACGGAAGAACATCGATACTTTGCTTTGAAAGCCACATTTTTGTTTCGTGTGATGCATGAATCGGTGCGTTATCGTGCTGGAAAGTGTAGTTTTCGCCACAAAGAATTTCACCGTATATGGCTAGTTGATCTTTAAGAAGATTGTTATACTTTTCGGGATTCATTCTTGGATGCACAAAAATAATATAATTTTTCCCTTGAGCCGAAAATCCAGCCCAAACCATTACTGAGCCTCCACCCATTTGGCGGCTAATTAGTACATAAGGAGACTTCTGTAAATCATGCCAATAATATTGAAACCCGTCAGGACCATCCAGGTTAATATTTTTTTCATCAGAAAATAACACAGAGTACCATTTGGAGGTCCAGGCCATAGTTTGTTTAGCGATGTTTAGACGCTCAATTTCGTGCCGGCTTAGAAGCGGTGGTTTTTTCTTCAATTTTTTATACTTCACATAGGAAGCATTATGCAACACCCTGCGAATGGTTCTTTTTGAACAACTCAGTTTCAAAGCATTTTTAATGCCTGCAGTGGTCATCTTATTCTGTGTAGCGAGCGAAAGCACATGGCGTCTGTCTCTCGAGGACAAGCAAGGAGTACGTCCAAATCTTTTAAACACCGATACATTAATTCCTCTTTTCAAAACATTTCTAATTTCACATCTAGAGCATTTAATAACTTTTGAAATATTATTAATTGAAGCACCAGTTCCATTTAATCTCCAAATTTCGCGAATTTCTCGTTTTTTTAATTCTGTATCTCGTTGCATGAAGTCGGTTATTGTCTGCTTTAGTTAACTGCTGACGTCATAACACCTTGCAGAAAATTAGCATTTTACACATTATTTTCGAAAAAAAGCAGCTGTTTTAATTAAAATGTAAGGGTGTCTTATAATTTTGTCCATGGTATTTTTATTTATTTTTTATTAAATTCTATAAAAATATAATTTCTATAAATCAATTACGTGTGATAACAGAATACATTTATGTTTTTGACTTATTTGATAAAACATTTTTAATCTCTGAAACTTTTCTTTCACTATTTGTCAAATTAGATAGGTGTCTTATAATTATGTCCACCACTGTACGACTCGAACTTAAACTCATATATATATTTCATTGCAAATAAAATACTCTGTAAGAATAATTAATTTTGTCGCGCAACGCTATATTACAGTTTATGTAAGGGGATGAGGGGATATTACAACCATAATATTACAATCATATTTATGTGAATTATTATTTAACTATTTAAAATTACTTTCAAATAATTTTTTTAGAATGCTATAATATACATTCAATCATTATATCTTGTTGATTTTTTATCAGTTACATATTGTTGCGTACTTGGGGGTTCGTGGGTTGTCCGAGAATGAAAGGTAAAACTTACAAAAATTCAGAATTTTATTCACAGAAAGTTCCAGAAAAATACAGGTCTATAAACCAAGTATCAGCTTCAATTCAACCAGTAAACACAGCTTAAACAACAGCTGTCAATAGCAAATCCACAGTACAAAATGTATAGCAATAACACTTAAAGCAAGTATATTTCAAAGAGGGTCAAAGCAATGCAACATTGACAGGAACTGATCTCAGACTGAACTGAACTGACTGACTGCCTTGGCGGGAAAACGCTCTTTATGTACCCCTGTAGAAAAGTGTGGAAGGTTCCAGAAATTTCCGTATCTCATCAGTCAATGAGACTAGAGCTTCCATACTTGGTATATCCCTTATAAGGATTTTCTCGCCAAGGTCCCCAAAAAAAATCGCCAAATTTGGCGCCAAATCCATTGCCTGCCTTATTGGGGCTTTTTAATGCGTTTTTAAGGAAAAATAAGGCTATTTCAACGCTAAAACGACTAGAAATGCACCAAATTAGCACTTTATCAACTTACTAAGCCTCTTTGAAAGAATCTATACAAAAATAAACACAATTATTTACAATTTTGTAGTCTTCTATTAATTTCTGTAATCATTTTCTGAACCTCTTGAAGATCATCTTGAGAGCCGTTCACTTTGTCTGCTGTGCTGTTCTGGCGATGTTTACGGGGGGCTTGTTGGGTTGCCTCGAGCTTTAGGGCATACACCAAGGCTGACTCCACATCCTTCACGCCGGAGAGTCTGAGGGCTTTTTGAATATCTGGATCTCTGACAGCATCAATGAAGTATTCTAGGACCAGATCGTTGCGTGTTTCAGGATGACAGTCTGAGAAAGCTAAATGTGAAAGCCTCTGGATGTTTGATGCCAGTTCTTGTAAGCTTTCCCCTGGTCTCTGATGGCGGGACCTTAGCTGGAGTCGACTATATTCTATGGACCATTTCGCCCCAAAATTTAGCTCTAGTGCTCTGGTTAAAGCTTCGAAGTCATATCGCTGTTCCTTCGAAAGGGTCTCCAGAATACCTTCGGCGTCGCCCCGCAACGACCCTACCAGATGAGATGTCTTTTCAACAGAGTCCCTGCCGTTAGCTTCAGCTGCGATGGAAAACTGCGTCTTATATACATGCCAGGAGGAACTGCCGTCGTAGGTAGATAGCTTAATAAATTCCTGATTCTGGATTCTTCTCTCTTTCTTTTCAGTTTCCTGGGGCATGGATTCTAACTTTCCTTCCACTTTTCTCTCCAGATCTTCTTCTATCCTCTTCAGTTTACCTTCTATCTATGAAAACCTTCCCTTCAGTTCCTGATCAACATTTTCTTTAACTTTCTCCTCGAAACTCCGTTCTATCCTCGTAACACTCTCTTCAACCTTCGTAACATTTTCTTCTATCTTCATAGCTTTCTCTTCAAAACTTTCTTCTCAAAAATTTTTTCTATCTTTATAACTTTCTCTTCAAATTTTTCTTCTATCTTTATAACTTTCTCTTCTATTCGATCCATTCTATTTTCCATCACCGGTAATTTACCCTTGATTGATTCTTTCACCGTCGAAAGCTCTCTCTTCATCTCAACTTGATTAGATTTAATTTCTTCGGTCAAACTGGCTTCCATCTATTCCTGAACTGCTTTCATTTCCCTTTGCCCTGTTTCTATTTTCTCTATCAATCCGGTTTCTATCTTTTCCTGTCCGGCTTTCATTTCATTCATCTCTTGACCCAGGCTATCTTTCATCTTTCTCTGTCCTTCTTTTATTTTTTCTATCAATCCAGTTTCCATCTTTTCCTGTCCGGCTTTCATTTCTTCAGTTAATCTATCTCTCATCTCTCTTTGTCCTTCTTTCATTTCATTCATCTGGGTAGCTAAGCTTTCTAAAAGTTTCTTCATCTCTTGCTCCATAGCTCTAGTTATCACCATTCACAGACAACCCCACTCCTGACACCAGAAATGTTGCGTACTTGGGGGTTCGTGAGTTGTCCGAGAGTGAAAGGCAAAACTTACAAAAATTCAGTAATTTATTCACAGAAAGTTCCAGAAAAATAAAGGTCTATAAACCAAGTATCAGCTTCAATTCAACAAGTAAACACAGCTTAAACAACAGCTGTCAATAGAAAATCCACAGTACAAACTTTATAGCAATAACACTTAAAGTAAGTCTCTTTCAAAGAGTCTCAAAGCAATGCAACATTGACAGAAGCTGATCTCAGACTGAACTGAACTGACTGACTGCCTTGGCGGGAAAACGCTCTATATGTACCCCGGTAGAAAAGTGTGGAAGGTTCCAGAAATTTTCGTATCTTATCAGCAAATGAGAATAGAGCTTCCATATTTGGTATATCCCTTATAAGGATTTTCTCGTCAAGGTCGCCAAAAAAATCGCTAAGGTGAGAAAAAGTCGCCAAATTTGGCGCCAAATCCATTACCTGCCTCATTGGGGCTTTTTAATGCGTTTTTAAGGAAAAATAAGGCTATTTCAACGCTAAAACGACTAGAAATGCACCAAATTAGCACTTTATCAACTTACTAAGCCTCTTTGAAAGAATCTATACAAAAATAAACACAATTATTTACAATTTTGTAACAATATGCACCTATAAAAACACTCAAATCATTTTGACAGCTCTAGAACACGATTTGACCATTTTTAAAAAATGTCTGTGCGACAAAATATTGTGTCAACTGTATCTCAAAATTACTGCACATAATTTTACACAAAATGATATGTATTTTTTTATCACACCGCACTTTACTGTTTAGAAAACGGGGAAAAAAGACAAAAATCCACAGTAAAACGAAAAAGACTCACATGTCAAGGAAAAGTGTGTAGAAAAAAAAATAAAAAGGCTAACACTAGAAGTATAAAAGGTCAAAACGTACTATAAAAAATCATCGAGGCTCGAGAAGGACTTGGGGCTCTGAAGCTATCGTCAGGGGTTTAATAGATTTTACTTGGTGTGAGTACCTTAAAATAGATTATTGCCTATAAACATTTGATGGAAATGTTTCAACAGGTGGCGTTGCCATCTCGCTTTTTCTAAATGTTTATCAAAGCGATATAGGACAAAATATCGTGAAAATGTACATAAAGAGGATTATTTTTTTAAAAATCATTACGGAATTAAAAGGAATTATTTATAACAGTGATAGGTCAGCTGGTAAAATAAAAAATAAATAAATAAATAAATAAATAAAATAAATCGTATGTTTGTGCGAGTATCACTTGAGAACGGCTTGATGGAAATCAACGACACTTGGCAGCAAATTAGATATTACCCAACTTAAAATTATACCTATCAACTTTTTCAAAACTCTCTCCTGGGGGGGGAGCAAATATCAAAAATCCGCTTGTAAGCATAACTCGGCTCTAAATTACTTCACAGCAAAGTAATTGCACATGGGGAGACTAGATATGAGTACAAATAAAATAATATCTGCAATTTAGGGATTTTCGATTTTTAAAAGCAGGGATGACGAAAATCGTTTTTTTTTTTTTTTTTTTTTTTTTTTTTTCGGGAAATTTTGCAAATTCCGGATATTTGAGTAGAACCAAAAATGTAACAAAGGTGTTGAAAATAGCCATAAGTCTTCTTTAGGATATTACCAAAACACATTTTTTATAAGTTTTTGCAATCTGTCTTTTTTTTTTTTTTTTGGGGGGGGGGGGAGGGGTATGTGTTACGATGGGAAAATTCGAGACACCCCTTTTACCGCTAAATTTGTTATGGGAAATTTGTTAGAGCTGTTGTCAGAAATTTTGGTGTTTGGATTGTTTATATGAATCCGACACCTAAAATAACGGGATTTATTGAACCCTTTCCCCTATGAAAAAAAAAAAAAAAAACATTTGTAAGTATAACTCGTCGTAAATTTCTTCACAATGAAGAAATTGCACATGAGGAGACTAGAATTGAGTATAAATAAGACATTATGCATGATTTTTGAATTCTGGATTCTTACAGAGCGGAGGAGAAAAACCATTTTTCGGAAGCAATATTCAGTAGAGTTCTACTAAAAACTGTACAATGGTATTGAAAACAGCCATGTGCCATCTTTTGAATATTTCCAAAAACACATTTTGTTTCGGGGGGAGGGGGGGGGGTTACGATGGAGCAAATTCGAGTTCTCCCTTTTAGCGCAATATAATTTGGGAAATCTATGGGATCTCCGGGATTTCGCAAAAATTCGAACTTACCCGCTGAGGAAGGGGAAGTAAGAAGCGGGTAAGTTGCTGCCAAAGGCAGTGGGGACACGGACCCCTCACTTTTTGGGCGGGAAAAACATCTAACGAACACGCGGGAACTTTAACTTTGGTTATTAATAATGATATAGGATTTTGACAAATATTTTATATAATTCCCTACGAAGCGGACAAAGCCTGCTATTAAATAATATTTATTGAGAGATTTTTTATCTTGTTAATAAAAGCGAAATTGTTATGTCTTTCCCTTTGTTAGCTGTCTACAGAAAAATGTACCGCATTTACAGATATGACATTTGGCATACATATATTTTGTAACATCTCCGTATGCAGTTCCTCGAAGCCAGTTTTTAAAAATTTCAGTAAGGAAAAAGTTTGTAATTAAAGTATATTACTGCATTTAATTATATTAAATTTTATTAAATTTATTTCTGTTAAATCGATATATATATTTCATTTTGTAATCTTAGTTGTCTGCCAATTAAATAATATTTCATTTATATTTTCTAACTTGAAGAAAAACATTTCTCTACATGTAAACATTAATAATTTAAAAGAAAAAAAAAAAAAAAGGAATCTTACGCATGTATAATAAAAAATGTCTGATAAAACTGACATCATAACATTAAAAAGATAAATATATATATATATATATATATATATATATATATATATATTAAAAAAAAAAAAAAAAAAAAAAAAAAAAAACTATTCATTTTTATTTAAAACCTTATTTCATTAAGTCTTATGTTTTTTTTTTTTTTTAATCTTGACTTACTCCCTCACAAAGTAATGTGGTCATAGTTTTAGAACAGGAACCCCTTGGTAACTTTTAATATTTTTTGTCATTTTGGCGATGAATGAAAAGAGCTATCACTACTTTATAAGTAAAGACCTTGACAAGAAACGTCCTAGATATTTTTCAAATCTCAAAGTTCCCCAAAGAGGTCCTACAGAGTAGCTATTTTCTAATGTGAATGTATATACATATATTTTTTACTTTTCATAGCTTTTTAAGAAAACCGATATAACGTCTCTTCCTCTCGGTCAGATGTCGCCAGAAAAACCTATCGCACTTACACATGTTAAATTTGGCGAATACATAGTCTAGAATGTCGTTTAATTTTAAAGCTAAATTTCATTCGCTTCAGCTGAAACATCATTTTTAACATAAGACTCAAAATTTGCATACAACGAAGCTTGACAATGAGAAAAAATTACCTTTGTGTCTCTCTTCTACTATTTTCTGCCAAAAAACTTCGTTTATACCGTTATTTTATGTAAGACATACAATATCCTTAAAGTTTATCCCTTGAGCAGTGTATAATGTATTGTTAAGTACAACGGTTAAATAACAATATGCTTTCTACAATTATTGTTAGCTAGAATATGTAATACATTTTAGCAACAAATGAAAAATGCTTTACGACATTTCTAGCAACTACCTAAAGTTCATAAATCTTTTTAATTAATCTTCTGTTGTCTACAGTTAAAATTGTGCAACGTCACTGAAAAGTAAACATAAGCCATCAAGGCAGTATTGCATTCTAAAAGTTCAATCTAATATTAATCTTATGCAAATGAAGTATTATAATGAAGTATTATATTTCTAAGTTCATAATACTGATATTCGATTTATATCTCATCATTCCTTACTGTAATTTTAAGAAAATAAATCAGGCTTGGCTCTATAATTAAAAAATAATAATATTAAATTTAGTATAAAATATTAAACAAATCAAATCAATTTTTATCTTTCACAGGTCAAGTTCTAAATTGGGAACATCAAATTAAAACTTATTTCAAAAAATATATTGTACCGATATCGACTTGAAAAAACTAGCAGACATATTTTAAAAGACGACTTGATTTTTTAGTATAGAACCAACATTCCTATCATTCGTTGGTAACTCTACAAAAAATCTTAAAAAAGATCATTTTCATATTTTCTTTATTGAGTGCAAAAAAAAAATAAATAAATAAATAAATAAATGCATGAAAGTTTTAAAATATAAGATGCTTCTGAAAATCATTTAATATATTATAAACAATTTTTAATATAAAAAAAAGAGATCAAATACGATAATATTAAACGGATAATATTAAAAATCTATAATAGTAATAATTATTATTAATGATAATTAATAATTAATAATTATGCATGTATATTTAATGATTAATATCCCTTAATTAAAGCATTATAAGGTAAAATATGCAAAAAACAAATGAAAAATATACCTGGATCTAAATTCGGCTTTTAAACCATTAAGACAATACGCGAATAGTATCATTTATACAAAAATCAGAAAGACCAAAATATTTCTCCAACTAGATTGAGTACTACAGTTAAATGTATGAGAAAAGTGTACTTGCATATATTCCGTATGCAATTAATTTCCGAATCACAAACATAGTATTCTTAAAAATGAATAAATAAGTAAAAAATCAAATAATAAATAAATAATCAATTCTGTGAAAGCAGCATAAATAAAGCAACAAATATTATGTGTTCCAATACTATCAATGCATTTTGCCAAATGAACAAAGTACGTGCATCTGCAGCGAACAAACGACAAAAATCTTAATTCTCCTACGCATTTTTTTTTCTACCTACAATTAGATAAGAAACAGTGCAAATGATCCGCTAATTATTCTTTGTAAAATTTTAAATACATTTTCTTTTATTTTTCTACATTAAGCCGTAGGTCCCGGTCTAATGATTTTTAATGTTATAAAATGATTAATAAGTTATCCTCAGATCCCCCCCCCCGCTAAAACAAAAAGTAATGTACAGATGATATATATATATATATATATATATATATATATATATATATACAGGGTATCCCAAAATTATAGCGACAAACATGAATAGAAGATAGGGCATATCTTAAGGATTCTGGATTGCATAGAAACCCACGTCCACAAATGTCATTTTAACACTTTAAGAAATAGATATCTTGGGTTACTTAAAAACAATTGTGAGCGGTGCAAAAGTAGAACTACAAGCTTTAAATGAATGCAGATAACAGCTGAAGGAACGATCAATACATTAGACACCCATTACTGCAAACATAATATTAACTCTTTAAGTAGAGGATGCATACTTGTGTTTTTTAACCCTTACCGTCATGTAGGAATAATATCGACGCTCATATATAGTTTAAATTTTGGTTATATGTTACTCCGCCTACTTTGTAAATTTTAAAATCTTATATGAGCCATCATTTCACAAAATCATACACAATATTCATATTAATACAATCTGAGCTTTTAATACATCCATTAGAGACAGCAGTTTTACTATATATATCTTTTAATGTAAACATTTGCACGAAAGGAATGTTTATTAAAAATTCAAAATTTAAAAGACCGCTCTCACATCTGTTCAAAATACTCCAAAACAGCCGGTTCTTAATGGGTGAAGATGACTTTTGTGGACATGGTTTCTATGTAATTCTGAATCCCTGTAATGTGTCCTATCTCCTCGGTAAGTTTATCGTTGTAATTATGGGACACCCTGTATATATATATAACTTTTACACGCCTACAGCTTGTAGTCTAAGCGCCCATTTTTGTGCAAAATTACTTACCTTGGTCATAAAAATCGAGTATTGAAAAAAAAAAAAAAAAAAAAAAAAAAAAAAAGATGCAAGAGTTTCCATCTCAGTACGGAACTCTTACAGCAGGACATTTTATTAATAATTTCTATCATATTTGTTAAGTAAGTTATTGCGTTTTAATACGATAAAAATTATTAGTAACGAATACTGGTATGAGTATTCCGTCTTGAGATGGAAAAAAACGAAAAGGAAAAGAAAATGAAATTCAACACAGAAATGTGACAGTTTTTTTTCTTTTCTTTTTTCTTTTTTTTTTTTTAAATCTATTTTAGTAGAGATAAAGTGGAGAGCATATTTATGTATCATACCCTGTCTTCCATCATTTAAAATTGATAAATTTGGAGTTAAGCATAGCTCAAACTTACAACGATATAAAAAAAAAAAAAAAAAAAAAAAAAAATCAGGAATGAGATATTTTTGTTTTATCTGCTACCGCTATTTTTTATACAGAAGCCTTTATCGTATATTTAAAGTATTGTATCATGTTTAAATAGCGTAGAGATTATTGCATAAATATATTGGGAGCAAAAATTTTAGAAATTTTTTTATCCGTGAAAGTGTCCAAATAATTAAATAAATAAATTAATTAATTAATTAATTAATTAAATTAAATGAATAAACAAGGCCGAAACTTCATTTTTTGGTGACTTACCATTACCAAGTAAATAGGTAAATTATTTTTAAAATGTTAAATCATATAAAAAATTATCAGGGGCTCCCTGCACTTTTAATTCATTATTATTTTTTTTTTCCGAAAATTATTTAAAATTTTATGACATTTAATGTGCCAAGCCTCCTTTATTTTCAACGAAGACTTCATACCGGAAAGTTTTCAGAAATATTTTCAATATTTAATTTTGTTTATCCATCAAAAATATCTGCGACCGATTCCTTTTCAAAAATACCGGTATATAAATCGGATTTCAAAATTAGCAATGTTGGAAACTATTAAAAAAAATTACAGAAGTAGGAAAAAAAAACTATTTTAACACTTTATAATTTTTGTGTGTTTTTATTAAAAACATGGTGCAAATTATTATTTTTTACATGTTTTAAATTTGATAGTTAAGTATCAAACTGCATATACATTCTATTTAACACTTTACAAGAAATACAGTAGTTTACAAAATCCATAATATGAATGAACATGAAACATGACTTTTAGATAATTTATTTTACGTTCAGGAATTATTTACTGCACTACCAGATTAGTAATAACACTTGAATTATGAATACCGTAAAATTACTTTGATAGAGTGGCCCATCAAAATAATAACTCGAGATATCAATGTTCATGTTCCGTCCTTTATAAGCAGAAGAGTAATTGTGAAAGTAAGCATTCATACGTGATATTGATTTTGAAGTAGAGTTAAATTTTAATCCGTTTTATCTGAATAGTAAGTGAAGCACGGTGATGCATTATCCCAAATCAAAGGTGATTTAGATTAAAACTTACGTATGGATTTTATGAATGATGTAGAATTTAAGGTTAAACTTGATAAACGACACTAAAAGGGTTTTGAATTACAGAGAGATGAATAGAAAATTTTAAACAAAATACAAGCTATATTTATGTTATTTATGCCAGATTAAACTATTGTGTTATCTAAAAATAAATGTGCATTAATTATTTTTCCCTGGTGATAGGCATTTCATAAAATAACCGATACCTTGAAATAAGATGAGATTAGTACTTTATAAAATGGACATGCAAAATAGAAATATAGTTTTCAGAACATAAAAGGATCTGAAATATTTTCTCATTAAAATATGGCATACATCGGATTCACTAATACATAAAAATAAATAAATAAATAAAAGACAATGAAACATAACACAAATCTAAATTACATTTATATGTAATTTTAAATGAAAGCTTGTGTATCAGAAATACCATTAATATAAGACATTTAAAAATTTTTGAAAATTTTTTTTTCAATAAATCCGAAGGCCCCACCTACTGTCTTGAACGGTACATGAAAGAAATCTATAAAACTCTTCTTCCCCCCTTTAACTTATCAATAAACTCACCAGAATCCTTCATTCATAAAATCCGCGATACCAACATTTCTTACCATGACACCCTCTGCAGTTTTGACGTTAAAGATATATACCCCTCAATCAATATTTCCGAAATTAACCCCATAATCCAATCACTTATAATCAAACAATTCGGCGACAATAATATTAGCAATACTTTAATACGTGTAAATAATCTTTTGCTCAGCCATTCATATTTCTTTTTTGATGGGTGCTATTATAAACAAAGCCAAGGCGTGCCCATGGGCTCCTCCATCTCGGGGATCGTCGCCGAGCTTAAAATGAGAATGTTTGAAAACTCCGCCAGCAGCTTAATCAATAAATGCAACATTTGGATTCGTTATGTAGATGACATATTTTCTGTTACCCCACCCAATATTAAGCCTGAAGACATCCTCAAAAAACTAAATGAAACCGACCCAAACATTAAATTAACCCACGAAATAAAAGCGAATGATTCCTTAAATGTCCTTGATGTTACTATAATTAAAAACAAAAACAACTCTATAGACACCACTGTTTTCCGAAAACCCACTAGCAAAAACGAAATTATAAATAAAAAATGTCACACACCCCTCACATACAAATACGCCGCTATTCGATCTTACGTTAACCGCGCCATACTCATATGCTCAAATAAAAAATATCTAAACTCCGAGTTAAAAACAATAAAAAATATCGCCAAAAAAGCTAATTATAATCCCTCCATTGTAGACAAATTTTATAAAAAACGTATTAAAGCTCTGAACCATATTCCTAATGCACAAAAAACTAAACAATCATTCACCCCCGCGATACCATACTGCAAAGGTGCTTCCATAAAAATTAAAAATGAAGCAGCTAAACACAACATTAACATCCCAATAAAACCAAACAAAAATATCTACCAGCGAATACGTAACGAAAAAGATTCCATCGATTTTAAACACACTGCCGGCAAATATAAAATTGATTTTCAATACCAAAATAAAAATAAAGCTTCATATAGTGGCATGACAAAAAGAAAAATAAAAGACCGTATCTCAGAACATATAACAGATTTAAAATACAATAGACACTCTACAGCCTTCTCAAGAACTAACAATACTAATCCAATTAACATTGGCACCATTAATTTTCATAAAATAGCCCCCTATAACTCTCACCACTATGCTCTCAAAAGAGAAGCAATCGAAATACTAACAACTAATAACACAGTGAATGACATAGAACATAGCCTAACTCCACCTGAGTGGCAACAGTTATACAAAGAAGAAAAGCGAAGTGAAAAGAGCAAGAGAGAAACTGCAGTGGATAAACAAACCGCCTAACAACACCTGCGAATCATTCTACCGAGTACTTCTGATGATGGCACCGACTGGTCGCCGAAATATATAATGGACTCGGATATAGTAAGGATTTAGAGTAAGGTAAAAACCTGAATTTATAACATTAATATAAGGTTTGTATACAGCTTCTAAATTCACTTTTTGGTATCTAGCTTATACGTAAATGCACAAAATGCTTAAACGTATTATTTTAAAGTTTTTCATTTTTTTTTTTCTTTTAATCGAAAGACATAATTAGTGTATGAACTTATAATGACAGATTTTAAGCCAAAGTAAATCAATGCTAAAAGTTACAGAATCAAAGATAAAACTTTAATAAATAATAAAATAAATTACTATTCATTTTTCGCATTACTAAATAAATAAGCAGAACTAATAACAAGCAGAATATTACATAAATAAAAATTAAAATGTATATTTAAAGTTATTAATCCATATATTTTATGAAATATTTGTATTTTGTCCGCATAGCGTGTTGTAGCATACTTTTATTTTAATATATTTAAAATTTATGCAGTGAAAAATTTTATTGATTTGTTGAAGTATATGGCAAATTGGTGGTTATTATTATTGTTCAGTAAGTGACTAATAAAAAAAGAAAAAACTTCACATTGAAAGTAATTCTTAATTTACAAATTTAGAATCATTAACTTAAATTTACTCAGAAAAGGTGAAAATATGTATACAGAGAAATCCAGAGTTTAAGAAAAAAAAAAAAAAAACAATAAATAAATAAATAAAGAATATAGTTCAGAAATTCTAAATTTTAATTTTTATCCATGATAATTTATATTCAAAATTAGAATAGTGCTCAATACTTCAAAATTAGAGAATTGTTTCATAAAAATATTTTCGAAATTAATTTGTTAACTGATTATGAAGGGATTAACCCATAATAAATTTATTTTGTTACACTGTAGAAAAAAAAAAAATAATAATAATAATATATAAAATAACAACAACAACAACAATAATAATAATAATAAACCTCGCTGCCGAAATTTCCCGTAAAATTTACGGCTGAAACGTATTTTTCAAATTTCATCAGTCGTATTTGCCATAAATTTTGCGTCTTACTGAAAAAAATCAGGGCTAAATTTTGGAACGAGATTTAAATTTTTTACATTTTGTTTTGATCACCCAAATAATAATTTTCATATTAACCCTTAAAAGCAATTTTCTATCTATTTTTTTATGAATTATTATTTTTTTTTTCATTTAATTCATTTAATTATTTTTATTATGTTTAATTAATTTAAAAATGTGGAATTATTAAGACATAGTATAGATTAATTGTTTTTTGTAAAGAATCTGGTATGTAAATAAAGATTTACGGATGCTGAAAAAAAAAGTATATTAAATAAATTTGTAGTAAATAATGTAAAATTTTCATATGAATAGAGGGAGATTGTTGACATAAAGGATAATTTGAATTACTTATATATCGAGAGTAAAACACAAAATATTGTCCTGTTTATTATTATCTACATCTGTCTATCTATCTATCTATATCTCTATATATATTCATACTTGCCAACCTAACCCGAAAGATTGTTATTCCCGCCTAGCTTTTCACACCAGTCTTTTTTTCTTTTTTGGAAAACTTTTTTCTTCTTATTTAATTGTAAACATATTTGAACGAAATCACTCTAAAAATTAAGTGGTGTACAAAAAGGGACGGGAACTAACAATCTTCCCGGTTAGGTTGGCAAGAATGTGTATACATATATATATATATATATATATATATCCTACTAAAGTTAGACATTTGTTTTTTTTTGAAGTAAAGTAAGTGCTAACATAACCAGTGTTCTTGAAGATTTCGGCGAAGGCGCGCTAATGATTTTCGAATGTCCAAAATCAGCTCCTCTTTCTCAGTGAAAATGTAATTTTTATTGGGTAGACAGAATATTTGGGAATGGGGTGGATTGATAAAGATTGTACGTTCTCACTAAAAATAGTTCTTTTCTTTCTTTTCTTTCTTTATTTATTTTGGTGTATGGGGGGAGTTATAAAACAAGTATAAAATATAATGTATGTATTATTATGAAAAATATTTAGGGAACTGTAAGATCTCAATGACGTTCTACAAGTTATCAAGTGGGTGTCTGCAATCAACATTTACATTACCCTATATATTATAAACATAGCTTCCAACAACTAATTAATATACCAACCCTTTTGCCTACAGCACTTCATTTTTACATGTCTGATAACATTCTAATTCATAATCTGTAAAACTCTTAGTACCCGCCTTCCCAATTCCCTTTTTTTCCCCATCAATCTTTTTCTAGAGTATATTTATTTTTATCTAATCGTAATTACATATAAAGGAAATTTCTCTAACAATAATGTGGTGTAAAAAAAAGGGTGGATACCATTAATTTTAGGGAATTTTAATTAGAATATTGGAGGTGTGTTTTTAGAGCATAGCTGCAAATAATATCCGACGTTTTGTTAGTAGCCGCTCCTTTTTCAACACCACTTAATTTGGCTCACATGTAGTACTGTCCACCGTCGTCAAAGGTCAAGCTCCCTGCATTTTTTTTCTTTTTTCGTCAAGCTGCCTGGCAATTTTGCGCCAAATGTGGCGTGTTTATTTATTTATTTTTGGTAACCCTCGGATTTTTCCTAATCAGCTTAAGAGTCAATATTCAGTTCTCTTTTTCATTTACAGCATAGTACGTGGTTTTTTACGCTTGGATTTTCTACCTGCACGTGGTTGATAAGGTATGTGATAGCTATCTTTTTTATGTGTAATTTTGTACTTTCAACTTGTGTCTTTTGGAATTATATATATATATATATATATATATTTCGCAAATATTTCTTGAAAAATGTTTGGTCATTATAATTCTAAGTGTTTGTTAGGTTTTGGATTGTGATGAATTAGCATGTGTGCACATTTTTATTGTAACAAAATATGTTTAAAAATATTTTTTACCAGTTAAAAATAATTATCAGCGCTAAAGGTTAAATGTAAGATTTCATGTCTTTATATATTTTTTCTATTTTTGGAGTAGAAAATGTTCCATTACTTGTTTGCCCCTCGTATGTTTCAGGAACTGTAGAACTGTGGTAGAAATCTCAACATGTCCCTCCAGAATACCAATTTGGTCTGGGACCAGCTTTCCTAAACTGCAACCTTCTATGATCCAATCATTGTACTTTGCGAAAAAGGCATGCAGAACTTTAAGATTTCTGTAGTTATCGCATGGTATAACATAAATGACCGAATTGTTATTCAAAATGAAATGGCGGACTGTAATGAGACTTTTGCGATTGCAATAATTGTTGGACAAAAATAGAAAGATTTTCTCTTCCTAAAAAGTGTCAATTATGTTCGTTTACAAGCTGTTTATTTAGGAATGTGCTTTGTCAGAAAACCAAATGAATGTCCCATCTAATTCTCTATTATATTTTTTTTGAAACAAGTATTTTGCACATGCGTTTTTTTATAGATGATGGAAATCTCTGAGGGATTTTCAAGCCTGAATCTTGTGCAGTAACTGGCGTAATATATTTTTCGAGGTTTTATGCGTCGAGAATTTTTGTTGTCCACATTCAGACTCTCTACAATTATTTAGAGAGACGGACGAGCGAAAAATGTTTATCACCTGTTAGATTGTTTTAGTACTTCCAACAGTGTGTGATGCATACGGTCGCTCTGTACTTCCAGTATGATCGCCGACTCCTCTTCCAATTTAATCAAATTTTGCAAGCAAAACTTTTATTGTTTTCCTCGTAGATATTTTAACCCCCCTTGAATTTCCGTATGAAACCTCGCCTAGTATACACAATACTATGATTAAAATGATAAAATTATTACACATGAAATGTTTGTTATTTTACAAATTACACGATCTTTGCACAGCAAACATTAGCTGATAATATCAAGAAAACAAATTTATAATTTTTTATTTACAGTACGGCCAAACTTCTTTTTTTTCTTAAACTTGAAACACCGCTTTTAGGATAGCAGGAATTCACTCAAGACCAAATAACTGAAATCAAGATATGTTCTTCCTATATTACTACAGTAAAGCCCATGCAGTATTGCCTTCCGAGGAAATCAGTAACGAATTTTAACAATATTTTTCTAATAACAGTTCAGGAACTGGGGTTGTATTATTTTCTTGAAAAAATGATCAGTCATTTATTGGCGATACGATCAGATAAATATCTGACTGCCTTCTGTAATAAGCAACTTTTTTACGATTGTAATGCATGAAATAAGTGTCAGAAAAAAGTACTTTAACTGTATAGAAAAAAAAAATGTAATAAGAAGTAAATCATATCATCAATCACAATCTTGAAGTAAATCATATGCATTTCATTTTATGCTGCCTATGCTATAACATTTAAATTATGACGTACCATTGTCTTAGGCACTTCCAGAAATACTAGATTAAATATTATAAATAAATAAATAAATAAACAAACAAATAAAATACATCGGATGTGAAAATAAAAGCACTTTTATTTTTCAATGTGTAGTAAAATTTGAAAACTTATTAAATCGTCGACTATTAATAGGTATTATGTTTTAATAATTTATTTCGAATACAAAAATCATTATACGCTAAATTAAATGTTTTAAAGATTGAAGTATAATAAATAAATTATCATATAATAATATTGAATATTTTAAAACCTTTGCACTTTTCGTTATGAACTGTCACATTCAAAATGTATTTATATATAGCGAAAGTGTATTTATATATAGCCGAATATTATTTTTTAACACCAGTAAAATTTTAGAGTCTCAGTCCATTCGTTCAGTTACACCTGATTTAATTTTTGTGTAAATTAGTAGCTTTAATATAAAATTAGTGACATTAAAAAATATAATTTTAGTGTTCATCCTCTACTCTTCCCCCGTCGAAAACGTTATTTTAACACTTTAAGAAACCTTTTTTTTTTTTTTTTCTAAGATATTTTAACAATAAAATCCTAATGTGTTCGCGGCTCTCGAATGTTGCATTAAATAAATACATAAATAAGAAATAAATAAAATAAATGATAATGTTTAAAAATATATATGCGCAGTAATTATACTAACGGTGGTCATAATTAAAGTTACCTTGTTTAGATTCTATTGTAGTAGAACTTAGTTGAAACACAGAATATAAACTTTAAATGAACGACCGAAAAAATAAATTTGAAATAAAAGTTATCGTTCAGATTTCGATTTATCGATGGAGCTTTTCTTGTGATGTTTAAAAGACACAATCAAAATCTGCTGCGTTAAAAAAAAAAAAAAAAAAAAAAAAAAAAGGTCAAACTCATAAAATCATTTTTAAGCATTCCGGCCGTACAAACGTTTCTGGAATCCATTGTAAAAAGATGTTCATACACGATACGGGTTTAAAGGAGGTAAAAAAGCGATTTTTTTTTTTTTTTTTTTTTTAATATAGCCGCTGATTTTTTACGCAGAAACAATTACACAGATGGTTAATTTTGCGTTGCCATAATGACATAATAACAACTAATTCTTGCGAGAGACATATTCTATTAAAACAACTTTGAATTTGCATGAACAAATATGAAGAAAATAATATTTGAAATTGAAGTAATATGTATCACTTTCACCTAAAAAAAAAAAAAAAAAAAAGAAAAAAAGAAAGAAGGAAAGAGAAGAAAGAAGGTAAGAAACTGTTAATACATGTTTATTTCTTTAATTTGGGTAATATACGTTTATATATATATACATATATAGCTGTAAACATTTCCAATTTTTAAGTTACACTGATCAGCAATATTTTTTTTACAGAATATTAGCCGTATTAATTTCCTAAAAATAAATAAGTTAAAAAAAATGCCAGAAACATTTTCTGGCATAAAGACTCCCCAGATAAAAGGAGTGTTAATAGATGCAATTAATATTATTTTTATTTCTCTCAAGTTTATTAAATTCAACATACAAAAGCTTTGTAAAACTAGTTTTTTTCGCTTAATGTATTTCTCAAATAAGTATTTATAAGTGGATTATAGTATGAATACAAGGATCCATTGAGTTAGATACCTCATAATTGCATCACAGCTGTATGTCACACAGATGTAGTAATGAATGTTAAAATTTATCAAAAACAAAAGACTGAAAAAAAAATGTATATATATATATATATATATATATATGTGTGTGTTAAAAATCCTGGTACTCCGAAAATATTCAGCAATTAAAATTACATTATCCAGATAACTATTTAAAAAATAAAACTAAGATTCGATATAACTGAATATATTTTTTCAAAAGTGCATTAATATAGCAATCTTTAACTGCACAGTTTATTTCAATTTATTTATTGCGACTGAATTGGATTACGTCATACTCTTTAAGTGTAACACTTAAATATTTTATTGCTTTAGATTACTAACAGCATTTTTCCCCCTTACATCCATTATAGTTCTAAATTACAGTATAGAGATCAAACAAATAAATAACCCAACTTGATTTTTCTTAGATATCTTCTAAATTATCAGATAAAATGTTTTCAGGATACCACAGTAAGAAAAATATCATTATTTAATTCACTTTTTACGTCTCAATAAAAAAAAAATAATAATAATTAGAAATTGAAACTATATCTATGTTTACGTTTCCATAAGGGAATTATTCGTGCGTAGTTATTTATTTGGAACATATTTAATAAAACACAAATTACTATTTCGAATATTTTGAACTTCAATAATTTGTGAATAAAATGGGACATTCTTTTCTAGAAAAAGTAGTTGATATCCCAAGAGTAATTCATATGCATCTGAAAATTTCTATTTTTATACCATGAAACTCTTTATGTTCACATCGTATATCTGATAAACTCCAAAAGCATTATTACGGTTTCATTCCTTTGAGAGATTGTGGTAATTTACTTTTAAAAATTTTCCCTTTCTTATTGTTAAAAGTTTCAGTTTGAAAGCATTATTTTTCTAGAAAGTAGTAGAATTTATTTAATTTTCTATTTTACTCTCACAAGCACTTTTGTAAACAAAATTAAAGCTCTAAAGAAGTAGAGGTTTTCAGATCTCAGTTCTTTACATTTAAATATGTCAAACAAAACAGTAATTATGAACTTTTATTTCTTCAAAAGGTCACTATAAAATGTATTTTAAAATAACCAATATATATAATTGATTACAAGTAAAATTTCATATGTTTTAAATTATTTGTGTGTAATGGTATTTCTGTGCACATAAATATTTTTTGTTGGTGTATAAGGAGAAAAATATACAGACATTAATCTGGACATGAATAACAGAAACTTATAAATTTTAACAAAAGATACGGGAAAATTAATTAAATGCAATTATTTATCGATTACTTAAAAGTGAAAAATATCTACTTCCTGTAAACATTTACTAAATATATGCATTTGCATCAAATGAAAGTGTGGAAAAGAGTAGGAAATATTTTGTTTATGCGGAATTTGTTTGATTAAATATACTAAAAAAAATAATCTGGTATGTTACTCACACGACTTTCTCTTACCCTTAAATTTAATACTATGTTAAACTATTCAAATTAGGTTTCGGAAGAGTTTTATATGATAATTAGTTCTGTGTGAGGGAAGCTACCGCCCCACCGCCCCACCTCCTCAACTCCCCCCCCCCTCCGTTTCATTAATGCACACACATTCATATATAATTTAATTCTGTAATTAAAATTAAAAATTTACTTAAAATTATACAGACAATTTTCACACGAAACAGTCATTGAAACTTATCAATCTTGATCAATCTTTTCCAGCAGCAAACTTACATTAATTTCAAAATACAACATTTGGATCTCCTAAAATTATTCATTTTTAATTTATTCTAAGAGTATTATAACACTAAATATAAAAAAAAAAAAAAAAAAATTGAATTTGTTCTCAATATTACTTTTTTTTTAAATGTTAAAAATGGAAAAAAAAAAAAAAAAAAAAAAAAAAAACGATAAATTTATTTTAAATTATCGCAGATCGGTGGTTCAACCATTCGTTTTAAAGGTATTGTCGAGCTCTTTTGAAAGATACCCCTAATGAAAATCTACTCCCCTGGAAGGGGAACTTCACCCAAGGGGGGAGGCGAGGACCCTACATACACATCCCCCCCCCCCAGTTGACTATCTCTATTACAAAAAATATATTTTCATTTCATTTGGTTTAGTGCAGTCTATAGATGTTAAACTCAACTTACCTGCAATTTTCCCCGTAGACATAATGTATTTGAATAATTTTCAATGTCCCTGTACACGAACCATGTGCTTCATCTCAACGAAGAGCTTACTGTAGCATCCCTATATGATAAACATTTAGAATACCGAGTTTGGAATTTCTGCTACTATTTATTCTTCAGATATGCTGATAACAGATACACAGTCAGACAAACACGTAGACAGACAGATAAACACACAGACCATTAGCCAATAACATGATTTTTGTATTCGTTTGAACTCAGAACATGTAGATATAACAAAAACTCACTTTCGAAAATTTGACCCTAAAACAATACTTTTTCTACCGTAAGGATAAGAGAAAGTAATAATATATGAATAAAAGCTTCCTTAAAATGCTCAAAACTTAATTTTTAATATTACGAAAATAAAATAAAAGAATAATAATCATAATTATTATTATTATTATACAATTTCCAATTTTAGATTCTATTATATTATTTACTTTCTGCATAGCTAAAAATGTAAAGGCTGTTTTTAAAAGACTGAAAAAATTGTAAACATTTTCTTATAAAATAAATCTGGAGTGAATTCACTCGACTTCCCGACCATTGAGTAATTAACGGTTGTATAAAAAAATTAAAGTAAGAGAAGTAATTAAATGAACAAAAGAGAAAATTACAGTAGGGTACATGAATATTTTCTCTGTATACTATGCTGATTTGATTAACATAATTATCCATCAAATAATTTAAGTCCATTCATCATAATGATAAAGAAAATTTCTTCGTGACCCTGTAAAAGTCTATAAATGCTAGACTCACTAAAATTTGTACAGTTCGTGCGATGGTGAGTCTGAGATACCTTCAAAATAGTCGGTCAGCCACGTAGTTTATAGTGGCTGCGTTTTATTACGAGTTAATTGATCCCTTGAGCTAGAAAATTTGCCCTACACCTTGCAAAATTATGCACCAACGTACCATAATGTACGGAGAATGTGTCCCTCCTTTAAGAGTGCAATTTCCAATAAGTCGGTCCCATTTTTGTCGTTATGCTAGTTTTTTTATCAGCTCGAAATATACTAAACTTGTCTCATCAGAGATCACCAATTAAGCCCAATAATTAACTGATTTTGTTTTTTTATTTATTTCCTAAATAATAGCTTTTTTTGCAGATCTTCTGTTTTTTAAGCTGCTTTGTTTAATTGAAACCGCACTGTTTTTGAAGAAAGTATTTTGCTATGCACATTTTTTTTTATTCTTTACTAAGTTATGAAAATAATACAAATTGAATTTTTAAACTTTTGCTTTTTAACAGGCTTCGATGAGCAACATTGCCACATAAAGCAATATTCCCAGTTTAAAAAGCCAAAATAAATAAATAAATAATAATAAAAAAAAAACTATATATGTATATGTATATATATATATATATATATATATGTGCGTGTGTGTGTGTATCTTGCTAAAAAACCCTCAAAAATATTTCGTCAATATTTTATTATTTTGCCATCTCACGTATTATCTCACTCCCTTTTGATTTTCATTCTAAAATTAATAATTTTTGGGGCATCGTTGATCGTTTTATCTTTGCCATTTTTGAAATTCTTTCTAAAATTACACTTTTCCTGAAGATTTGACCTTGTTTTCAACACTGGGATCAATCTTAAAGACTACGTAAAGGACGATGTAATAAAATCTGTTAGAAAATTTGCTGTTTACACTAAGAGATTGCCGATTTCAGAAAAAGAAAATATCAAAGTGCGGCACTATTTTTTTGTCCCTTAGTGTGCGTTTGTATATATATATATAAACCATTTGATAATAAAAGTAAAGAATGAGAACGAAGAATAGTCATTCAAATAAATCACCACAGAAGCATACACAGGCCAAACAACCTAACTAGTTGTCTTAAATTGATTTAATTTTTAAGATTATTAATATTACTTACTTTAATCTATTAGATTACAAAACCTGTTGAAAATTAAGATAGGAACGTATAATTTGATGCTGAAGAAAAGAAGGATTACTCTAGGATAGTATTTTAAGGGGGGGAGGAAATATAACTATATATTGAAAATAACATATTTTTTTAGATGAGCAAAAGAATTTCGGACCAAAGCAGAACAAGACTGAAATTTAATTGAATAACTCAAAATGCTCTAAAACGTTTTCAAGTGTTGTCCTCATAACATTGAGCAAGGAATTGTAGGTTTTCTATATTTAATATGCATTTTAGCAAACTATCAAATGATAGCACAAGAAAAAAAATACCCTGAAATGAAATACATGAACCTGCAAGAAAAAAAAAATACCTTGGAAAGAATTAAATGAGACAAAGACAGAATATTCTCCAGAAAAAATAAAAACACAACTTTAACCTTCAATATATATATATATATATATATATATATATATATATATACATATTCGTAATATTTCATAATTTAAACATTATTAAATTATTTTAAAAGATTATTTAACATGATATTTTTTGTGTAGCCCAAATAAATACCTTAATATTTAAAAATAATCGATTTACTCTAAGAATAAAATAAAATAAAGAAAGAAAGAAATGTTTCCTGCTGTGACACAAAATCTTTTATCCATAAATTTATAACATTTATAAGAAAATGTAATATAAAATGAAATATTTTTATTCAAAAGTACATCATAAAACATGCAGTTATTTGTACAATGTGTTTCCATAAGTAAATACATGTAAGAGGAATTTACTTTTAAAAGCAAATCTTGTTTAGGGACAAATTTTAGAAGAAAATGTCGTGTTCGAACATATGTAAGAATTTGTGAAAATTTATGTGTGAACGTCTTTTAAGAACTTGAAATGTTATAGAAAATTGCAAAGAGCTGCTGAAAAAAAATGGATGTAGCAGAAAATAAATCTTTTTTTTTTTTTTTTTTTTTTTTTTTTTTTTTGATGAATTGAAAAGAGGTACATTGAACTTGAGGTACATGATTTTATAGATCACATCATCATGAAGAATAAAAATTATAAATACATTTATAAAATAACAATAATAATGAAATAAAATTAAAGAATATTTAAAGAATAAATACGTTAACAAAATATCGATTACATCTAAATATGATATGATATAAAATATTCATTTCAATGTATTGTGCAGTGTTATTAATTATAAATTTTATGTGTTAACGGCTAATAAACATAACTGATAATAAACTAAATTCCTGTATTTTTATAACGGCAGTTCTTTGCAGTAATCTTCAGAAATGGGGTCTACATGGCTTTGAGCAATCCATTAATTGCATATTATTATTATTATTATTATTATTTTAATCTTTTTATGGTTCAATTTAATTTTACTCCTCTGGTAATTGTTACCAAACATACGGATTTTTTTTTTTTTTTTTTTTTCAATATCCACACTAAATTTTAACTGTAACTTTTGCTTATACATTTTTCGGTCGTATTTAGTTTCATCATCTGGTCAGATTTGCTACATTTACAGGCGTCATTATTTAATATCCGACACAAAATTTTAGTTGTAATGGTTGCCAAATCACTTCGAATGTTTTTCTTTCATTATATAAATCAAATATCAGTCCTCAAAAGTGTTGGTGGCAGTTGAATAAAAGATTCCCTAAATTTGGCAACACTATTTATAGGGATTCAGAGCGTTATGGTCGGCAAAGGTTATTCACTTCGAAGGTTATTCCTCCGTTATATATATCAAATATTACTCCTCAAAAATACATGTGAATAAATGTGTCTTTAAATTTGGCAACACTGTTTAGAGCGCTTTACAGTGTTTGGTCCAGCAAATCGTTAGTAGCAATCTTCGTATTATTTAGTCTGAGAAATGAACTGCAAAACATTTGCTGTGTTTATTATAAAAAAATTTACTTCTAAAACCCTAAAAGAATTCCACTCCAATTCCCCGTTCCAATTAGATTGGAGCTACTTTCTTCCGCAGTTGTGTTGCGGGCTTGTGGGAAGTCTCTAATTCTTCCGTGATAAGAAACTCTCAGTGGAGCACATTCTAATTTATTTATATCACTGATTTTTACATAGTTCACAGAAAAAAAATTCCAGATTGAAACTTACAGTCCTCCGTCCTAAAAACTTCTGACAAAGACAGAATTTAGTTACGGAGGACTTTCAATTTCAATCTGTAAAATTTTTATTCTTATTTTTATTTATTTATTATTTATTTATTTTAGTTTTAATTTATTTTATTTCATTTTCTGACCGTGAAATTGGTCCGCGTACTTTTTAAAATGACCGAAATGAATTAAAATGAAGTGTTTTCACCTAAATTTCCTACTTTATTTAATTTTAAAAAATCCAATTTTCATGTGGAAAAACTATTTGTCCCACTGAATTCAGAAAAACCGTCCCTTTCATTGGATACCGAATTTTTAACGATAGGTCTCATATTTCTAATTTATATTTGTGTTACACAAAACTGATCTACAAATACTCCAGATTGAAAATAATAGCCCTCAGTCGTAAAAAAAAAAAAAAAAAAAAAAAAAAAAAAAAAAAAAGTGATTCCAATTTTTAAACAACACTGAGAAGTGCATTTTTCAATGAGTTTTGTCATAAAAAAAAGTTTTGGAGACATTCCTTTAACCGTTTCATCCTTGAATGTGCTTTTATATAAATTGATGTATGTTAGTAATACAGAGATGGGTGTGGTCAAGACCATTATAAACTGCAGAAGTTCAGGGAAAACAGACCACAACCAGGGTTTTCACTAGGAGAAATTTGGATATCACATTTTTTAGATGACTTTTTTATTTTAAATTAGATAGGAACGGATATCAGCTATTAGTCAAGTCTAAATTTACTTTATAAAAACAATTGTATCCAAATTTTCTTTTGTGAGAACTCTTTATACAATATCAAGAGCTACTAGACCTGCTCAATGTTGCCAGATCTTTCAAATTTTTTATTCAATAGTCACCAATAATTTCGAGAATTGATATTTGATATATATACTGTTAAAAAATTTGTCCTAGTTTGTACCATTGTATCAGCAACCATGCGATGGTGAAACCTTATACAAATTATTTGGTGCTTCGTTAAACCAAGGCTTGGCACTGCATTATTTACATCCATAAAGTGGAGAAATATTTTAACGTAATTTGTTGCTTTTTCGTCAACAAGAAACACCAAATAATGGTAGAATTTTTCACCATCGCATAATTGCCTCTAGAGTTGTATCAAGTTTTTGTTCAAAAAAATTGAATCTACTATAAAACATACATTTGGTTTAACCTTGAACTGAAATTTTAGCAGTGTATAATAGACTATCACCCATCGAATTGATTAGGCAAACGTTGCAATTAAAAATTATTGGTGAATACTGAATAAAAATTCCCGTACATCTGGCAACACTGGTCCTGCTTAATGATACACCTATTAGAGTGTGCAGTACTAGAAAATAATAATAATAAAACAGAAGACGAAAATTATGTACACTGTAAAAATATGTCCTGTTTGCTGACAGTTCTCTGTAATTTGAGAAAATACCCGTAATTTACGAAAAAGTTACGTTCTCAGAGCGTATTTTCTCAAATTACAGAGAATTTCTGGCAGCAAATAGGACATATTTTTTATAGTGTAGATCATTGAAGAATATGTATTGTATCTGAGACACATGTGTAAGTTGAAGGATTATATGTGTGCAATTTCTGTGCTGTTTTAAAGATTAAACTCTCTATATATTTTTGTACAATAATTTTAAACATTTGCCGGCTTCAGTGATTACAAACTGTGACCTTTATGTATTGAAATTTGATGTTCTATATTGTCTTTCATCAGTTTTGTGTTGTCTTAAAGAATAAGAAAGATAATTTACAATTTAACTAGTCAAACTTGTCCCTCCAAACTTATACAACTTATATACTCGTAACTCGGACAATGAAAATTCATTTTTCGCATCATATATAATATTTTCTCCATACAAAACACACCATTTTAGGTATACTTCAAAGAAGTGTGCTTGGTTATTCCGATTTGGGTATCAGTAGCTTCGTCAGCAGATTTGCCATTAAAAAGTATAACATTTGGTATCACTGATGCTTAGCAGCAATTTCCGTCTTAGAAGATCAAAATTATGACGGAATGTCTTCGGAACATCATTAAGGTGAGACCCAAGCTGTTGCCAAATGCCCATATCGTAGCACTAGTGTGATGTAAAAACCCACTCAACTACTCTTTTCTATATAATAAACTTCTTGAAAAACAGTCCACATGTGACAATACAGTAATCGCTTTATAAATGTATGATATAGCTGTTTTTGCATCTTCACACCACCAATTTTTCCAATACAGAAACTTACAAGAAAATCTCGATAACTTTCCCCAGTGATTGAGTGTGAAAATATTCCATTGCAGAATTGCATCGGTTTTTTCTTTATAATTTTTCAACTATTGTAATACAATAACTCTTAAAACTATCACTATTCCATGAACTAATCATACAAATTTCTTACTTTCACGCCTGGCAATAGTCTCACATGTTAAAATCCATTCTCAACACCAGAGGAAATACCACTGTAGTCTCAATAGCACTGAACTATAATTCTCTGATAATATAACAGCTCCTCATTATTTATTCACAATAATCTTATTCTAAATAATTGATTGTGTTCTCGTAATCATTACTTATATCTACAGAGCAAAAAAAAAAAAAAAAAAAAAAAAAAAAGCACATGTTTCTTAAAATATTTTTTTTAAACTACTGGAGTAAATGCATTACATAATGTACAATATAAAATATTTTCTAATGTTATTTAAAATTTTTATGTGCGTAATTTTTAACAGCATGTAACTTAAAATGTGATATATATATATATATATATATATATATATATATATTTATTTATTGGTGAACAAATCTTGTGTTTAACAAAACAGAAATCTTAAAATTCATTATATTTTGAAATGTTATCATTATTTACATGAATTTTGTAATATTCATTTTTCTTTCGAAATTGTAATTAAATCATTGAAAGTTTATCCTCAGCGAGCTATGCCCTAAGTGAAGAGTGTATACGCCGACGCCACTTGAAAGGTTAATCACGATTATACAGAACCATTTTTAATATTAAAGTCTTATTATGGAATAGAGGATCAAATGTCAAAGCTTCTCTATTCTTAAATTAGAGTTGTTTGTAACAGTATTCTAATGGTATTTGTATTCTAAAAAAAATAATTATGGAAATACAATTTAATTTTGTTAAAAACTGAAGTTTAGAAGCAATTAAATTTAACGATTTCGCGGATGTCAATTATGACATTTTGTACGTTTATCCCTGCCCTCAGGCCTTCTTCTAAAAGGTTACGGTACTTAACAAATTAGTTTTAAATAATCGACTTAAAATAATTTAAATTTCGACTTATGATATCTATGCGGTTATTTCTACATAAATATTTCTATGCAGACGACGTTTATGTGGTTAAATATAAATACTAATTTTAGTTTAAAAAATGAAAACAAAAAGTGTTTCTTTAGAGAAACAACTAAAGACGCCTTGAAAATAGAGTATAGCTACTACATGTAGACAAGCATTCGTAAAGGGTTAACACATTTATACATAATTTTACGTTTTATTTAAATAATTGTTTTATTCTGTATTTTTTTTACATAACTTTATAATAGAAAATGTTAATCGTTTAACAATCAGTAAGTCGCAGCGTTACCACTCTCGTTAAAAACAAAATTTTATTGTATCTTTTAATGCTAAAATATCATGCAAAAAAGTAGTGTATCAAAATAGTGGTGACAAAATAATAAAATGAGCTTAAAATTTTAGGGACGCTACGAGGCCAAACTACACTTAATAGTAAGAGAATAATTTTTGTTGTATAGAGAAAATCGGTAACCCTATTTTTGAAAAGCCTATTCATTCCACTTTCCAGTGAGTTAGCCCTCCTTAAATTTTCAGTACAGTCAGTTACATTGAATTTTATTTCTTTTATTTTATTGTTTTCTGTTAGTGAAATTAGATGTACAAAAATTTTATTTAGAATAATACATACAAAAAGCCCTATTATCATTTCAGTAATACGGGTATATAATAAAAATTACTTACTACAACCGAATATATATATCTATATATACAGATTTTTTTTTTTCAGTAAATTTTATATATATAAATATGTTTATATATAAAACGAAATGTTAGTACGCGTATTCTCTATAGAATAAAAAACTAGTGGATCGATGTGCATATAGTTCATCGTAAAATGATCTGCTTAATCCCAGGAAGGTTTAAAAATGTCGAAATGTTCGATCTGACAAACAGAACACAAGCTAGAAATTTCTGTAAAATATTAGTTCATGGCGCCATTTACTGTTCAGTAACACGTTTATTATTGGAATTAATACTACTACTCAAATCCCAGAATAGTCAATATTGTCATAAAATTTTCCTTTATTGTACCAAAAGATGGGAAATAATCCAAAGAAAACGATTGCCCATCTGCGCAGCACTAGTGCGGCGTAAAACCCAACCATCCATTCATCCAAAGAAAACGCATTGGCGATTTAAAATAAATTATTCCTCTTAAATAAAAATATATTAATTGAAACTTTCATAAAAACTTCTCAATTATTTCACAGCTGGTAAAAAAAAAAAAAAAAAAAAAAAAAAAAAAAGCCTTTACACGATCATTTGTTTTTTTTTTTTATTTATTGACAGAAAAGTAAATTTAATTCCAGGTGCAATAAAACTGAAATTAAATTAAAATTAAAATTTGAAAAAAAAAAAAAAAAAAAAAAAAAAAAAAAAACAGAATGGGCTATAAAAATCATATTATATATAAGCCCCGTGGCAGAAACACGGCGACACGGCGACAATGTCGCAGATACAGAAATGCTCTTGCAGAAAGACTTTACTTGAGTCAAATAAATTTTGACATTGTGTTAAAAAAAAAAAAAAAAAAAAAAAAAAAAACCTCAAAGAATGTGGTATATAAACTGTTCTGCAGATACGATCGCCTCAATCCTGAAAAAGGAGAGGAGATAAAGCGGATGTAACTCATTTGGGCTAGCTTTGATATGGCATGCATTAGCGATTCTTGATGCGGTGATATGATTCGGTGTATCGACACTTTTCACTGGTAACCTCTTCACTTCGGAACTTCATTTTCGTTTCTCGAAATTTTGTTTTCGCGCCGCGCCTGCCGCTCGTGTCGTGTGTATTTATTGTATTGCAAAAAGGTGTTTTCGAAAGAATGTGGCTTTGTGACCATTTTCTGAATTGCATATTTCATGCATAACAAAATAGCTGCGATTTTTTTCTTTTTTTTAATAAGTGCGTGATTGCTGCTGTACCTATTTTCATACATTTTCTGATTTACGCACGACAAATTAGTTTTATCTTTTTTTTTTTTTTTTTATGTATGGGAAGCGTGCATACGTGCGTAGTAGTAAATACACGTAAATTTTTAAAAGCTGCATTAATTTTCATGTTTGGTTCAAACTATGCAATACATTTCACAAATATATACAGAAATAAGACTTTGGGGAAATTTGTAATGTCTGTAGTTATACGCAAAATAAAAACTGAAGCTGAACGCTTACCTTGCTTTAAAAAATAGAAAATTAAAAAAATAATCTTAAAAATACTTTGATTTTTAGCATTTTATATGTAGTAAAAGATCTTAGCAATAAATATTAATGGGTATCTTAAGTTATAAAACTGGTAACTTTTTTAATTTTTTTCTTTACTAATCATCAATTATTTTAATTTTGATTAAAATTATTAGCTTTAAATTTTGTTGTTAAAGCATATTAAGTCGTTAAAAAAATTATTAATTTATTTTACAAAAATACTCTTATCATTAGTTTCTACAGCTTGTTCATTTCATTTTTTAAACATTTGAATTTTTTAAAAATGTTTATTTTTTTAATTGAAATATTGCAAATTAAATAGTTATTTTGATTAAAAATCAAACCAAAGGTTTTGTTGAATATTATTTATTTATTTATTTATTTATTTATTTTTTAAGCAAAAGGAATTTTATCTAATAGTACTTGCTTTGAATAAATACTAATTAAACAGCAAATGCTTTTATTTATTTATTTTTATTTACTTATTCCTATAGATATCAATATCAAATATTATTTTTAATTGATTTCTATTTATTTCATTCATTTGTAATCATTATTTTCTATTATAGATTTTATCCATGAATTTTGTTACATTTCCCATTTCAAAATTTCCTTAAAAATTAAATATTTCACTTGCCTCAATCTCTATGAAAATATTTTGACTATACTTTGTGTATAACTGTGTTAATTAGATCTTGTATTCTGTTTTACTTTATGTATTTATATGATGGCATAATTATACATTCTGAATTCTTTAATGTCAAATCATATTTTTCAGATTTTAAATACACATCTTTATGTTATTTGTATAGGATATTATAAAAAATAAATCTTGTGTATTAGAATGTTATCTTGCACCTTTCTAGTAGTCTCAAAAACTATAAATGTTGTAAATTATTTATATTTCATTATAATATTCAGAATTCTAAAATAATTTTTACTTCTAATTTTAAGTTCTGTATTAGATTTTACGCTGTTTGGTTGGCACCTTATGAAATAAATTCACTTGTGTATTTAAATATATATATTTAATATAAAAAAAAATTAATGACATTTTAAAAGTATTTGTAACATTTGATTAATTTAGACATTTCATGATTCAAATGCCTTAAACATTTTTGTAGATTATTTTTTACGTGTTACTGCATTTAATGGTTTGAATTCATTAAATATTTTATAAACAATATTGTATATTATGTGAACAAAAAATCTGAAGCAATTAAGATCAATTGATTTATTTTCACCTTTCTTAAAAAATAAATAAATAAATAAATAAATAAAAATAAAAAGAGTATTTTCTTGCAATAGTGCAGATATATGCATTTGTGCCTAGTTAAAATATAAATACATTGGTTATACTGAATATTATGTACTATTTAAAAGTAATGTATTATGAATTCGTAAATGATAACTTCACAAACTATTCCAGCAGACAGATTTTGGTGTTGATGAAGCTTGTCTCAGAAAGCATAATAAATTTATGCCACAGGGTATATAAGAAACGCAATTTTTTTATGATATGTACTTGTTATAGTCTAAACAAAAACGAAAAATTAAGCGGTTTGTATAGCTAGATTTTTTTTCTACTGAAAATAGCCGCATCCAGTCGTTTAACCTACTGTGCATTTATTTTTTTGATGATACATTAAAAAATACTTTGTCTTTAATTGGAAAATTAATTTAATACTTTATTATTTATTTTAAAGAAAAGCCATAAAATAGGTTGCTTTTAAGTACCCCTCATTTAGTGACTGACTGTGTAATAATTTGTGTAAAAATAGCAAGTCCACAAAAGTATACTTTGTTTTATCTAAGCCGTAAAAAGTTTAAAAACAAAATCCCCTACAGTAATAATATCCCCTACAATATATTCCTTACTATATCCAGATATTTCTGTGGGCCCATAAAAATATTAATGCTAATTAAACCATAATATGTTTTTTTCTGCATTTGAAAAATAAGTAACTATTTCATTATGATTTGTGCGAAATATAAATGCACTGCGATACGATTTATACAAAAGCCTGTCATACAGCACAATTTAAAAGTATTATTTAAGGTGTTCCTGTACACAAACCATGGGTTGTATTTATACCATGTTCAATAATGGCATGCCATAGTTAACAATAATCACATGTATTAGTATTATTACATGTTCTGATCCGTCTAGTCTTTAGAAAGCCATTCGTTATTTAAAATCACTTGCTCTTTCTCGTGGCTGTAATCCCCCTATTATCGATAAAGCTCTATACAAATTCAAGCATCCTAAACATTTTGCCCCCAAACAGAACGATCACAGTCTTATCCCAGTTGCTTTACCTTTTTATTCACCACTTTGTTTTGAAATTCTGAAATTCTTTCACCTTTTGTTATTGATGTCATTTACAAAACCGTCAACAAAATTAAATTATCTTCTCTTAAAGATCTTATTCCTACTGAAAACCGATCTGGAAATTATTTAATCCAGTGTTTGTCGTGCAATTGAAGTTAAATTGATCAAACTAGGAGACGTTTGAAATATTGAATTAATGAACACCGTCCGAACGTTCGTAATGAAGTCAATTCCAAATATTCTATTGCTTCCCCCTACTGAGCTCATGGTCACTTTTTTTCTAAAACTAACATAATTCTATCTCTTGTCTGCTCTTCTTATTTGGATATCCATGAGGCTTTTCACATATTTAAAAATTCAAAAAATCCTGTTCATGATATTTAATCCATTCCGTACTTGTCTGATGCTTGGACATTACTCGCATAACGCTGATTTTTATTTAATTTTGATAATTTTAAGAGTTTAAGATTTGTTATATTTTAAACCTCATTCATTTATTTATTTTCTTATTCTATTTGAAATTTCTGATCACACCATTATTTATAATTGCTTTCAATTTTTATATACTTTTGGTTTTCACATAAAACGGTTTAGCCCGTAGCCGCTTTGATTGCAGCACTCGTGCCTAATTTATTCGCCTGACGAAGGGTCGTGTGTTCTTTCGACCCGTAATAATTCTTACGCGTTTGTTGCATTTTGTTGGGTTTAAAAAATTTTGTACTCATTATGTTAAAACCTTGTTTCTAATTTCGAATCCTAGATAGAATACTTTTCGCTTGGAATAAAATTATTGAACTTAGAATTAAAAATTTGTAAAAAAAAAAAATACATTCCAAATCATGTAACTCATTTAAAATTTCAACTTTTGAACAGAAGCAAAAACTGCACATTTATAAGTCTTTTAATACAATTTTTGTTCCCGATAAATTTTGCTTAGTTTAATAAATAAAAAATAAATAATAAATAAATTTTAATCTCCACTTATTTTAATATGATATTAAAAAATTGTGCAAGAAATCTAGTTCAAAATTAAAATTAAATTATAAATTTGAATTGAAGTGTTTCGTTTTTCGTTTAACATAATTATATCCTGAAAAAGAAAATACTCGAATAAAAACCTTTTTACAAACTTTGGAAATTAAATTCATTGATAAAAAAATGTCCTTCAAGCTGACAAAGTATAGAAAAGAAAATTATGCAGTGGCTGAGATACTTTAAATAAAAGCATTTATATACTGCGATTTAACGTGAAATATATATATATATATATAAAGACATAAAAAAAAGATGAAAAAAAAAAAAAAAAAAAAAAAAAAGAATCTACGAAAGTCAAACATCCTTTCAAAATAAATTGAATTATATATAATCGCAAGGGGATAAAATTGCTTTGATGTATGTACTGAAAATACGTAATGTATAAGCTTATTAGATATTCTTCGTTTTTAGAATTGCATTTTAAATTTTTCTAAATATAGCTGGCATTATCATTTTTTTCCATGTGCATTTAAATTAAATTCTAATGATACAGAAAGAAATTTAAAGAAACTTTCATGTGATTCAGCATATTTTTTTTCTTCTTTCATCTGATCATTATTACTTTTTTTAATATCATGTATTTATTATTATTATTAGTGCGTAAAAGTAATTTATTAATATCATGTATTTATTATTATTATTAGTGCGTAAAAGTAATTTATTAATATCATGTATTTATTATTATTATTAGTGCGTAAAAGTAATTTAGTGTTTCATTTTACCTTTTACTAAAAAAAAAAAAATCAATATTTGATATTTAAATTAAACTTGTATATTTAACTAATAAATGCAAACTATACTTCATCATGCGCTGAAAAATAAATAAATGAATAAATAAAAATATCTACATAAGAAACACTACTATGATTTGTTCATATAGCACAGTAGTTATATTGATATATTAGTTAATATTGAATTTGAAACATAATAAATTAATTTTTATTAAGAAAAAATTGAAGATTATTTGAAATAAAAAGATTATTTAATGAAATCGAAATCTTTTTTAGTTTTGAAAATGGTTACAAGAATGTTTAGAAAATAATATATTATTTGACAGAAAAATTTCTATTTTTTTTTTTTTTTTTTTTTTTTTTTTTTTACAGATTACTCACTACTTTTATAAATTAATCTTAACAATTCGAATAAGTTAAAATTTAACTTAATCTATTTTAATCTAATCTACTTAATCTAAAATTTAATTTATTTCTGTAATTTCGAAGTGTACGTATACTAAAAATTTAAACTAAAGTTAATATGCCAAATGCTTATTCAAGATATCCAGAAAATATTTGGAAGAGAAAAAATAAATAAATAAATAAAATTGTAATATCCATGAGACAAAATTGCACCTGCGTTGTACGAGACTTTACTGTATATAATATTTCTCTAGCGTGGACCAGTTACGATAATACTTTGTAGAAACGATACGAATGACAATAAAATATGCGAGGATTAAAAAAAAAATAAAAATACCTAAGCAGTATTTAAGCACGCGGACTTAGTTCAGTGATCTAATACTAATAATTTAAAAAAAAAATGACAACAGTTGTCTGAAGAAATAATTTTATAGAAAAATTTGTTTTTAACAATTTATTTGTATCTTTACAATCTTTGAAAGCGTCGTTTTAAACCTAACAATACTTTACAGATGTAAACAATATATGCATTTTTTGTGTGATAAATTGATTAAAAAACGTAACAATAAGTAGGATAATCAAAATAGGTACACTAAAGGTTTTTTTTTTTTTTTTTTTTTTTTTTTTTTTTAACAAAAAAATATTCCAAAATTAAAACTGCCCTGCCTGGGGAAGTGCAAAATCTGGATCGTCAAACACGAATTTTATTTTGAATGATTTTGGGTCAACTATTATTGGCGACTCATCCCCCCCCCCCAAAAAAAAAATAAATAAATAAATAAAATATATATATATATATATATATATATATATATATATGAACAAATAGATAAATAAATAAATAATAATAATAATAATAATAATTTTGCTTCTGATGAATTACAATTTATATTGGGAGGTGAAATTAGTATAAGCCTTATAGGTTTCAAATTTTAAAGGTAAAGAAAAAACAAAGAAAAAAAGTAGCATCGCTTGTGCTCGCATAACAAATTCCTATAGTTTTAACATAAGAAATTTTTCGGTAGATGTTACTTCTAAAAAAATAAATAATTCAAAATGTATAACAAAATGCAACCAACATCGTTGCTTTCTTTATTCTATTATATTTATTAAAACAATTTTTTATAGATGCCACACGCACCACATGAACTTTATTTTTCACATCTACTTTTTAAGTTAGAACGCGATCATGTTTTATATAAAAATTAAATCATTAAATTTATTTTTTTTACTTATTTTTATTTCATTTTCCTCGCGCACTTTTATTTCCTAATTCAAAATTATATATATATATATATATATATATATATATATATATATATATATATATATATATATATCGATAATGTTTGTTTCGAAAGTGTTTGTCGATAGTGCTCCTTTTTCGATAGTGTTTGTTTCGATACTGATTATTATTAATTTTCTTTTATTTTCTTTTTCTTTCCAAAACAGAAAAAGTAAAAAAAAAAAAAAAAAAAAAAAAAAGAGAGAAGAAAAGAAAAAATGATTTTGATGTAGTTCTTGCAAAAGCAGAATTTAGTTTAGGACGGAGGACTATTAGTTTTTTTTTTTTTTTTTTTTTTCCAAATTATTCAATTATATTTTCGATAAATTTTAGATTTCGATAAATGTCCTACATATTTTCCAATTTTTAGGTACTACCTAAAAATAATCACCAGTATTTTTTATTAACATTTTCTAATACAGAAAAACGTAGTTAATTAGTTTAATTAGTCGAATATTGATAATGTACGTTTCTATTAAATTCAGTTGTATTGCATTTTCCAGGAGAAGCAGAAAATATATGCTATTTACCGTACTTATTGATCCGTAAATATTTTAAAAGATTAAATATATATATAAACATAATTACTCGGATGTCTTTAATCAGAAACTAGCTACGATAAATGATTTTTACACGACAATAAATTATATATATATATATATAATGTTTAATTTACTTTTATAATAATTTTCTCTTTGTACTACCTTTCCCTTTTAAGCATTTGTAATTTCACGCATTATTAAACAAATAAACCAATTGTATAAAAAAAATATGAAACTGATCGTGCATTATAAGTATAAATGCATATTCGAATCTTGGAAACCTCTGGACCGCTCCGGTTCTCTAAAATATCTGAAGTGAGACTCTGACTCCTTAAAAGAGTAACCACTATTTTCACAGGCATTAAAATGAAAAAGATACTATAATCGCTCTTGAAAACATGACTTTTCTCACACTTCTCGATGGAGTAACGCGTACTCACTCTGTCACAAAGAGTGAAGTCATCATCTATTGCAAGATCAACCTTCTGAAGAGTGAAAAATCTAAGGCTATTAACCATATTTCGAATGAAATGAGAAAAATAATTTCTGGAAGATCTCATGCATGTGATTTGTTTAACAAAACTTATTGAAAATATTTGAGGATAAAAAAGGAATTATATTAAAAGATATTTTTGTAAATATATATATATATATATATTTATATTATACGATTGGTATAATCGAAGTGTTATTAGAAAAGAGTCAAAAATCATAAGAATGATATCGAAATTCGTAATAGAATGCAAATAGTTTTATTCAGAAATGTATAACATATACAAGAAACTATTAATGCAAATATTTAATATATAACTCCATAAAATCTATATTAATTTATATAATATTTTTACAATTTATATATTTTAATATTTACATAATATTTTTGTTATATTCATTGATACTTAACACATGTGAAATAATAAAAGAAATGGCTATGATACTTTTATAATAAATGAAATAGTCAGCTGGATCAGCCTGAACAAACTAGTTTTTCAAGAAATTGTAGATTTGTGTGCAAATATTTATTTTATTTTATTTTATTTTATTTTTTACATGCACGTTCTATCTTTTGTTTTTTTCCTAAGCTACTTTAAAAATAACAATTTGTCTTAAGGAATTTCTTTCCAAGCGTACATTATGATTTAAAAATAAATCTAGTTTTAGTCATTTAAGTTAATTTTAATTTTAATCTTAAAATTTTCGTTAGAATTCTGTAATTTTATATTTTTGATAAATAAATTAAAGATTTATAAAAATGATTAATCATATTATTTCCCACTGTAAATTAAGTGACTTGTACATTTGCCCAGTGATTCAGTGGCTAATATACTGCCCCGTCACGGGGATGGCCTCGGTTCGATTCCGGATATAACCAAACTCCGTTCTTTCCACAGTTAAACTAGAGTCAATAAAAAAAATAAATAAACAGTCAAACTATTTGATTCACTTTATCCGAAACTTTCCTCATCTCCTGGATAGATCTGGCAGTTGTCAAGTACAACAGCGTTAGCTCAGATGTACAACCTCCAATGTACAGCCTCAAATGTACAACCATTGGTAGGTCTAAGGATTCTCAGGGTGAAGATCTAAGTGAACATCTTTGGCTAAGCAGCACCTGCCTAACGTTATATTGTGAAAAAACCATTTTATGTACTCCTTTAAACAAACTGTTTATTCCAAATGAACTATAATTTCTATTTCTTGGATTGCTTGTGAACTGTTTTGTATCAGAGAACAAAATAGTACTATAAATAGAATAATAGAACTATACAAAGCTCCAAAATGCCATTTGTCTTGTGGGGTGCGCAACCATCGTCAAAAAAAAATTTCTTCTTACATATTTCACTGCAGCTCCTTGTCCCGTGGGAGACTTATCCTTGGCAGCCTTTGTAATTTTTTTTTTTCTTTTTTTCTTTTTCTTTTGAATTTTTAAATAAACGTTCCTGAGGAAGAGACTAGCATAGCTAGAATCGTTCGACACTGCTCCTAGAGCGGCAAGCGGCTCCTCGCCCATGTCAAACATGTGCACGATATTTCGTTTTATTTTCGAGAAAGATGCATGTGCGTCTAAAGTTTTATTTAGAAGATACAATATTGAAAGACCAAAAGAAATAAAACTTTTTCCTGCTTTTCGTAGGTTTTGGCCTTAATAACCCTTTGCCTGTCTAATTTAAAATATTTATTATAGTCAATATAGCAAAATTTAGGACTTTTTATTCATTATCCACCACTAAATTTTAGCAGTAACGGTTGCCTAATTACTTCAAACGTTATACGTCCACTATGTATATCAAATATCCCTCCTTAAAAATATTAATGGTAGTTGAATAAAAAGTCTCTATGTTTAGTTACACTGTTTAGAGCGGTTTAGACCTTAAGATTGGCGAAGGGTTAATGGTTAAACGATAATACCAATGGCATTGTTTTTTTCCTCCCTTAAACAAATACTTTGTCGGAAAGAGAATAACACAGCCTTCTTTTAGATTTAAAAAAAAAAAGTGAGGGTGTGATATTATATTTAATACAGCAATTGAAAAATAGATGGCTTTTCCTATACTTATGAACATACATTATTTAAGGAAAATATTGCAATCCTGAGAATAGTCGAGTGTGAGATTTCACTGAATCTATACATTTTGAAATCTTCTAAGTTCTTTTTTGCTATTTTTTTGCAGTATGTTTTCGATTAAACACGATAAATTCTAAATAAGTTGTTAGAATGAGCTCAAAGTTGTTAGGTATGCTATAACTCACTGCCGCAGGAACTGTATAGATTTTGATGTGTCTCAGACTTATAATTCTTTTATAAGGACATAAATGATAATTCTTTAGCATTATGACTAATAAACTCAAATTATTTAAAATGCGATAGCGCATGAACACCTTGCATGATTAAACAAAAAAAAATATAATTAGATTATAGATCACCATCGATTTCTATACATTTTGATGACTGGAAGTATACCACATTGGTAAGGACTCATAGTTGTTTTAAAAAGGGACAGAAATTCTTTAAAATTACGGAATGTAAACTGGAATTATTTTTAGTTTCCTTCTTGCACCAAAATTCTAGGCTCGATAATTATATACATTAATAAGCATGTTATGAGTTATACATCACGTTCTACGTGTTCAAACTATTTAAACTTTGCTTTAGTATATTGAATATTTGATGTTGCATTTTTACCATGTATAGTTTTTTTACGAGGAGGCATAGAAAATTTTGGATACAACATAATACATTAAACATTCAATTAGACTTTTCCGCTTTTTTCATTTAACGACTTCTGTTATTTAAATTTATTTGAGCAATCGTTAATAAATAAATATTCGGAAAATCGAATTGATTTACTCCGGATTTTACATTTATCCAACTCTTTTGTGTAAGTCGATAATTTATTTTTATGAATTAAACGGGAAAATGTTCTTTAAAGAACTAAAATTATTTATTAATATTATTGTTTATTTATTTCTTTATTTATTGCTTGTAGAAAAAATCGAATAGTAGTAAAAAGCAATGCATACTTCTCGGTGAAGGTATCTTTTTTTTTTTTTACTATTACAATAATGGAATGTATTGTGATCCACTATGAAACAAATTCAATGTTTAACATAATTTAATGTACACGAACTGTTAAAATATCGATTTTTATACATTCTTCATGAAATTTTCTACCTTAGATAAAATATATTTAGCGATTTTATTACTTGGAGAAAACATATCTGCTATAAGAATTTTTCTCTTTCAAACATTTCTCCAGGTTCAAAATTTAAAATCTTTGCAAACATTTTATGTTTAAAAATGCATATAAGATAAAATGCCTGACAAAATATCAAAACATGTTACAGAAATATATTTTAGTAGAAAATATGATTCATACAAAAATTTAATATTTCATTATTCACGAACATTTTACTTTATTATTATTTTTATTTCATAGCGTTTTTGCATTACTAATTGGGTTAAGCATTTTTGATGTTTTCCAAGAAAGTTTAGGCGTGATTATGCACATTTTAAATATATTAAGTAAATCTTTCAGGCATTAATCAAAATATACATCATTTTAAGGGATATTTCATTGTAGTAGGAATTCATTATTTAAATCGAAATAGGTACTGCACCCTTATAAGAAATTTCTGTTTAAGTCCATTGTTTCGTACATTTCATTGCTTCGCACGTTTTTCATCACTGTCACTTATCTGGATTAGTAAAGATGATCTGCAGGCATGTGTTTCAATATATGCTGCCAATTATTTATCTACAAACATGCTATAAACAATGAAAAATCATTAGATGAAAAAAAAATATATTTCATGACAATAAGGCAGAATGCATATGTTTTTGACTTCAGTCCAAATGTATATTAGGATGACAGAATAATTTGAATATTTTCGAATTTACACAGTTTGTTGAATACGAAGGAAAACCCAGATAAAAAGTTCTGAAGATTTAACACACACACACACACACACACACACACATATATATATATATTACTATTATTATTATTATTAAAAATATTCTCACTGTATCAAATATTTCTAAACTAAACATGTAACTAACATGATCGACCTCCGACTTTTATGTAAAAAAAAAAAAAAAAACTCTTCACAATAGTAAGAATCCGGCAATAAACTGGGTAAAGAATGTGTTAACGATTACCCCATATATATATACCGTGTCCCAAAAGTTTAGACAATCAATAAAATTTGCATTAACATAAAAACCCATACATCCCCACATTTACATCCCATAATCCAGCACATTTAACATTACAAATGCCTTTTATCGTTATACATACATACACATACACCGTGTCCCAAAAGTTTAGTCAATCTGTAAAATGTGCATTAATGTAAAAAGCAATAAGGTACAATCAAAATTCACGAGATAGGTAATAAATAAAAACAGTTTTCGTGATATATACATATAAATTATGATCAAAAATTTGAAATTATAAAATGTGCATTAAATTATATAAAAATGTGCTGTCCCAAAAGTATAGACACAATACAGCATTACATGTTTTCTTTTACATTTTTGTTCACAGAATAAAATATTTTTATTGTTGTCTGCTTCTACAAATGCAGAATTTTTTTCCCCCTTTAATTGAAGTATCGTCTACTATATTTTTAGCATAATAATTTAATGAGTTTTATTTATTGTTTTCTTTGTGATTCGGAAAAGACGTTTCCAGCGTATTCTGACAAAAATGCCACATTCTAAAGAAATTTCTAAAGATGAAATTATTAAGATTTTAGAGTTAAAAGTGCAAGGACAAAATCCTGTACAAATGTAGAGAAGAATAAAGAGATTCTTGAGCAGTAATTATAGAGTTTTGAGATCAGGTGTAACATGGAATACTCGAAAGCGAGTCGGAAGACCAAAGAAAACAACTTTATGTGATGATAGAATGTTATTAAAAAAGGCTTCAGTTGATAATTTATCTGTGCGTGCAATTGCATCAATTTCCAGAATTTCAAAAAAGTACTGTACACAAAGTAATTAAAGTTTCAAGACACATTGTTTACAGGAGAATGAAATAAAAACCTTGATTAAAGTAGAGACATAAAGATGCACATGTAAAGTGGGCTAGAAAGCATATGTCATACGGTGAAATGTGACTTTCTGTCATCTTCAGTGACGAAAAGAAATGGAATTTGGACGGCCCTGGAGGTTATAAATTTTACTGGTATGACCTATGAAAAGAACTGTTTCAGCAGGCAACAAGGCGGAGGATCCGTAATGACCTGGGGAGGGTTTTTTTCTACGGGTAAACATTTCTAGGATTTATGGACAGAAAAAAGAAATCAAAGGATTATCAGGATATTTTACGTACCAATTTACTGCCAATTATGGATTTGCTAGCAGGACCGGACTGTGTTTTCCAACTAAATGGGACATCCATCTATACCTCCAGATCAACGAAAGCGTGGTTTATGCAAAACAATATCACACTATTAGACTGGTCAGCACTTAGTCTGGATTTGAATACCATGGAGAACATATGAAAGACGTTATCTCGTACAATTTATGAAAATGAAAAGCAATATACATGTGTAAACTGCAATTGACAAAGCGTTGTATGAAATATCTCCTTTCGTAATGCAGTGCTTAATTAGTTCTATGGAACAATGTGTATTTGATATTATAAAGCGCCGTGGCAATACAATTCAACTATAAAAGTAAGATTTTAGTTATATTTATAAATGTAAAACCAAAAACACTTACAGGTGTCTATACATAAGGGACAGCACATTTTTATATAATCTAATGTACATTTTATAATTTCAAACCTCTGATCATAATTTATTTGTGTAGATCAGCAAAACTGTTTTTATTTATTACCTATCTCACGAATTTTAACTATACCTTACTACTTTTTATGTTAATGCAAATTTTATTGATTGTCTAAACTTTTGGGACACAATGTATATATATATATAAAGGTTTCGGGGGTTGCAGTGTTCTATGATTAGTCATCTAAACTGGCTGACTGCAACTCTATATCTCAAGAGAATTATTTAGTGTCAAAAATCTTTGCGATCGATCGAATATAATAAAAGGAGAGTTTTCATTTTTTCTATTCGAAAAAAATAGCGATTCCGGCCTACAATCAACTCTGCATTACAAAATAATAAATAAAAAATAAATTTTCATCATACAACTTCTACAGATATACCGAAACAGCAATAACCCACACACCTTTCAACGCATAAGTGTGCGTTGAGCAACCGTAAAGTAATAATAATAATAATAATAATAATAATAATAAAAACATTGAAATGCTAAGAAATCATTAAAATGGTCTGTAGTCAAAACGTTTATATTACGCGAATGTATTAAAAATTTTTTCAGTTTCAGAAATTCAGAAAGTGTTAAATGGTTTATTTAAAACCAGGCACACTTTCCATTATAAACTATGAATGCGTTTTAAGTTATTCAATGTTACACATGCAGTAATTTCTTTCTTATTGGGATACAGACTTTTTTCATTACTCCTCTTCCGTTTCCATTGTTTTTGAATATACGAGTATAAATGGAAGAAAATTGGCTCTCCAGAACTGATAACTAAAATATTTTACATTAAAAGTGACTAACATGCTATCTAACATAACAAATTTTCCCCTTCTTCACGTCAAACTAACTGAAATATTTGAAATCTGAAGAGGTATTTGTACATATTTGTTCAGATACCAAGTAATTATTTTTATCGTCAGCACTAAAGCATCCTGTCCTTGCTGCATATATTACACGGACTACTTTTATATATTAGTAGCAGGCTTTGCCCTCTTCGCTGGACACAATACTGAAATGAGTTGTCAAAATACTATATCATTATTAATTAACCTGAGTTAAAGTTCCCGCTGTGCTCGTTAGGGATTTTTCTCGCTTGCAACGTGAGGATTCCGTGTTCCCACTGCCTTCGGTAGCAACTTAACCGCTTCTTACTCGCCCTTTTCCAGTGGCTAAGTTTGAAGTTTTGAAAATCTCGACAAAGTACGTAATGCGTACAATTAATTAACATCCACACACCAAAGTTCGCCAATGCAAGATAATTTAAGGCGAATGCAAAAGAGAAAACATGTTTTTGCACGTGTTTATAGCCCTCTCGACACCAAGGGGCTAAGGGGAATTACGTAAAATCCCGTTACAATAAGGGTCAGATACACATAAACAATTTACGTACCAAATTTCGTTACCGCAGATTCCATAGATTTCTCAGGACAAATTTAGCGCTAAAAGGTGTGTCTCGAGTTTGCCCCCTCGTAAGCCCCCCCCCCCAAAAAAAAAAATGTGTTTTGGGAAATCTGTACTGATAAATATAAAGGATTTAAGTGCATAGTCTTGATTTTTCAGGAGACGAAAATAAATTTAAACTAACGATTAGGAGAAAGGGATACACTTTATATCATTCAGTGATTGTCAATCTTCATTTAAGAAAGGGAAAAAATTGAATTAAATATTTTATACCAAACATGAATGCTAAATTTCTGACTTGAATCTTTTTTTACCAATGGATTTTCTCAAAGACTAAATGACGTGGCCTTAAATCCTTTATACCAATCGATAGAGATTTTTTTTTTCTGATATTAGCTATGTACATAACTCAAAATCGACATTTTGGACTTAAATCCTTCATACCAATCGATAGAGAATTTTCTTTTTCTGATATTAGCTATGTACTTAACTCAAAATCGGCATTTTGGACTTAAATCCTTTATACTTATCAGTACAGAAGTATCCTTAGGAAGTCGCATAGCCTTTCTTCAATATATTTGTTCCATTTTTTGGTAGAGGTCCATTCAAACATCAGGAATTTTCAATATTTCCCCCCTCCCTTCCCTTAAAAATCGAAAATTCCTAAATGTAGATAATGTATTATTTGTACTCATGTCAAGTCTCCCCACGTCGATTTCATTACTGTGAATTAATTAGGAGCCGAGTTATGCTTATAAACGAGTTTTTGCTTTTGCTTCCCGCAGGGGGGAAAGGGAAGTAATTTCGGAGAAGTTGATACATATAATTTTAAGTTTTGTAAAGACCTAAGTTCCTGCGAAGCGCCGTTGAATTCTGCCCGGCTGTTCTCAAGTGATACCCGGACAAACGTGTTTTTGTCTTTTACCCTCCAGGGGGGAACGTGGGAGAATTTTTGAAAAGTTCATAGATGTAATTTTAAGTTGGGTAAAGACCTAAATTTCTGCGAAGCGCCATTGAATTCCGTCCAGCTGTTCTCAAGTCATACCCGGACAAACGTGTTTAAGTCCCCCCCCCGGGGGAGAACGGGGAGAATTTCTGAAAAGTTGATAGATATAATTTTAATTTGAATGAGGAGCTAAATTACTGCCAAGTGCCGTTGAATTCTGTCCAGCCATTCTCAAGTGATACCCGGACAAACGTGTTTCTGTCTTTTGCCCTGCAGGGGGGAACGTGGCGGAATTTCTGAAAAGTTGATAGATATAATTTTAAGTTGCGTAAAGACCTAAATTCCTGCTAAGCGCCGTTGAATTTCGTCCAGTCGTTATCAAGTGATACCCGGACAAACGTGTTTCAGTCTTTTACCCCCCCCCCCCCAAAGAGAGAACGGGGAAATTTCTGAATAGTTGATATATATAATTTCAAGTTGGGTGAGGAGCTAAATTCCTGCCAAGTACCGTTGAATTCCGTCCAGTCGTCCTCAAGTGATACCCGGACAAACGTGTTTCTGTGTTTTGCCCCGGAGGGTGGAACGTGGGGGAATATTTGAAAAGTTGATAGATGTAATTTTATGTTGGGTAAAGACCTAAATTCCTGCCAAGCGCCGTTGAATTCCGTCCAGCCGTTCTCAAGTGATGTCCGGACAAAAAAAGCGACATACAGACACGATTACACACACACACACACACACACACACGATCACACACAAACGATCACACACACACGCACACACACACACAGGTAAAATTTTCTGAAGTCATTTTTAGCTTTTATGTGTGTGAAACGTGAAGATATCCCAAAGTTTTTCGATTCTGACAAATTTACAGACAAAAATCTGATTTTATTATTATAGATTAAAAAAAAAAAAATGTCTGGTTTAAAAATACTATGTACAAAACTTTAAATAATCATCGTAAAATGCAAGAAATCACAACAATTGTTCAAGGTCGAAAGGAAACACGACACTTCTACAGGCGAAAAATTAAGTACGAGTGCAGTCAACAGTTTGTTCGTGTCCGATTTGATTACTGCACCCGTGCCTACTTTGTTTGACGAATGGTCTTGTCTTCTTTCGACCCGAGAAAACTGTTGTGATTTCTAGCATTTTATGGTGTTTATTGAAATATTTGTACTTATTACTTTCATATACCTCACTTTAAGCAAGTGTTTAGTGGACTAACTTTAGTCATACAAATTTTTCCCACTGTCGTTGTGCAGAAATGCAGAAATTTTACGCTTCAACGAAAAAGATATTTCTGCACTTCCTGGAAATATATCGTGTGAAAACAATTAATCAACTGTTTTAAGTCTGTTCAACTGCTTAAAATATACTCATTTTCATACAGAAATACTCACCTACTAACACAATGGAAAATTTCTCCAACATACGCTACCAAAATCTACCATTCTTCAAAATACACTTTTTGAGTACAGATTTATCAAACATCATCAACCTATTCACTGTTTTTTGTACATTCGCCTCTTGTAACCATTGAAACTCTTGGAACACTTTTCTATTCTTTTCGGCAGAGGCGAATTACTTAGTTATATATTTTACTATTGTAGTTATTCTCCCAATTATAAATTTAGTGTCCTTTCATATTAAATGTCTCAGCGTTAAAAATTTACGAAGACTATGGGAACACAACGGAGCGAACAAATTTAGGACAATTCTAGAAGGTGCACCAACAGATTCACATTCATCGCCTTAGGAATGAGCTATTTCCACCAAGCATCCAATGCGTCATCTGTATAAATTTCTGCGCAATTGCGTTGCAGTGCGCAAGCGAAGTGTGACGTCACTGACAGTCCGTGGATGCAAGAAAAAAATTTCCTATGTTAATCACCCATTGGATATTTTGTAAAAAAATATTAAAAATCGAGGAAAATAATTTCCCAATTTTAATCCCCATACATGGGTATATATATGTATTAGTTAATCATGTACTTTTACATGTATCAGATAAGCAAAATTTTAATTTTATATTTCAAAACTCTGTCGTCCTTGACGATATTGTATTTGGCGATCAAGAACATTATACGAAAATATACATCCCAGATGTATATTTTCGTAATATGTATTCTACGAAATATTGTTTCATATTATTCATTACTCTCTTAATATAAGTTATTAAAAAACACCATGATTTTTGAAAGGAATTAAATTACGTTCGCCAGATAATTTGGCGATTTTTTTTTTCTGCCAAGGATGACAGATACCTAATCTATTTCGCTGCAACATATTAGTATCTTATATCAAATACTTTATTTAGATATTTAAAAACAAAGTTGATTTCAAATTATGATAGAATATTTATAATTTTCCTTTTAATTAGTATATTAGTTAGAGCTAAATCATACCCAACGTGCGATTTCTGATTCTGTATATCCCTGTGAATTTACGTATGGTCAGAAACGTTTCCCGACAGGATAGAAACATTTCCCCATAGTTCTAAGGCTGCATTTTCCCTTAAGGCTGCATTTCCCCTAAGGCTGCATATGCTCACAAGCATAAAAGTTCTAACGCTGCATGCAAAGTATTTTATGACGTAACGCGCATAATGTCCATTAAGAAGCTATATATATATATATATATATATATATATATAATAGTAGCAGGCTTTACCCTCTTCGCTGGCCACTATTTAAATGAGTCGTGAAAATCTCATATCTTTATAAATAACCCAAGTTAAACTTCCCGCTGTGTTCAGTAGAGGATTTTCTCCCTCGCAACGAGAGGAGTCCAGGTCCCCACTGCTTTCGGCAGCAACTTACGCGCTTCCTACTTCCCCTTCTCCACCTGTAAGTTCGAAGTTTTGCGAAATCCCGCAGATCGTATAGATTTCCCAGTACTAATTTAGCGGTAAAAGGGGGGGGGGGGACTTCGTAACGCCCTTCGTATTACAATATACATATATATATATATATATATATATATATATATATATATGTTTTTGAAATATCTTATAGAATGCACATGGCTATTTTCAATAACATTGTACCATTTTTAGTAAAGCTCTACTGAAAAATCCGGAATTTCTAAAATATTTCCCCGAAAAACGATTTTTCTCCTTCCTCCTGTAAGAATCACGAATTCCAAAATCGTACATGTTTTATGTATACACAAGTCTAGTCTCCACATGTGCAATTTCTTCACAGTGAAGTAATTTGGGGCTGAGTTATATAACGTTTTATTGCTTCCTGCCCCTCCAAGGCGAAATGGGGGATTTCAATAAATCCCTTTACTTTAGGGGTCGTATACATATAAACAATCCAAGCACTAAACTTTTGAGCGCAGCTCTCATAAATTTCCCAGGACAAATTTTGCGGTAAAAGTGTTGTCTTGAATTTGCCCTTCGTAACTCCTCCCTCCCACTCCAAAAAATGTCATATAGCAGAAAATCAAAAATGTGTTAAGGAAATATCCAAAAGAAGATGCATGGCTGTTTTTAACATATTTGTTACATTTCTCGCAAAGTTTTACTGAAAAATCAGGATTTTCCAAAATTTCCCGCCAAAATTCGACTATCCCCCTCCTCTCCCTCAAAATAAAAAGTTCCTAAATCGCAGATATTTGTACTCATGTGTAGTCTTCTCATGACATTTCTTCACTGTGAAGTAGTTTGGAGCCGAGCTATACTTACAAAGGTGTTTTACCTTCTGTCACCCCTCAGGAGGGGGGGGTAATTTCGATAAATTCCGTTGCTTTAGGTACGGGATACGTATAAACAATTCAAACACCAAAATTCGTGACGGCAGCTTCATAGATTTCTGAGGACAAATTTAGCGCTAAAAGTGATGTCCAGATTTTCCCCTCCTCCCCCCATAGGAAAAAAATTGTAAATCACAAAAAAACCAAAACTGATTTTTGGAAATATCCTAAGTAAGTCGAATAGCTTTTTTCAACATCTTTGTTACATATTTGGTGGAGTTCTACTCAAAAATCCGAAATTAGCGAAATTTCCCGCAAAAAAAACTTTTTCCCCCTCCCTCCCCTTAAAAATCAAAAATTCCTAAATCACAGATGATGTTTTATTTTTACTTATGTCTAGTCTCCCCACGTGCAATCTCTTTATTGTGAAGTAATTTGGAGCCGAGTTATGCTTACAAACGTGTTTTTGACTTCTCTTTCCCCCGAAAAACGGAGGATTAGGAATTAGGAAAACATTGATAGATATAATTTTAAGTTTGGTAAAGATCTAAATTTCTGCCAAGTGCCGTTGAATTCCGTTCAACCGTTCTTATATGATACCCGAACAAATATAATGTTACAGGCATACAGAGACGATGACAAACAAATACACACAAAATTTTCTGAAGTCTTTTCTGTCCTTGACGGTGTGTGAAATGTATAGATATCATAAAAATTTTTGATTCTGTCAAATTTACTGGCAAAAGTCTTATTTTTTTTTTAATATAGATTACTTGGTAGGTTAATAATAATAATACTAATTATAAAAACTGTAAAATATGCAATTTTACGTTTAATGTTGTAAGAAAAATTACACTCTATAACAAAAAAAGCGACGCACCGAGAAGAAGTGGGGACAAAAATTGGTACATGGGTGGTCCGAATGGGACAAAAATTGGTAGATGTGATGTATATGTGGAGAAAAAACAATTGATTACAATTACAGAAAATTTGAATGATTTACAAGAAAGGGCCTCACAAATTAAACAAGTCAATAATGCGTTGGTCCACTTCTGGCCCTTAAGCCTTGGTTTTTAAGAACACAAAACCAGAACGTCAACGTATTCGGCGTCTTTGCGCATGCGTCACGACGCTCTTTTCTGCGGTTTCAACGCCAGCGCTGATATCAAGGAGAGTCTGATTGGAGCGTCGCGGCGTCGAAAACGTTGACGTTTGCTTCCGAGTTCTTAAAAACCAAGGCTTTATGTACACAGTTATTCGGCTAGGTATTAATTGATAGAGTTGGCAGATGTGCTCCAGTGAAGTATCGCGCCAAATAATTGTTGCGTTAGATTGGTAAAATCCCGAGCTGGTTGTAGGACCCTTTTTATGATGCTCCAAATGTCCTCAGTGGAAGAGAGATCCGGGGACTGACCTCAACCCCATTTCACTGAGCCGCCTATTAAGGGTATTTGAAGTCACTGAAGTACCATTTGCAAGTAGGATCGGCGATAATGATGAGTTCAAGCACCATAAGTCAAATTGTGTCCAGTTTCCATTACTCCTTCTTCGTGCGTCACTTTTTTTGTTATAGAGTATATACAGAAAAGCAGGGGGCAAAAACTATGGAATAACTAAATAACATTGACAGCATTTTCAAGGGAGACTTTCCACACAAGTTAGAAAAAGTAAAATGTTTCACATTCTGTTAAGAAAAGCGAAAATTAACATATCCCCTGGATCTTACCTAAATAAAGTAATAAATCCACTGCAGTTCATAATGCAAAAATAAAATAGACAAATGAAAAATAAAATGTAAAGTACAAAATATTTTATATCTGAAAAAACAACTTACATTGAATGTACGTCAGTATATTTCTGATGGCAAATTTATTTATAGAAATTTTACTATTATTATTATTATTATTATTATTATTGTTATTATTATTATTATATAATTAATAAGAATCATATGATTTTATAATATATTAATAGTAATAAATCTGAAATTTTTACGATTACCCTTTTCATTTTCATAATTTATATCCAGGTATCCTTCATATAAAATTATCTTGATTTGAAATAACATATATGACGATTAAATTTCAATTGTAGACTGTGATAAGAGCTTTTCAATGAATATAAATTATCTATTTTTAAAAATACTTTTAAAAAGTTGATGGTAGTTTTTTTTTTTTTTTTTTTTTTTTTTTTTTTTAAGGTTAATGAATTAATGATAGTCAAATATGTCCTTGTTATTCCAGTGTTTTGTAAATATATTTTTATTTATTTATTTATTTATTTTTTTATGAAACAAAAATAATAACAATAATATGTATATATATAGCTAGTATAATTTTTTATAGATATATCCATGATTTCTTAATATTTAATTCTAGTAATTATTTAGAAATTTCTAGATATTTTTATCTTTAAAAAATTATTTAAAAATACACCAGTATGAAAGCATAACATAAATTTTGGATTTAAAAAGTAGGTTAATCAATGAATACTGCATTGTAATTTTTTATGATGAAGTGTTAGATTTTGAGAATTAAGTTTTAGTTTAACTAATAGTTTATCCTGTATTATTGTTACAGTTTAAAAAAACTGCATTGCATTTTAAATTGATCAATTTAATAAATTTTAAAAAATTGCGATAGTTTCAAATGTTTCATTTGCCTTAAGTGACATCCATAAATTTCATTTTATAGCTACCAAATTATGTACATGTTTTTTCTTTTTTTTTTTTTCTTTTTGTGAGCACGGGAACTTTGTAATATAAAGAAGCTTTCGCAAAAAGTTGCCGAGGTCGATGAAGTGCACTGTTACAACAATAACTAAGGTTCGGAGAATAAAATGCAACTTTAAAATGAAAGATATGACAGTCAGGATCCAAATTTTTTTATTAAAAAAAATATCATTACTGGTAAATAATATCAAGCAAATGCAATGAAATAATCTTTATAATAAAGTAATTGTTAAAACGTAGAAATGCGCATTACGGATATGAAGAACCGAAGGAGAGGGTTCTCACGATGATTGTTTGGTGTTACAAAAAGCGAGTCCCGAGATAGAATGATTACCGGAAGCAAGCAAAATGAAATTTTAAAAAGATACCAAAATTTTAGATTTAGAAATATTAATCGCCAGAGCTGCAACCATATGTTTCTTTGTCTCCATGTTAAATCTATGGAAAATTTTTAAAATTGAAATGACGGTTGAAATTTTACAACCCTTAATCTGGCATAAATTTGTTCGTCAACAAAAACTGTTAGCAAGTGGAAGGCAAAATGTAATTATATTTGTCACAGCGACTCTAAGTCCGGAAATAACAAATTAAGTGTAAATGTAAACCGCAATTGACTTTCATATAAGATCTATAATAAAAGATAATAGCTTTTTAAAGTTAAACAAATAAAAATAAATTGCTATTGTAATCGTATTAAGGTTTTTTATAGGGAGAAATACAAATAGATTTATTCTGATTAATGCTTTGAAATAAAAACTATATTTTCTAAATTGCAAACGATAAATATTACTCTTTTCGGGGAACAGTAGAAATTAAATTTTGTTTAAGGTTACTCATTTATATATTGCAATATTTTAAAAAGGAGATCAAGGAATTTATTACTGAAATTTTACTATTGTAAATAAAAGTTGTTTATTTTAGTTTAAAATCTGATATTTATTAATTTTGTACTAAATTAGATGTATTTAAAGAATATGTAAGCAACTTGCTCACATGTAGGTTTGCCTTTTTTACCTTTATATAAATCAATTTATTTTATTATTATTGCCCTAACCTATCTCTGATTTTTAACATTTACACTTTTGAAAATATGCTCACGCTCAAAATAATCTGTGACACAAATGTCAATGACTTAGTATTATTTAATATTATTTTAATATTTTGCCCCTTCATCTTACCCCTGTTATCTTTACATTCTCAAAAGTATGCGCAATCGATTCCTCACCTCAAAATTTTTAAATAGGATTGTTCAAAGAAATAGGTCTATATAAATATTTTGAAATACATATCGACCGCCAGACACTGTGCAGTAATTTGTATTTTTGGATCTTTAACAGCCGATTAGTGGCGCTGAAATTTTAGTTGCTTAAGAAAAGGTCTCGTATATTATGTAGGATTATAATGCGTACAAAAATTCCAGTTTTTATTCATGTACATATCAGGCGACAGGTGGTGCTGCTAATAACACAGGTCGACATATAAAATTTTGATTTTATAATTTTGGCTGATCTTAATGTTTTTTGGTGTGTTGAAACCGGAAATGAAGCCAGTTTTTCTCTATTACGTATAGATTTTTGTCAATACAGGGTGCCTGCCTATACATTATCTTCCATTACTCTTCCACGAATATAAATATGTAGTAAGCTTTATAGTATGTTTCCATGATTAATTAATAATAGATGCCTATTGTTGTAATTGTGAAGCACTAGTACGACTTAAAATCATATTAACCAACCAACTGATTGTTATGATGGTATATGTAAGAAATCGTGTCGGTAAACACCCTGTATTGATAAATCTATACGTGATAGAGAAAAATGGGCTGCATTTTCAGTTTCAGCATCAGCATATCAAAAAACACAAAGATCAGCTGAAATCATCAAATCAAATTTTTTCAACTTCATTTTTGTCGGTCTGTGTAATCAATACGTACGATTTTACATGTGTCTATATCTCAGCGTCTACTGATAATTCTGCTAAGCAAAATCGGTCCAAATTTCGAAAATCTGCTCTTTTTTATTTATTTATTTTTTATTTATTGTTTTTTTTTTATTTTTTTGTATTAATCACTAGACCTCTAGTATACGATTATGTGGTTACGAAACAACAACAACAACAAAAAAAAAAAATAGTTATAAAGGTTTTACCTGAACAAGCAATTGTTTGAAGAAGACATTTTTCCAATCTTAAAATTTTCGCCTTTAAAACTAATATATTAATTAATATTAAAAAAAATAAATAAAAATAAATAAAAAAAAAAACGTACCCAGTTTACATTTAGGAAATTATAGAAACTACATCCAAATAGTCTACTGCTATATTAGTAAAAATATCTTTATAATGTTTTATCATATCCTTATACGACATATGTAAAGTTGTCTTTAAAAAAAAAAAAAAAAAAATATATATATATATATATATATATATATATATATATAGAACCTACTCATATTATATCCCATATGATAATAAATTCCATAAATTGAATTAAATTTGCGTAGAGAAAATTTACAAATGTCTTTCCCTTTACATTTTTAAGATTTTAGTGTGCATAGAAAATAATTTCCGAATTTTTTGATGAAACATTAAAAGATTAGAATTCCAAAATATCCTTAAGATAAAGGAGAAAACTAAATAAACGAAAGTCTTGGAATGTAAACAAAACATTTGATTCTTTAATGAATTTTTGGAAGTCTGCAATTCTTTTCCTTTTTTTTTCATCTCAATACCATAAAAGAAAACGGAAATACTTGCATTTATTTATATATTTCCTTTTTAAAGCACAGCAGGGTGAGGTTCTTTTTCTGTCGTTCAATGTAATTTGTAAAATGTAGTTTAATTAAGAAGAATAGTTAATTAGAAACGGCAGCTTACTTTATGTTATATTTTATTATTTATTTTTATCTACACACAAATAAACTCTATTTTATTAACGTATTTTTTTTTAATATCAGATAAAGAACTTAGTTTTCTTTTATTGAAACTAAATCAGTTGATAAAATATTTATTTTAGTAATTTTTTTTCTATATACCATTAGAATGTTTTTATTTAATCCAATTAATTACCAAAATATTATTCCTTTTTAATTATTTTAATAAATTAAAGTAGGAAATATATTTTATACAAATGAAAGGAAATTTATCATGGTAAATATTAAAGTCACTGTATATGTAAATATATGTGTTATTTAAAAACGAATCAATTTAACGAAACCTAAAATATAATGAAAAGGTGCAGTGGATTTTAGATATTTTTTTATTATAAAATTATTGCTATTTTTTTTTTTTTTTTTTTCAATTCTGCAAACTTGTATGCATCTCCACTGCGGTATACTGAAATTTGCCATTAATGAATAAGACAGAAAAATACTTTGTGTATAACCGAGAAACAAACACACAACAATTTATTCTACGTTGCTATACATAATATCCTACATTTCAACAGGAAATGGTTCTAGTGTATTCCAATGTATATGCATTCACATATGTTTATAACCCGGTACTCTTCGAGAGTACGTTAACGGGATCAAAATGCTTGGAACTTCTACAGTAGTTCATGCCCGAATTTTTAGTGGAATTCTATATAATTATGTTTCCGAATGTTTGGTTCCAATAAAAGGCAACCCTCCGCATAATGTATGAACAGTACAAAACAGTACATTATGATGATCTGATACAGTAGTTACGTAGAAACCATGCTTAATGGTTTATAATACATTACACATTTGAGACCGTTGACGTGAATTCACGTCATTTTAAATTCTATAAACTAGCTGCCGCTGACATAAATTAACTTGTTTTCAGATTCTGTTTCTTGATTATCGCAGACGTGAATTCACGTCATTTAAAGAATTTCTATGGAAGCAGTACTTTAGTATTATTTCGATATTATTTTTAGTTTATTAATTTCTTCGATAGTTTTATAGGTTCGTTCTAATATTATATGGCTAATCTTCTTTTGAAGCTTCAGATAATTACAAGAGTAGCATTTAAAAACATTATATCAAATTTTTATCCATGTTTAAAAATGAAAGGTTTGCAACAACTGGCTTCAGTTTACTTCAACATTCCACAGCTATCAACTTTAGAAAAGGGAAAAGGATGCAGGTCGCGAAAGTGTTTTAAGATAAACAAGTGATTTTATTTTTTATTTATTTATTTTTTTTCAACTATACAATTAGAATTCTTTATTTAGAGAAAAATAAGTATGTAAGAAATACAGTTTTTTTTTTTTACACTTTTCATATTATATATATGTATATATAGTATATAATATGAAATAATGAATATCTATGAATAATATATATATATATATATATATATATATATATATATATTCTAATCTTCGATTTTTGGCTCTTTTCATCACAAATATTTAGCATAAAATCACGAAAGTACCCTCCCCCCCCCGTTTTCCATAAGCGTAGTGGCGCTGACCTTGAAACTTGAAGATCGAAAGTAGGTTTGATTGAACTGTTTAAAAACGGATTGACCGTGTGTATTTACCTTAGAGGAGAGATACTGATAGAGAGCGTATGCAGGGAAAAGTGGGGTTGAAAAGTTTTTGTCATCATTGAATGATTTTCACCTTAGTCACGTGACAGGGAGGTAACCACATTTGGCTACAGCTCGCCGTTAGAAATCTTTTACTTTGTCGAAATTACAGAACATTTTTCTCCATTATCTTACCTGCTACAAGTATAATTTTGCTAGGTTCACTTGAATAGTTCGAAATATTAGTTATAAATAATTTTTAAATGTTAATTCGAGCCGTCATTAAACGTGAAAATGACTATCTCATTTTTACAACAAATGTAAATGGGAACAATTCTCTGGAAATTTAAATACAGTTAGTACTGCATCCTTTTTTAACCAAGTGCTTCCAAATCTATTTTTATGAAAATTATCTGGCAAGAAATTTTTTGAACATAAACGGGAATGGTCAATGGCTTTAAAACCTTTTCTCTTAAAATCTTACCTTCCTGTAATTTCCATCTGTTTTTATCTTTAGGAAAGCTAAATGAAAATAACACACAAGGTACATTGTACATTGAGTACATTTATGAAGGTTTAAAAAATATATATTAAAAAACAATAATAATGTGGTTTAAGGGCCATTAATTTTTGAATTATTTAAAATATTCTTTGTTACGCTTAAATCCTAAGAAATGTATTGTTGCATTTTGAATAGTATACCCTTCTTTGAATGAAAAAAATGTTTACTTTATTATCATTAGGACAAAAGGTAGAGGATAATTTGTTTCAGACATCAACAATGCCTTGTAATCGTTTTGCAGTAGACAACCACACACACACAAAAAAAAAAAAAAAAAAAAAAAAAAAAACAGTAAATAAATAAATGTATATCAGAGGGGAAAAAAAAATTTAAAAGGTCGAATTTAAATACACCATGAGAAATAATTATAATAAAATAAATAAATGCATGAACAAGATATTACACACGTTTCCGATGCATTTTTCTTAATTTTCTTATAAAAGCTGAGATATAGCCTTTCTGCACAAGGGAAAAAAGCTGCATCATACCAGCGCTACCTGTCGACCAATATGTATTCAAATTGAATTGACATAATTTCTGTAATGATCCTCTCGCATACCAAGTTTCGTGTAATTTTATGGAAGAGAAGCTGAGACACAGCATTCCCGTAAATTAGAGAAATCACTGTACAGCAGTGCCACTTATTGGGCGATTTTCACAAGAAGTTGATAGGTACTAAATTCAAGATTGAAAAAAAAAAAAAAAAGAAGTAAATTAGTGCATTAGTTCTTGATATAGAGAAGCCACAAATTTTTGGTCTCTCTCTCCCCCACACACAGAAGAGACAGGAGACAGGTGGATATTTCCTAAAAATGCTCCAAACGTGTATAGATCACCTCAAAACTGTAAATTCATTGAAAACCGGAAGACGAAATTTTTTATAAATCTTATCATTTCAAATCCTTTGAATAAAGAAGAAGAAGAAATTAATCATAAATAAATAAATACACTATATTCTACAGAGCTTAGAAAAGCAAAGTAAAGAAATTATAAATTATAATATTTATAAATTATAATAATAAAATATTTTTTAAATAAAAATTCTTATATGAAACAATTTGTTAATTTTATATGGGATTAAATTTTGCCTAGTAAGAAATAAAGAGACAAATTTTATTCTCTCAATCTAACATTATAAATGCAGACAGATCGTCAATACGCAAAAATCTCTAAATTCATAATAAAGTACATATGGGGAAAAAAAATAATTCTAATTTGTAAATAAAAAATAAAATATATTTCTTTATGCTTTTTGCAAACAATAGAATAATTTATTTTTCGAACACCGCAAAATGACGTAAAACACAAAAATACAATCATGCATCAAACTTATTAGACATTTCAATATTTCGCCAAATCGCGCCAAATCTGGATTGAAAGATGTAAGTGAAATTTCCTTCATAATTTCTCAATTTTTAAGAAAATAATAAGTAAAAATCATGAAAAACGAAAAAGTCAAACATATAACTACTCAAAAACATTAATATAATAAGTTATTTTTCCATAAATTTTCAAAAAAACTGTATATAAAACACATGATTATGTGAATAATTTGGATTTCCTTCATTAAAAAGTCTATTTGTTTTAATATTATGATTTTATATGAATACTTTTTAGAAGTATATATATGACTGTGAAAGGTTATAGGTTCTCCATTGAGAAATTTTTCTCTAGAACCAAATGCAACGAAGTATTTCACCATTTCTTCGGTAGCATAGTAGAGATCCCCATTCAAATACATGTAAAAAACTCCCCTGTCCGAATACGGTGTCCCCCAGTCACGTGGTTTCGATGTTGGCAAAAGATTTCGTTCGGGGATGCTCTCTCTAGGGTTATCTCTCCTCTAAGGTATTTACGGTGAGAGAATGGACAAAAAGGGTGGAGGGGTTACATTCAAGAAAATTGAATAATTTCTCTTTCGGGAAGAAAGAGTGGCTTACATTAGAGGAAGCGATTATTTTCGGAATTTTTTGGTGCATTATTTAATTTTTTTATATATGTTAATTTTTATTGAATTTAATTTTACATATATAAAAAGAAAAGAAAAAAAAATAAGTTATAGTGTCAAAATTTAAACGAAGCAAAATACTACTTTACAATAAAACTATACAATACCTATATCATCCTTAAAATATGAATTTTCAATTCAAAATTTTTATGTAGATTCCTTAAATCTCATAAGAAAAAATTAACTTTAGATTTAAAAAAAAAAAAAAAGTGTTTTTTACATGTAAAAGTACTCTTCAAAGGATTACAAAATGTAGATTAATGCTCCGGTTTTCCAAAATTCCGAAAAATCGCATTATTTGAATACCCTGTATTGTAATTAATAAAATAATGTGAAAACATAACTTCGAGAAGTAAAAAAATTCAGACAATTTTAAAATAAATAAAAGTGTTAAATTTCATATTTAAATAAGATTCCGATTGTACTTAATTATTTTATTAAAAAGAGTAGTTTTTAAGATTCACTAAGAGACAGATTTCTTTTTTACAACTATTTACAAAATATGAAAATTTTTAAATGCAAAAAAGAAGTTTTCGATATACACTTTCCTTATTTATGTATAGTTAAAGAAATGTTTAATTAGATATATTAATATGTACACTTAATCTTCTTTGTATTATTTAAAGTGTTATATGTATAACACCTAAGAGAAATTTTGTTCACTATGATCATAAATAAGAAATAAAAGCGATGGCATCGGTCTGGTGTCTAATTCAACCATTAGGATTTATTGGTGTTTCTGTTCACTTAATTGGACATTCTATATCTGTAAATATCCAACACATACAGAAAAATATAAATCAAATTTTTAAACAATCAATTTTACATAGAGTAACTCTAGGACAAATGGCCATAGATGATTAGAAATGACGATAGAGGTCAGTCTAATTATTTCATAAACTTGATCATTATCGATAACTCAACATAAACTTTGTTTATATGAATCAGTACACAAAGTTCATTCATTATGATGTGCTGCTGTGTTTTTCGATTATAAAATCCAAGTAAAAAATAAAATAAAATAATATATATATATATATATATATATATATATATATATATATATATATATATATATACTGATTTTTAAAGCACGCATTTAATACATTTTTTTACTTTAAGTCTATAAAAAGAACACTCTATGACGACTTGATGCTTTAAATTGGGTAGGTATACATCTTTCAATTTTAGGAGAAATGCCCACCTTTAGATCATCTTAAAAAAGTTCATGATGTACTATTAAAAGCAGAAATAGTCTATGATATTTCCCCAGTTCCTAATGTAATCATTAGAAAAGCAGTTATAAAAGCAGTACCAATGGTATTTATACCACATTTAATAATACGTAGGTAATTATGGTTTCAGAAGAGTATATATATTTGTATATATATACTAGCAGACCCGGCCACGCGTTGCTGTGACTAAGTTATACGTTGAATTATACGGCTGTAAACTATTTAGTACAGTCAAATTATTATTTACGAACAAAGACGAAAACGTTGTAGCCGATGTAAAAACCCACAGGGTTGAGATTTGAAACTTAGGTCAAAATTTGGAAGCGATTAATAAAAATTTTCGTAGTGTTGATATTAAGCACAAATTAATTTTATTGTAGGGTCCTATAAATTTTAATGGAGAAGTGATATATATTATTTCTAATGCTACTTTGCATAAAATTGCTAAAATGACTAATATATAAATTAAATTCTATTAAAATTCTATTAAAATAAAAGTATAAAAGAAACAGACGATTTTAAAATCAATTTTTATGGAGGAGTGAAATATAATATATGCTATAATGGATAATTTTACTATAAAATGACCTCATCATTTTAAATATTTTAAAGAGGGCAACAGCTGTAGTTATAAAAAGGAAAACAATAAGGCTAAACCAGAAAAATAAGTAAATTTGATAAATATTTTAAAACTTTAAAATTGGAAATCTTATGAAATATTGGACATTTAAAGTAAATACATGTATCATTTTAAATAGAAAAAGATTTTGGAAAAGTTTAGTGTATTTTAACGAAGTGATGAGAAGTTTTTGAGTATGTTAAAATTTTAATAGTAAATTCAAGTTAATAAAGATGGGAAACATTGAGGATTAAGATAAGAATAATTATAAGATAAAAAAAAACTTTTTATATACCATGCTTTTAAACTTTAATATACTAATAATATACTAATTAAAAGGAAAATGATAAACATTCTATCATAGTTTGAAGTCAAATTTGTTTTCAAATGTCTAAATAAAATATCTGATGTAAGATACTAATATTTTGCAGCGGAATAGATTTCATTTCTGTCATCCTTGGCGAAAAAAAAAAGAATATCGCCAAATTATCTGGCGAAAATATTTAATTCCTTTCAAAAATCATGGTTATTTTAACAACTTATATTAAAAGAATAATGAATAATATGAAACAACATTTCGTACAATACATATTACATGTCATACATACGTACAATGAATAATACATATTACATTTCGTACAATGCATACATCTGGCATGTATATTTTCGTGTTACGCTTTTGATCGCCAAATAATAATAATAATAATAATAATAAAAGCCAAGGGCGACAAAGTTTTGAAATTTAAAATTAAAATTTTGTCAATTTGACAGCAAAATAATTCAATCTAACACCCGCGATAACTAATACATATCTATACCCAAATATAAGGATTAATATCGGGAAATAAATTTCCTCGATTTTTAATAATTTCTTACAAAAAATCCAGTGGGCAATTAACATAGGAAATCTTTTTCTTGGCTGCACAGACGGTCAGTGAGTCACACTTCGCTTGCGTATAGAACTCATAGATATAGTATAGCATATATAGAATAGAGTGATCATTGGGGAGAAAAAAGTTATTCCTTTTCATTTGGGAAAAGACGACGTTTTTACCAAAATATAGCCGTCTTTCCCCGAGTGAATACACACGGGAATACATACTAATATTTTAGCAAATAAAATTTATGAATAATTTATTTGCTAAAGGGGAATGGAAGACTCCAGATACAGTTTCAAATTCATATTTCTTTCTTTCTTTTCTTTTCTTTTCTTTTTTTTTTTTTTTTTTTTCAATACCACTTAATGGCTGTTTCCAAAGCTTGTATTTTTTTTTTTTTTTTTTCGGCATCAAAAATCTTTGTACGATAACATGGGGATGAGAGATCTATATATATTACTATATCTATGATAGAACTACATTAGCACTTTATCAATGTGTATAAAATCTTTAAATTGATTATGACGTCAATTTTCGTGAGATGCGTAATTTAACTTTTTATAATTTTTTAACGTTCACGTTTGATTAAATGTATTTATTTTTATGTCAAAAGAAAATGAACTCGTATTTTTTTTTGGCAACAATTAAATTAATGGAACTCACAGATATTTTGGAGCAACTTTAATAAAGGTCTATAATTAACAAATAATTGCAATAAAACAATATTGTGACAATAAATTGAGATAAAAACTATCCTATCTCTCAAGTTGGACCAAACTGCACACAGTGTGCAAAATTTCATTAAAATCGGTTCCTTAATTTAGGAGTTTACCCCGGACAAACATCGTGACACGTAATTTATATATATATATATACAGATATATATATATATATATATATATATATATATATATGGGTTGATTATATGGTCATGGGAAAAACTTGTAGGGAGGTTAAAAACATGGATTCAGAATTATACAGAAATCATTGGTCACAAATGTCATTATACCACTTAAAAAAAAAAAAAAAACATATGTTTATAGTTATTTTGTAACAATAAAATCCAGATGTTTGTACGGTGGTCGAATGTTGCATTTTTGAAAAAAAAAAAAATAGCATGATAATGTATACATAATAATACCTTTGTTTTATACCGATATGTTTTATCATACTGATTTTATAAGTACGAACACTGTGCGTGATTTTGAAAAATAAGGAAGCATATAAGATTTTAAAATTTACACAGTAGATGAAGTAATCTCGATTTTATTATAAAAAATAATCAAAAACATCCGGTTCGTAAAGAGTTAAAAAGAAGTTTGCAGCCATGGATTCCTATAAATTTCGAATTCCTTGTGATAGACTCTACTTCCCATCAAAGATTTTCCAATTTTCATTCAATTATCATGTACATGCCAGGAAAAACTGAGTAAATAAATATTTTTAATTATTCAAGTAGACTTATTACGAAACAATGATAATATTGTATAAAGTAAATTTATTCTGCATGAAAGATTTAGAATAATTCTTTATGTTATGTACATTCAATCATCATCAACCAGATTTTTTCCACTCAAAAGTGATTATCTGCAACCCACACACAAGTTAACCGATGACACCTTTCCGCCAAAGATCACTATTTAGGCTGTCACCAATAGATAGACCGTGGTTTGATATTTCCTTACCACGCCAGCCAGCCACGTTTTCCTGGGTCTGTCTCTTTTTCGCCTACCCGTAGGCTTGCATTCGAAAATGAGCTTTGGGTATCTCTCCTGACCCATAAGCATAACATGTCCAAACCAAATGAGCTGTTTTTCCTCAATTTTTTGGACAATATTCTTCTCCACACTCATCATTTATTACCTCATTACGAATACTTTCTAATTTCGACTTTCAAGCAGATCTTCGCAAAAGTCCATTTCCGTAGCCAATAACCTTTCTCTCTGTCTCTTCTTCAAAGTTCAGGTCTCGGAACCATAGAGAACAATACTCTGAAATATTTTATTGTAAATGTTTATTTCCGTATTTCATTCAATGCGATGAGAAAAAATTATGTAACTTACATCTAGAATCTAAATTGTGGCTCTAGAAAAAATAGTTCCATGTCATCCTTATAAATTCTAGTCCTTTTGAAAGCGCGTTTTAGAAGACCCTATTAGAATTCTAGAGAGTTTGCCTGTATTCTCGAGGGCAAAGTTATTTAAAAATCTCTGCAAATAAATGAGACTACAAGAAGCGGGTTTCAGCAACTATAATCTTGGTTTGTTACCAAATTCTAGAAAATCAAGCGAGAATTTCTCGCTATACAAATGATTCAGAATATTTAGAAAATTAAGAATACTGTTTCACCATCTAGAAATGTGTACACTAGAAATTCTCGATAATTTTGTCTATTCAGTTTATTGGCGTGCCTTATGCGTATAGTTCGGAAATCTATATTTCTAGTTAAGGGATTTAGAAAATGGCCACTTATTCATTCTAGTGGAAGGCGGTATATTTTTTTTCTCGGTGTGCGCATCTTATATCATGGTCATTCCATAAGTCATTTTTTGTTTTAAAAGATTTTTTTTTTTTTTTTTTTTTTTTTTTTTTCATAGATTTAAAAAAAAAAAGCAGTAATTTTAGCTACGAAAGATATTAATATACAATTAAAAAATCTAACAACATATTCGTTAATTAATAACAAATCAAAGAATTGCTTAATAATGAGAGTAGGTAAAATAAAATTTAATTTCATATAAACGTTCTTCTGAACTAAATAACTGAAACTCGCAAAACTAAAAAAAAAAAAAAAAAAAAAAAAAAAAGAAAGGTTTAATTTTAGAAAAGCATGTGCAAAACTGATTAGTTAATTTCCCGTACACTGCAAATACAAGTGTCTAAAATGAGATGTTCAATTTTACGCTCCACAAAAATATCGTAATTATTCTAGACATTTGAAGTATCTTAAAAGACACAAATTAAATTTTCACGTACGTAAGTGACCAAAAATTGAAACCGTGGTGCGTAATTCTGTTTTACTGTTTAAAATATATTTTAAAATCTCATTGAACATATATAAGATATTAAAACTTTTTATATGTAAATATTTCATTTTCCGAGTCAGAATTCCGACCGAGTACTAATGAATTCAGAGGCGAGCGTCTCTCCGATTTTGCCGCCATTATATGCGACCCAAACTGTTTGCCTGATACTATATACTCCAGTACTCGAGAAACACTCTGCAGTTGTATGTAAATAGTACTTTTCGCAATAAAACTATAGATAATATAATAAAAGATAATATATATTGTTATCTTAAATTTTATATGGGGAATTTTGAAAATCGTTTGTAAAATTCATAACAAATCTATGAAAATTACAGCCTATGTTGTTTGAAAAATTATTTCTATTTTTAAACTGATATTTCAAAAAAAAAAAAAAAAAAAAAAAAAAAAAAACTATGCACAGGAACAACAGGAAATTACATTGGAACAACAGGAATCTACATTGGGTTTTACGTAATCATGCGGAATATTATATTTTTAAATATATGACATACCTTTAAATAAAAATTAATATATATATATATTTTAACCTAATACGTTTCAAGTACAAATATATTGTTTTTATTACAAACATATTTATTTTATAAAATATTATTATATATATTGTATGTGAAAAGCTAATTAAACATCATATGCTCAAAGTGAATTCTATGTGAAAAATTTGCTGAGTAACAGAAGTATCTGAAATTCTAATTTTATAAACTGCAAGATGTCTGAATTTCTAAGCGTCTGAATTGTAAAATATTTTAATTTCCAAGTGTTTAAACTGAAATATATCTTAATTCCGGACATATTACCTTATTCAGACACATATCTCATTCCATTTCCAAAAAGAAACCAAAGAAGACTAATTCCAAAGAGCAAATGTGTCTTAAAATCAGACACATTTGCTCTCTGAAATTTCGCATAGTTACGTACTTTTGATATATTTGTGAGTCTTATTTTGTATTTTAGACACATAGGTTCAATTCTAGTAGAACTTAGTTGAAATATAGATATGCTTTACATAGACCATCGAAAAAATAAATCTGAGATAAAAGTAATCATTCAGATTTCGACTTATATATGGAGTTTTTATTGTTATGTTTAAAATACGCAACGGTAATCTGTAGCGTTTAAAATAAAATAATAAAATAAAATTCAAAGCGGTAAAATTATTTTTAAGCATTCCTTTAGAGAAGAAATATCAATGGTTATTGATCAACTCGTTTCATTAGAAATGTGGAAGTTTTCAACTATACTACAAGTAAACTGAAACTTTAAACGGTTATGGAAAGTACTTCTCTAAAGACAAATGTGAGAAGGTTTTTATTAAATTTTAAGAGTCTGAAAACTTAGATATACTTCCAGGAAAACGACGGAAGACGAGTTCAAATGAAACTGCAAAAGATCTCATATTGCCGTGGTCAAAAGAGTATCTGATTTCCAAAAATTTTCGTGAAGTTCAATTTTACGAGTTTTGTTTCTTGCTTTATCTACAGAACAAAAGTTTCTGTTATCCATTGTAAAGCGATATTCATACAAGATGCACGTAGTTAAAAAAAAAAAAAAAAAAAAAAAAAATTAGTTTGCTTTAATTTGGTCAAAGTAGCTGTTGAATATTTTTTACACAGAAACATTTATACAGATTATTTGATTTATCTTGCCATGATGACATAATTAAAACTAAATCTGACGAAAGACACACTATTTTACAATAACTTTGAATTTACATTAAGAAATAGGAAGATTTTTTTTTTTTTTTGAAATTGAAGTTATTTCTATTACTTTTATTTCACATTTAAAAAAAAAGGGGGGGGGCTGTTAATGTGTGTGTCTTTTTGTATTAATTTGGGTCATATACGTTTATACATATATAGATATAAAGATTTCCAGTTTTTAAGTTAGATTTATTCCCAATATTTTTAAATAAAAATCTGTCATATTAATTTCCTAAGAAAAAATAAATTAAAAAATGTCAGAAAAATTTTCTGTCATAAAGTTTCTCCGAAAGAACGGGAGTGTTAATAGCTGTAATTTATATTATTTTTATTTTGCTCAATCATATTAAATTCAATAACCAAAATCTTTGTAAAACAAATTTTTTAGATCAATGTAAATCCTAGTAAGATCCAGCGTTGTTGCATCACATCTCTATGTCAGTCAGATGTAGTATTGGAAGTCTGGAATTATCTTTTAACTACAAAAGATTGAAATAAAACAAATATTTAAATATAAATAAACCTGGTAGTACGAAAATATTCGGCAATTAAAATTACGTTATCCAAATAACTATTTAAAACCCATTCATGGTCACGCCATTTTTTATATTTTAGTTTCGAAGCCATTTTCGTGGGATGTGTTTTATATATTTTTAAGTCATTAAGTACTATTAATATTACAAATTTATCAGGAATACTGAGAAACTGATTATTTTCTATTTAGCCAATTCGTGGCAATAAATAAATAATTCAGAAGTAAAAAACTCTGACCGTGTATATGCGTTCATGACTATGAAAGCGTTAAAAAAATAAAACTGAGAAACGATATAATTGAACATATTTTTGGAAATGTACATTAATTAAACAATCATTAACTGTACTGTTTATTTCAAATGAACTTTATGCGACTGGCATCAGTTACGCCCCATTCATTAAGTGTAAGACTTAAAAGTGATAGTAATCTAGATTATAAACAACATTTTATCCAACTTTCATTACTGTTCTCACGTACAGAATAGAGATTAAATAAATAAGTAACGCAATTGGATTTTTACTAGACATCTTTTAATTTATTTTTAGCATAGATATTATATACCGAGAAAAATTTATCAGGATATCACAGTAAGAAAATTATCATTATTTAATTAACTTTTAACTTAACAATACATAAAAAGAAAAAAAAAACTAATTAAAATTAGAAATTGTAGCTATGTTTAAGTTTATATTAGGGAAATATTTGTACGTAAATTATTTAGAGCATCTTTAATAAAACACACATTACAATTTCGAATATTTTGAGCTTCAATAATTTGTGAATAAAATGGAAAATTCTTTTTTAGAAAAAAGTATTTGATATCCCAAGAGTAATTTATATGCATCTGAAAATTTCTATTTTTATACCCTGAAACTCTTTATGTTCCCATCGTATATCTGATAAACTCCGAAAGCATTATTATGATATCATTCCTTTGAGACATTGTTGCAATTTACTTTTAAAATTTTCTCTTTCTCATTGTTAAAAGTTCTAGTTTTAAAGCATTACTTTTCTAGAAAGTAGTAGAATTTATTTAATTTTCTATTTCACAACCGCAAGCACTTTTGTAAACAAAATTAAAGCTCTAAAGAGGTAGAGGTTTTCAGATCTCAGTACTTTAGAGTTAAATAATGTCATGCAAAACAGTAATTAAAAATTTTTATCTTTTTAAATGGTCAATATTTAAAGTATTTTAAAATAACCAATGAGTATAACTGGGTATAAGTATTATTTCATTTGTTTGAAATTATATGTGTGTAAATATATTTTCATGCACATAAAGATTTTTTATTAGCATATAAGAAAACATTTACAAACATTAAACTAAACGAGAAATACGGAATATTATAAATTTTAGCAAAAGACACAAGAAAACTAATGAAGCACTATTATTGTTCGATAATTGAAAGGTGAGAAATAGCTACTTCCTGTAACCATTTAGTAAATGTATAATTTGCATCAATTAAAAGTATGGAGTAAAAATGTATTGATTATGAACAAATGTTTGATTAATATACTAAAAAAATAATGTACAAATAAAAACTCTCATTAAACGTTCATAACCCAACTTATAAAAATAATAATAATATTAAAAAAAAAAAAAAAAAAAAAAAAAAAAAAAAAAAAATTCACTATTTTAATTTTAGATTAATTTTTTCATCTAGCTCTTTCAAGGATTTGGATCAGAAAGAACTGTGGCGAAGTCATGCATCTTTCGTTTGTAATTATGACTAAATAAGTAGAAAGGTACTCTAAATAAGACAGGTGTGAAAAAAAAAAAAAAGATTGATACTAAAACATTTTGCGGAATATTACATAGAATATTGGCGGGTATGATTAGGAATTTTAAATTTATTTGAAGGACCTTTTTCTACTGTAGTTTATTATTTTTTGTAGAAGTTGTACTATGTGTTAAAAACACTGTATATTATAAGTTTTTTTTTTTTTTTTTTTTAAGGAAAATGAAATATTGTTATTGATTAAACGTAATATTAAGAAAGAAAATGTACAGTTTAATAATGTTATTTTATTTTTACAGGGACACAAAGAAAAATTCTTTATCATTTTTGCCTTAGGGCTTAAATTATTTAAAGTGTGATTGTAACAAAATTACTTACTTAAATAAACTGAAAATTTATACATATGTTACAGGTCACAGTCACACGAAGTGTGTAGATATTGGTAAATTTTGCACTTATATAATATACACATATATTTTTTTCTTTTTTACAGAGACACAACAAATGACTCTGTATCATCGCGGTCTATGGGCTGAAATTATCAAAAGTGCGATATCACCTAAATATTTTATCCGTTTGAGCTGAAAACTGATATATATGTTACAGGTCCCGATCGTACGAACCGCATAGATTTTGGTGACTATAAAACTAGTAGATTATAACACTGGCACCCCCCCCCCCCCCAAAAAAAAAAGTACCTTGTCATTATAGAATATAATCTTGAATTATTTAAACTACGAGAGCGACTAAACACCTAATTCAAATGTACTGAAAATTTATATGCATATTATAGGTTATTGTCACACGAACTGTATGAATTTTAGAGAATCTAGCACTTATAGTTCTCTTTACATGGTCAGATTAAACATATTTTTATCATTATGGATTATGGGCTAAAATTTTAAGTTCGATAGCGTTTAAATGCCTTGTGTGATGGAGCTGAAAATCTACATACATTTTATATGCCACTGTAGTACAAATTGTATGGATTTTGGTGACACTAGCTCTGATAATTTTTTACAGGGACCCAACGAAAAATTATTTATAGTTATGATCAATTGTCTCAAACTATTTAAAATACAATAGATTTAAATTACACTTAATGCTATATAGAGAAAAATATTGAAACAACCTATTATAATTTTTCTTTTGTTTATTTGACAACTTTTCTTATTTTACTGTATTTATACAACCGTTATTTACTAAAGTTCGGAAAGGTGAGCAGTGTCAAACCAGATTTTTGTCTGTATATATATGTATAAATTTTTTTCCCGAATTCATAGTATATATATTCAAGTAAAATAATTAAAATAAAAGTAAGCTTTGTAAAATAATGTAATTTTATTTTAAGTAAAAGTATAACTGCAATATTAATCAAAATTTTCTCTATAAATGTTTATCGAAATTTTATTATATTGTATTTATTTTTAATTAGTTTGTGATATTACTAATATTAATCTGCGTTTAAATTTCTTGATATATTGAATTATTTACTTGATATATTGAAAATATTTGTTTTAATAATAGTTTTGTTGTACAGATTCGAGAAGTTCAAAAAATGTTTGATATTGCCAAGGAGGTCCCATACTAAAGCTGAGACGAAAATATTCGCCAATCGAAATATATTCAGTTACAAAGAAATCATTTAAATATAGTGTCCAGCAAAGCGGGCAAAGCCTGCTAGTATATATATATATATATTAAGCTTGAGATATAAAACTCATTTAATGTTAAATATCAAAAAATGGAAATATAAAAGAAATTGTTAATAGTACATTTTGAAAATAGATGTTATAAATGCATTTTAAAAACACCTGGTCAAATTTTGAAAAATTAAGTTTGATAAAAATTACATTCTTGTTAATTTACATTCAAATACATTTCACCTTACAATGCAATATTACTTTCGCTTGTGCAAACAGTTTTAGGTAAATTTCTGTGCGTTCTTGAATGCATAGAAAATCAGGATTTGTAGGAAAACGTTTTTTATAGTCCTCGCGTTATTTGTAATAGTGAATTTATATTTAAATTTATAGCCTTCTATTATAACGAAAATTATTACGCGAAATTGGTGGTTAAAACATTTCAGTAAACTGAAAATTCACAACAACAGGCGTCTTGTAATTCGACATTTAGTGTGACACAAAAGCAGTACCTCCTGCTACGAAATATATCAGGCAGTTATTTGCACAAACACTGAATAATACCGATTTTTTAAATACAATATACGTCAAAGAAAAAATAAGGACATTAGTTAAATGTTGTTTAAGAAGGCGAATTCTATCCTCTTTTGATTATTATTTTGATTATTATTTTCATATTAATAATAAATCATACACTTCTTCTACAATCAGTGTTATGTACTCTGTGGCTTTCTCGATGTAAGGGAAATTCCCATCAGCAGACGCCTTGAAATACGACTTATAATATGCTACTAAAAATATCAACAACTATTGATAGTATATCGCGCAGTTATTTGGGCATACAGTAATTTATTTCTGTTGACAAATTATATTATTAAAAATGAATAAATAAAAATCTTCTTCATTTAAAATATAAATTTCACCAACTATCCTTTGATTATATTTATAATTAAAAATTTTAGTTATGCAAATGAAATACTTAATTTTTTTTTTTTAATTTTTTAATTATATGTATTCTCTCTCTCTCTCTCTCTTTGTATACACATATATACCTACATATACAGAGAAGCCTGTGTACCTAGGGCCGCTTTTTTTTCCTCGACCTGCTTAAGATTATGAAACTGATTGGAACTTCCAATTGGAATTAATATAAATACATAAATAATACATACCGACAAACAGAAGGTTTTTAAATAAACTTCACTTTTGGTCCTAGGTACACCCTCATTGTACCTGGGGCCAGACCTCATTTTACTTAGGACCGGAACTCAATTTACCTAGGGCCACTATATTTTCAATGCCCCAAAACAGAACCTCTGACCTGTTAAAAATCATGAAACTGATAATATCTTCAAGACTAATTACTTTTAATTGAGTTTAATATAAACACTTAAAATAATAAATTCCGACAAATAGAAGGCTTTTAAGTAAACTGCCTACTTGGCCTTAGGTATAACACACTCATTCTATCTAAGGTCAGACCACATTGTACCTAGTGCTAGACCTCATCGTACATAGATCTAGACATCATTGTACATAGGGCCTCAGTTTACATAGGGCCATTCCCTCAAAATTAGATTACACTTTATAATAAATATAAAATAAGCATATAAAGATGTATTTTATAAAAGAAACAATATCAAGTAAAACATTTATTTATCATATAATAATTATCATGCCTTTACTTGAAACACGGGATATTTTACTCTTTTTTTTTCTTTGGGATATTATAATAGAATGTTTTTCTTCTTTTTTTTTCTTTTTTTTTTCTGGAGAGGCTTATAGATTTCTAGATCTCCCTGCTTTTCGGCAACAACTTTTCTTTGATGTACGAGGTTCTGCTTTAGGTAACGTATGTACCTACCCATGTCCAAGCATGACACACGAAAATATGTTAGATGTTGAAGGTTTAGAAATTTCAACAGAGCATGAAACAGAGACATCCAGTTCCATCATTGTTGGTTCACTTTCTTCCAGGAAAAGCATTTTTCTGAAAAACATTTTTTGGAAATGTATGGAGGGATCTTGTTTGTCAGTCACATTTGGACTTAAATATTCATCCACAGTGAATACGTTTTGATTCACTGGCCATATGCCAGGTACACGAAAGCCTGACAGAATGTTTACAGGAGTAAATGCAGACGGATAGGACTTTTCAGCAACGTCATATATAGTGATTGTTTTGCCAGTGTTTACCAGTATCCAATAACTACAGGTTGTAATGTAGTATTTCTTAAAATGTCCAAACGCACCTCTGTCTAGCGGTTGAGGCTTATGACTGGTGGAGGGTTGAAGCGATATCCCTCATAAAACAATATACTTTATTTAATTATAAAAGTTTGTAACAACTTGAAGAATATGAATGCAACTGTACCTAGGGCTATTCATAGTCGGGGCTATTCATGGTACAAGGTACCTATGTAGTCCTAGGTACAAGATTTGGTAACTTCATTCAAAATGTCTTCCACTGAATAACCCGCATGCTGAGAGGACTAAATAAATATCTCATTTATTACTCAATATAGAAATGAACACTAGAAATGAAAGAAAATTATTTATCTTACCTTTGTAAAATAGCAAAACAGATGGGCTGCAAATTTTACTTCAAACATGTAAATACTTTTTCTACTTGCCGAAACTTTCTCCTCGAAGGTTTCAAAGTAGTTGTAAAAGTAGCAATTGGACTTGTTACTCACCCAATTGAGTATTAAAACTTAAAACTAAATATTATATATATATATATATATATATATTAATATTTTTTAAATTTAAACATTATTAGATTAATTAACCATATGATATAATATAATATTTTCTGTACCGCAAATAAACACCTTAATATATATATATATAAAGAAAAAAAATCTTAAAATGTTTCCTGCTGTGACACGAAACCTTTTATCAATAAATTTAAAACATTTATAAGAAAATATAATATAAAACGAAATATTTTTATTCAAAAGTACATCATAAAATACGCAGTTATTTGTAAAATGTGTCTCCATAAAAAAATACATTTAAGAGGAATTTAGTTTCAAAAGCAAATCTTGTTTAGGGACAAATTTTACAAGTAAATGTTGTATTCGAACATACGTAAGAATTTGCGAAAATTTATGTGCGAAAGGCATTTAAGAACTTGAAATGTTATAGAAAACTGAAAAGAGCGGCTACGTAAAATGTGTGTAGGCAAAAATAAATCACCTTTCTTTGGCGGATTCAAAAGGAAAATGCTGTACGTGATGTACATGATTTTATAAGTCACGTTATCAAAAAGAATAAAAAATGTAAATGCCTCTGTATAATAACAAAAGTAATGATAACAGCATATCGAATATACATTTTAAAATGATGTAATAAAATATATTCATTTCAATGTATTATGCAATATAATTACTATCGATTTTATGTATTAACGGCTAATAAATATATGTAATAATACATGTTTAATTTAATATGTTTTTATAACGGCAGTTCTTTACAACAATCCTAACAAATAGGGGGCCTACAATGCTTTTAATGGTCCATCATTTTGTTTTTAATCTTTTGCCGGTCCAATTTAATGTATTTCCTATGGTTACTATTACGAAATTTGCGGAATTTTTTATTCAATATTCACCGCTAAATTTTAACTGTAACTGTTGATTAACCCTTTTCTGGTCCAATTTAATTTAATTTATCTTGTCATAGTTGCTAAATTTAGGAACTTTTTTTTATTCAATACCCACCGCTAAATTTCAGTTGTAACGGTTGGCTAATGAATTCTATGTTTATTCACCCGTTATGTACATCTATTATCACTCCTCAAAATTCTTGGTGGTATTTGAATAAGAAGCTCTCAGTGAAGTGCATTATGTATTGCTTATATCACTGATAATTACGTAGTTCACAGGATAAAGAGATTTAGTGCATGTGAGTGAGTAAACGTCATTTAAAAGTGCACTTTTTAATGAATGTTGTCATAAGTAACGTTTTGATGAACATTTTTTTGTTATCATTTTGTCCCTGAATGTACTTTTATATAAATTATCACATGTTAGTAATACACAGATAGATGGGATTATATATATATATAAAAAAAAAAAAAAAAAAAAAAAAGATCAAAGAGTTCTGGCGTTTAAAAGCAATTTCTGCAAAGCTTTGAAAAAGCTAGTTCTTATATTTAATGGTGTTTATTCAAAGTTTTGTACCTGTTACAGGTAGGACTGGTCAAAACCGTGCGATACTGCCGAAGTTCATTAAAAGAGACCACAACCAGGATTCTTAAAAAGGGAAATTTGGATATAACAATTTTTATATACTGATTTTTTTTAAATAGATAAGAACGGATATCAGGGATTAGTCCCTTCTGAAATTACTATATAAAAACAGTTGTATCAAAATTTTCCTTTGTGAGAAATCTTCCCACAACAGCAAGATCTACTAGTCTTCCTTAAAGATTCACATATTAGAGTATGAAGTAATAATAATAATAATAATAATGATAATAAAATGTATATCTTATAAGAATTGTATCCCATTGTATCTAAGATACATGGGCAAGATACACAACGATATAAGTGAAGACTTTCTCTGCTATTTTAAGGTTTAAAGTACATACGTTTCTATTTATTGAAATTTTATTTTTCCGACTGAGTGAAAATAATGAATGGACCATGAGTCGGAAACCGAATCTTTGACTTACAAGGTCAAGGCTCTACCAATTGAGCTATCCAGGCCGATAACCGGTCGACATTACTCACTCAGACAACCTTTAGGCAGAAACATCTGGTCTATCATGTAGATAGCTCGACAGAAATAAGCCGCAGGTAATCTAAAACTCCATGAAAGAGATACAATTTTTTTTTAAAAAACACGCAATCAACTGATTGGAAGAAAATCATATTTATTGAAATTTAATTTTTCCGACTGAGTGAAAATAATTTCAATAAATATGATTTTCTTCCAATCAGTTGATTGTGTGTTAAAAAAAAAAATACATACGATTCTGTTCATTACTTTCTACACTTTGGTCGGATTTAAAGCTACCAAACAGTGTTTTTTTATGTCTTGAAGTTTGACTATATAATTTGTCCTTCGTCAGATTTTAATTGTGATAAATGGTAAGAAAGGTAATCTACGATTCAACTAGTTAAAGTTGTCCCTCCAAACACGTTTGATATAAATTTTATTCCTCATAAGCATTTTATTTATATTTTACTTAGTTTAATATATAAAAAATTATAAAAATAATTTCTAATCTCCATCCATTTTAATATATATATATATATATATATATATATACATATAGTCGTACAAGGAATCTAGTTCAAAAGAAAAATAAAATTATAAATTTGAATTGAAATGTTTCATTTTTTCGTTCAACATAATAATATTTTGAAAAAAAAAAAAAAAAAAATGAATAAAAACTTTTTTTTTACAAACTTTAGAAATTAAATTCATTGAAAAAAGAAAAGTCTCTATCAAGCTGCCAAAGTATAGAATTGAAAATTATGCAGTGGTTGAGATACTACAAATAAAAGCATGTAGTTATATATTGCAGTTTAACATCAAATATATGAAAAAGGAAAAGAAAAACATAAAAAGAAAATTCTTTTTAGGAGATAGAAAAACCCGAGAAAGTCAAACACTTTTTAAAATAAATTGAATTATATGTAATCGCAAGGGGATAAAATTGCTTTGATGTATATACTGAAAATGTGTAATGTATAAGCTTATTAGATATTCTTCGGTATTAGAATTGCATTTTAAATTTTCTAAACATAGCTGGTATTATCATTTTCATATGCATTTAAATTAAATTTTAATAATACAACAAGAAATTTATATGATTCCGTATAATATTCTTATAACACATTTTTATTACCTTTTAATATTATGTATTTACTATTATTTATAGTGCGTAAAAGTAATTTAGTATCTAAATTTATCTTTTATTTTAATGGAAAAAATTAATATATTTGGCATTGAAATTAAATTACAATATAACTTTTCTTTTTAACTAACAAATGCAAACTTTACTTTTTATACGATGAAATAATAATAATAATAATACATAATACATAATTTTGGTTTTTGAGTTTCTATTTAAAGAATAACCAACACTATTTTTTTAGTGTTGGTGGCACTATTTATAATACAAATAACCGTTACTAATTAGTTAAATATTCGAAATAAGCGTTTCTATTAAATTAATTTGTATTACGTTTTCTTGGAAAACAAGAAAATATGAGTAATCACACATATTGATCCGTAAATATATTTAAATTTTAAAATTTTATAAAAAGGAAATTATTTGTATGGTTCTTATTAAAAGCTAACTTTCACAAATGACTTTTACAGAACACAAAATTATATGCATATGATGTTTAATTTAATTCTTTAAAGCCACGATTCTTCTCTTTGCATATTTTCTCTTTGTAAAGTTACTTCTCATGTATAACAATGAAAATTTCTATGGTGTTTAAAAAAAATAAAAAAATAAATAAATAAAATTTTTAGCAAAGAAGAGAATGTTTTTTATTTGTAAATAATGTCTAGTCAGAAATTTTATATTTTGCAAAACAATAAAAAGTAGCCAGGCCCTCTAACCACGTGTCCCTTCCATTACAATATATGGCCAAGAGAGACGCTGATGCCTTCTGCAGCTTTTATGGAATGCATTTCATAGTTATATAACACAAAAGGATTGAAGACCGAAGTTTGCAATATATGCGCAATGTTTTGTTTAATTTTCGAGAAACGTGTATACGCGTGTAAAGTTTGAAAATAGGGGAGGGGAGGAAGAGAAATAAAAAGGTAAATGGGAAATACGTCAAAACTCTTTCCACTGCTTTTTGTAACCTTCGGCCATTTTAATGGTTAACCGGACAGATCAACGATACTTTTTTTTTTTTTTCAAACAAATAGTTTTGCTTTACATGAAAATGTACAGGTGCAATAAAAATTATATTTAATGCAGCAGTCGAAAAATAGAAGGCTTCTCATTTATTTTCGAACCTACATTATGTAAAGGATATATTGGAATCATGAAAATAATCAATTATGAGCTTTTCTGTACTTATACGTTTTTAAGTATTCAAGATATTTTTGCTATTTTTGCGGTGATGTAGGTACAGGAAGGTTATAATTAATGTGACCCTATTCAGATCCCAATAGGAGTCGTTCTGCCTATTGGATTTTTATAAAATTTGGTATGCATGTTGTATGGACTATGGAGCAACGATTTCTGCAATGAAAATAAATAGTTCAAATCTTGATTTTGATGACACTTTCCAAAGATTCCATGTGTATATTTATTAAATCTGTAATGAGAATTTTAGTCAGATCCATAAAATACTTCTGAATGTTTTGTCATCGCCAATCATGCCTTTACAGAAGAGGCATGGAGCGTGATTGGTAAAACTATTTATCAGAAGCTCAGCAATAGCTTAGATGAACTGAGTAAATATCGTCGTTTAATGAAATTGCGAAAAAGGCCCATGCCGCAGAATAGTTTGAAGAAGATGATTGGAAAATTTGAAGAGACTAGAAATTTGGATGTATTGCTAGGAAGAGCAAGTGGAACCGGTTGCGTATGAAACTGTCGAAGAAGTCTCTACTGGTGTGGTTGAAAAAACCTCCAGTTCCTGCTATTCTGCAGCAAGTGCTGTATCGGTGGCGCGTAAGTTGGCGATTCTTTGGTCGACAGAACAAAAAATTAAACGATCCATTTTAAATTGGTATCGGTTTAAGATCTACATGATACAAATGCTGTAGTCTTAAAACCACCAAACACGCCTAGAATTTGTTTGACGATTTTTGCCGAAAATGAATGTCGCCAACGCGTCACCTTGGGAAACTCTATGGACAGATGATACATTTTTCTTTAGATGAAGTTTGAAATAATATAAATTGTCTCATATATGGTGATTTATCTCCTAATATCTTGCACCAACAAACATTGAATTCTGATTACGTTACTGCATGGTATACATTTAATGTGTATTTCATCCTAGGACCATTTGTATTTCAAACTCTCACTTCTGAAGGTCATAAAAGGTGCTCTGTCACGAATGCACAATATTGTGAACTCATTGGACAGGAAATCATTCATGCTTTACAGGAATATCAATGTTTGCAGACCACTGTCTTCATGCAAGATTGGCACCCCCACATTGAGCGCCAAATCAAAGAACTGCTTCATGCTAATTTTGGTTAGAATCGTATAATAACCAGAGGTTTTCCGGATGCCTGACCTCCCCGTGCACCCGACTTATATCCGTAAGTCCTTGTGATTTCGGGTTATGGGGATTGTTAAAAAACCGTACTTACAGAGGAGAAATTAACTTTACATGAGTTGAAAGCCAGCGTTACACGCCCTGTGACTAAATTCTATCGATAGTTTATTCGTGCTATCATTGCACATGCTCCAATACGCGTTAAATGCATAACTGATGTCAACTGAGCACACTTGGAGCATATTCTGTCATCAAATACATTTTAATGATTCTACAGATTTTTTTTATCTCCTTCTTTAAATGACCCAATTCTCCCTGGTGGTCCATATTTTAACTGTTTTTTATTGCAGAAATTGTTTCTCCATAGTCCATATAACGTATATAACAAATTTCATCAAAATCCGATTGGCAGAAACGGTTCTAGAGAAGTCTGAGTAGGATCACTTTAAATATAACCACACTGTTTGTGTGTGAGTGCATATATATGTGTGATTAACACATTCAATGCCAATCCAGCGCTAGCGCATGGTGCGACGTATTGTTTGAAAGGAAAAATTCTACTTTAAGCTGCCCCTTGGCGAATTTTTAGAAAGTCACCAAGATGGCGACATTCCGCTTCGTGTTCCGAATAGCAACCCTCCACCGACGGGATACGAAAGCAGATTCTCGGCGATCAAACCAAACAAGAAAACACGTCGTAGAAAAATATCCAAAAAAAAACATATAACAAAATGAAAATCTTCATAAAATACAATTAAAACAAATTATAAAATAATTATGAATTTATAACTATACACAAATAAATAAATACAATATGGATCAGACAACCACTCGAAATGTCCCTGAAATTAAATAAAGCAAAACTTGAAGAACGATGCGATTAATCGATGTGATCGAAACGACATTACAGTTCTCATTTGTATGAAGCAAATTGTATAAAGTAAATTATTTATCATTAATATTTTATTTATATAGTCCTCAATTATTAGGAATGGAAAAATACATCTGCAACTGAGTAAATATAGCAAATTTTAACGGTTCTGTATTATAATGGTACTCTGATCTGTTCACTATATCCCTATCACAAAATGCATGAAAATAAAAAATATACCAAAATTTGTACTGCAGCAACCAGTATTGGCATAAAATTCAAAAATATGCTTTTAAAATCATAAGTACCTCTAAAATTCCAACTCTATTTAATCAGCCAAACAACACTAGCGCAAACATCAGAATTATACATATTTCAAAACAGAATTCTTTCTCTCGAAAAAAACACTTATGTTCAGTACTCGACCGAAGTGTGACGTCAGTGACATAAAATTTCGTCTGCTCGATACAAGGGAAACTATTTGCTGTGGATATTTAACTTGTTACAGTCGGCAGAAAAATTATTCGAAAGCTAGCAAAATTTCCTGAAGGCTTTTTTTTTTTTTTTTTTTCAAGAACGCATTTTTTTTTTTTCTTTTGGATACAATACGATACACTAAACACTCAGTTAGGATTTCCCCTTTTTTTCAGTTAACGATTTCTGTTATCTAAATTTATTTCAACAACCATTAATTAGCAAATGCTCTGAAAGTCGAATGGATTCACTCCGGTTTTTATGTAATAGTATTATTATTTCTTTATAACAAGAAGGAAAATAAAGTTACGATTTTTCAACCAATAAAAATGCCTCAAAATTCGGGAATCTATTAAACATATATAATTAGAACGAAATGATTACGTTTTAATAAAAAAAAAAAAAAAAATATGCTTTGATGCACTCCTCCGATGCGACAGAAATTAAAAAGGAAAGAAAATCCCTTTAAATTCTCTTAGGACAACATATTTCTTACATAAATTGACTGTTGTTTTACTTAGACCTTCATTTGAACGTTATGAATTTATTCAATTTACCTAATTATTAAACACCGTTTAAAATATACATACTTAATATATGAAAAAGAAAGAAAAAAAAAAAAAAAACTGGCTTTGGTTTTTCAATTTAGACGTACAATAAAAAAAAAAAAAAAAAAAAAAAAAAGTGTTTTATGATTCAGCGTTATATAACATCAGTAAATAAATGTATCTAAATTCAAGAAAATTCTCATATAAAATATATCCTAGTGAATGCATTATAATTATAAACAATAAATAAAAAATAAGTAAATTGTTTAATAATCAAATAAATGAAGAAAGAATGCTTTACTAATGATGGATGTATTATTTTTGTCATATAATGCATTTCATTATTACTTTTGGGAAAGTAGATGATATATTTAATACATTTATTAATTATATAGAAAACTGTCATGCAATCTTTTCCTGAAAATGCATGTACAATTTTTTTTCCTAAAAAAAGCATAAAATACTGCGAACTTGTTAACTTTCACAGTAAGGAATTTTATTTTACGTCAATATGTTTGAAATCCAATGTTTTACATAAATTTAAATAAAAATAAAAGAATTTAAAAAATAAATTTTTATATAACCTTTATGAATTTTCTATCTTTCATAAAATATGTTTCTAACTTGGTGAATACATATCTACTATAAGATTATTTTCTCTCAAAAATTTTTCCAGTTTTGAGAATCAAGATCTTTGCAAACATTTTACATTTAAAAATGCATATGAAAAGAAATGCCCGAAAAAACATGAAGATATGTTACTGAAATATATTTTACTAGAAAATATGATTTTATAAAATATGAGGACAGTAATTACGTTTTCTGAATATATTTTCTATTTAATATTGCTTGCATTTTTTTTTTTTTAGTTTAATATTATTTGTATTTATGTACTGTTCTTATTTATTTATTTATTTATTTATTATTATTATTTAACACTTTCCAAGAATATTTAGGAGTGACTGTAAATTCAGTATTTTGTCCACTCATCTCTATATTATAAATTTACACCTTATAAAATTCCTCAATTTATTTTTCATCCAAAAAATATTAAGTTTTTTTTTTTTTTTTTTTTTTTTACGTTTACTAAATTTGTATAAATATTTTTAAATACAAATAGACAAACAGATACTGTGCAGTAATTTGAATTTATAGGTATGAATTGGCCGAATAGCGGCGCAGTTATACTGTAATTTCACGTGTTCATGAAAAACTCATATTTATTGTCTAGGATTCTAATGTTTATAACTGCTCCAGTTTTCAATTATGTGTATATCGGGCGACAGGTGGAGATGCTATTATAAACTTTGACCGATCATTCTTTTAAGCATTGCTCAATGCGCAATCCATTAGTCATGCCAAGGAACCTCTTTACAGATTTTCAAGGCCCTAACTAATAAATACACATATAATTGTATGTAATTCTTTTTTATTAATTGATGAAAACGAATTTTGGACTGTTTATTTATGATAACTAATCGTGGACGATTACCAATTTCTGTCTTAGTCTATATTTCAAATTATTAAAAATCTGTAACCTTTTTTTTTTTTTTTTTTTTTTTTTTTTTTTAAAAAAATCTTTAGATCTCTTGTACATGATCAAATGGTTATGAAACAAACTACAACAAAAAAAGTATATTTCATGTACGAAAAGTTTTAGGCGAGCAAGCATGTGTTTGAAGAAGATATCTTCCCATTTGCAAATATAAATGCCACTTTAAAATTAATATATTAATTTATATTGAAAAAAAAATTCGTATATAATGTTTTGTGCTTCTCCATCCTTTGTAGGTTGAAAGCATAATTTGGCAGGAAGATAGAGATCTTTTATTATTAAATATTGAAATAATAAATGTATATTTAAGAAATTATATTAACTATATTAAAACTGTCTACTGCTACATTAGTAACAATACCTATAATATGTTTTATCAATTACTTATATGACATATCTTAAATTGCCTCCTAACGAAATAAAATTACAAAATAATAATAATAATAATAATAATAATAATAATAATAATAATTCTTTAATTCTATTTATTTATTTTCGAAATCAAGAACCAACTCATATTATAATGTAAATGATAATAAATTCTATGTATAAAATTAAATTTGCGTAGAGAAAACTTACAAACTGACTTTCCTTTTCATACTTTTAAGATTTAAGTGTACCATGAAAAGAATTTCCGAATTTTTTAAAGCATTAGAAGAAAAAATTCCAAAATACATTAAGATAACGGAGAAAAGTAAAGAAATGCCAGTCTTGGAATGTAAACAAAATATTTGATTCCTTAATGAATTTTTGGAAGTCTACAATTCTTTTCCCTTTTTTCATCTCAATACCATAAAAGAAAACGGAAAGACTTGCATTGGTTTATATATTTTCTTTTAAAGCACAGAAGAGCGAGGTTATTTTTCTGTCGTTCAATGTAATTTATGAATTGTAGTTTAATTAAGTTGAATACTTAATGAAAAATAACAGCCAACTTTACGTTTTGTTTTGTTATTTATGTTTACAAATATAAATATATATAAATAAATCATATTGCATTGAAGATTTTTATTTTTATTTTTATTTTTTTTAGATAAAGAACTTATTCTTTATTTTACACAAACTAAATAAATTAATAAAACATTTATTGGCATGTTTTTTCTAATAAAGCAGTAGGATTTTTTTTTTTTTTAATCAAATTAATTGCCAAAATATTATTCGTTTTTAATTATTTAATAAATTAAAGTATGAAAGATATTTTATACATAGAAAAATATATTTACCGTGGTAAAAATTTAAGACTCTATGTATGTAAATATATGCATCATTTAAAAATAATAGAGATAACAAAATCTAAAACATACTGAAAAAAAAAAAAAGAAAAAAGAAAAGAAAAGAAAAAAGAAAAAAGAAAAAAAAAAGGGAAAAAAAATGTGAACATTAGATTATTTTATTCATAAAATATGATTTTATTTGTCCAATTGTGTAGAACTGTATTCATCTCTATTATTCAATACTTGAAATCGCTATTTTTAAATAACACAGAAAAATGCTTTTGTACAAGCACCAAACAAACATACAACAACTTCTTCAACACCGCAAAAAATTAAATCGAATAGTTCATCAGGAAATGGTTCTAATGTACCTGCAACCAATTTTTTTGGTCCAATGTTTTATCATTTTAGTGGTGTCATTTTAGAAGTAAGCTGAAATGGTGTAATTTAGCACCAAAAATGCTTTTTGCAAAATTTCTTGCGAGGAAACAGCAAACAATTACTTTTTACTGTGTAAGAAAAAAAAATAATAAAGCACATTTATTTTTCATTAGATAAAATTTGCAAGGATTAGTGCAAAATAATTCGAGCAAATTTTCACTGAACTGTGTTTTAACAGGAATACGTTCAACAATACAATCCATGTATACAAAAAGAAGTAATTAATTTCTCTGACTTGTATCAGGCTAAACTTGAGAATGTCAAGATAAAGAAACAGAACAAGAAAAGTTCTGCGTAGAAAAAATATATATATATATATTTTTTTTTTTTTTTTTCAGAGAGAACGTAATAATAAAAGTAAAGATAAGTAAAATTGTTAGTTTCTAGATATAAATGTTTAATATTACTTCACACTTTAAAATCTTATTTTAATAACATCGTATGGTTTTTCAAAATAAACAAAACTAAAGATTCTACTGATAAACAGCTTCAGCGCCCAATTTGCTATTCCTTATTAATCAGTAGTTGACCTTTTATTCAGTATCTATCTATCTACCTGTATATAAAAAATATAGCAATTTTAAATTACTAATAAATAATAATTATAAAATATTATATTTATTATATAAATATTATCATAATATTATAATTATAGTTTAAAATTAATAAAAATAATTATAAAATAACAATTAAATCCGATCACAATATTTATCAACTCATCCGTAGTGATGAAGATCCTATAGATCCTCACGAAAGCATCGAGATTTACAATATTCCTTTTTCTAGACTTAACTCTAACAGTGGCTGTTACTTTAGCGTTACAAAAAGAGAAAGCAAAAACCGCGTAATAGATGATTAATTTTTTTTTCCGGTGTCAGGTTTAACAATAAAGTTACCGCGCAAAAAGGAAACCTTTATATTCAGTTCGACAATCAATATCCAATTGACAACGAAAAGTGCCTATTAAAAAAATCCGATGTATGCCTTTTTTTTTTTTTTTTTTTTTTTTTTTTCGAGAAACCATTGAAATTTTAAGTAATTCTAAATTTTGTAATGGCAATGAACCCCGAGCTTTCGCTGACCAAATCTGGCGCTACCTAATGGGGGATTAGCCAGCAACAGCCAACAACAACAGCGCAAACTCACTTGGAAAGCAATCAAAGAAGCTCGCTTTTGATAATGCCTGGTAAAAGTGACCCTTGTAAAAGTCACTTACGATGAGGCCTTAAGTAAGGTTATTTTAGCAGTAATTTTATGGTAAGAACTGTGATTTTACGAATAACAATTAGTTTTGAAAATGGATATGGTTATGTATTGGTTTTCAGTTATGTGTATATCGGGCGACAGGTGGAGCTGCTATTATAAACATTCACTGATCATTCTTTTAAGCATTGTTCAATGCGCAATCCATTAGTCCTGCCAAGAAACTTCTTTACAGATTTTCAAGGCCCTAACTAATAAATACACTTATAATTGTCTGTGATTCTTTTTTATTAATTGATGATAACGAATTTTGGACTGTTTATTTATGATAACTAATCGTGGACGATTACCAATTTCTGTCTTAGTCTATATTTCAAATTATTAGAAATCTGTAACTTTTTTTTTTTTTTTTTTTTTTAATCTTTAGTTCTCTAGTACATGATCAAATGGTTATGAAACAAACTACAACAAAATAGTATATTTCATGTACGAAAAGTTTTAGATGAGCAAGCATGTGTTCGAAGAAGACATCTTTCCAATTGCAAACATAAATAAAATTAATATATTAATTAATATTGAAAAAAAAATGTATCCGTATATAATGTTTTGTGCTTCTCTATCCTTTGTAGGTTGAAAGCATAAATTGGCAGGAAGACAGAGATCTTTTTTTATTAAATATTGAAATAATAAACGTATATTTAAGAAATTATATTAACTATATAAAAACAGCCTACTGCTACTTTAGTAACAATACCTATAATCTGTTTTATCAATTACTTATATGACATACCTATAATTGCCTGTTAACGAAATAAAAATTGCCTGTTAACGAAAATCTTACATTGTCTGGAATATATTTTTTACTGTTAGGCCAACCATTTTTACAAAAAGTTACTAAATTATTTAATACTGGATCTTTTAAGGTACATTCCTTAAATTCATTTATTTTTTTATCAGTTACATGCATATGCCTTGTAGCTTTTACACAATGAACAATTTCTTTTAGAAACTCATCAGTATCATATTCATTAATATAAGATCTAGATAAAAAATCGGCTACATACACTTGCTTAACTGGTATGACCTGGTATTGCCTTGAGACATCAAGATCATATTTAACACGTTCACGCAAGCGTGACCCACCGCCAAGCACTAGCAATAATCCCTGTCCAAAAAAAGTACACTTAATACTGCTTTGTTAAATAAATCCTTGTCGAGTCATGCTCTTAGTCAGTCTGAGAACATGATTCGACAAGGATGTATTTAACAAAACAGTTTTAAGTGTACTTTTTTTGGACAGGGATTATTGCTAGTGCTCGGCGGTGGCCCACGCCGGCGTGAACGTTGTTAAGTAACTTTAATTTAATTCTTTGTAACATATTAGATAAAACATTTACAACACTTTTATTATGAATTGACACTAAGGGTTTATGATCAGTATGAACAATTATTTTTCTGCCATAAATATAATTATGAAACGTTTTAGTATCAATAATACTATGCTTATGTACTCTTTTTCGATTTGTACATAGTTTTGCTCAGCCTCAGACGAAGCATGTGATGCATAGGATATCGGTTGTCCTTCTTGTAACTAACAACACCCAAGATCACTTTTAGAACTGTCACATTGTAATACAATTTGTTTATTAGACTCAAAAACATCAAGTACAGGGACTGTACTTATTTTTTCTTTTAGTTCATTCAGAGCTTTTGTATGCACTGGTAACCAAACAAATACTACAGATGTTTTGATCAATTCCCTATTAGAGACACAGCGCCTGCGACAGTGCTCTTTTCGTTCAGAATGTTTACTTCTGTTGATTTCCGCTGTAGTACTTCATTTTGTTTTTACTTCATTTCGCTGCTCGGCAAATATCAATCAGATTTTGTAGTGTTAGGTCCGATTCTCGTAACAGACGTTCCTGTAGCTGTTTTTCTTTCGTACCGATGAAATGCGATCCCGAATTATACTGTCAGATAAATTTCAATATTCACAGAATTTAAATCTGTTGTTTTCTTAAATATGTTAGAAACTCGTCAAAATTTTCGAACTGTTCTTGAATTCTGCTATTAAATACATAGCGTTAATCACGACATTTCTACGGGGATTTGCTTAGTTCTCAAATGCATTCAGGACAGCTAAGTTATTTCTCTGCTCATCAGTTAGCTCGAATGCGTTATAAAGTTCAACAGCATCTTCACCAATGCAATTTAATAGTATTGTTACTTTGAAATCGTCATGTTTCTCCGCCTTTAGATAAATTTCAAAGTTCTGTCGAAACTTTCGCCATGATTCAGCGATATAGCCGGAGAGGTTCAAATTTCTTGGAACTTTTAAAGAATCCCTTCAGGATTTATTCGAAAATTAATTTCGGAATAGTTATTGTTCGACGCTCGACTGCGCCGTGTTATATATTACTTCTTTATTGAAGAGCAGATGCAGTCAGACTATTGCCACACAGTGACGATTACATCTTATTATCTTAAAGTTAAGTTACAGTTAAGCATACTTGACACAGTTATAATTACAGTTTCATATATATATATACAGATATGGTTACATATCTAACAGATGCAGCAAAAAAAGCTCTTAAAATTCTGCGTTCATATATTTAGTGGTTAAACTGTAATGAAATAGCTGCTTTGTATATGGAAAAATATGAATTTAAAAATTCGTTTTCTCAATGATTTATTATCTTTCTTTATTCCTTCTCAGGTCTGTTTAATTAGAAGGATAAATTATTGATAAACCCGAGAATCATTCCTCGAGTTGTACCTTTTAAATGTTATGAAATAGGATTATGTATGTATATTTTGTGAATAAATTAATATATTTTTGTATTGTTGCTATCCAAAAATGTGATACCTAAAAGTCATCTTTCAATAAAAAATGCGAAATATACTATATGTACAAGGTGGCCATAAAATTAATTTCGCTGATTTAGAGGTACAGTCGGTAACAAAAGTGTCCGAACACTAGCAAAAATTCCTATGTAAAAAATGTACACTTCATACGGTTTTGCTAAATAAATCCTTATCGAGTCATGCTCTTACACTAACTAAGAACAAATTTAGACAAGGTTTTATTTAACAAAACCGTATGAAGCGTACTTTTTTTTACATAGGAATTTTTGCTAGTGTTCGGACACTTTTGTTACCGACTGTATCTTAAAAACTAAAGAACCTAATGAAATCATATTTCATCTAGAAACTGTGGGAGATAGGGGAAGATGATTTACGCAAGAGAAAAAAAGTTGTACCAAAATTTACCAACTGGGAAAATTTTTGCGCTGCGCTCATGTATAGAAAATGAAAGGTTCAAATTAGAGATAAATTATTCAAATTTATAGTAAATATGTGATTTTGGAGCTACTTGGAACGAAAAAAAAAATAAATAAAAATAAATGCCCCAAAAATTAGTTAAAGTTAAGGCCAATTGAATGCATTATGACGTTAGGCCTGGAAGGGAATTTCTTTCTAGTGTGTCTTTATAAAGTGTCCTAGCCCCTTTATTTATGTAAGTATTGAAAAAAAAAAAAAAAAAAAAAAAAAAAACACGTTAAGCGCTGAATAGAGTGAAACGTGTAGAACCCAGAACAAAATGTGTTAAAAGTAATTTATAGTTAATGTTTGAATAAAAATATACACGCACATTTTATTTTAAAATGTACAGTCGGTAACAAAAGTGTCCGAACACTAGCAAAAATTCCTATGTAAAAAAAGTACACTTGATACGGTTTTGTTAAACAAATCCTTGTCGAATCCTGTTCTTAGTCAGTGTAAGAACAAGATTCGAGAAGGATTTATTTAACAAAATCGTATCAAGTGTACTTTTTTTTACATAGGAATTTTTGCTAGTGTTCGGAAACTTTTGTTATCGACTGTACATGTACATAATCATTCTAAAAGAATAGCATGCAATATTAAACTCACAGAAGTTCTTCGATTATTAATTATTATTGGGATTCCCAGAGTAACTTGCAATATGGAAAATTTTATACAGTCAGATAAGATTAAGAAAATTTTATAGTCAATACGTACCTGATAGCAGTGTCAAAGTCTCTCCTAATGGAAACTTTTAGTATTAATCTTTATTTTCTTTTCAGAAATCAACTTTTCTTGTCTTTCACAGATCAAATTTTATTTAATTCGGTTCATTATTGTTTGTTGTAGTTTCCCTCAAACGTGGAAGTAAATTATGGCTCTCCTGTACTTCGTAAAAAAAGTATCATTTTCGGAGATTTTTTTAATGTGCATTTATAATGTTTAGGTATTTGAGGTCCCTCAATTTGAAAAGCAAATTTTGTTTGTCGGAGTGTTTGTTATTTGCATAACATAAGAACGAGTATTAATAACAATCCAAACTCGATATTTTAAATCTAAAACGTATTAGGATGCTTCTCTAATCCCTTAATAGAAATTAGATAAATGTATCGAGGATATTTAAGAAAATCCCGCAGAAATAAATAAAATGAAATGATCATATACATTTATATGCAAAAAAGCACGTTTCGCTTAAAATATGATCTGAAAATCCTTCACTATACCTTCGTAGGGATACACAAAAGTATTATAAATTTTAGGTCTGTAGATGGAAAATGTTGCAAACGATTTTCAAGTCATTTTATTCTATTAAACATACATGTGCAAATTTCATAAGTTGTGGGGAAAAAAAAAAAAAAAAAAAAAAAAAAAAAAAAAACCCAGCAATTTTTGAATCTGAATAATGGCACTATCTTCGTCTCGAGAAAAACGTAGGCACGAATGTGTCTAAAAAGATAGCAATGCCAAAGTCAGAGCATCTAAGGAGATTATTAAAAGAATAAAAAGAAAGGAATTGATATAAATATCGACATAAAAGAATTACACACATGAAAAAAGGGGAAAAAATATACAGAATTGACTATTTGGAAAACAATAAAATAATAATAACAATAACAATAATATTATTAAAAAAAATTAAAAGATAAAGTTTTGGGAGTATTTTCCGAGCATCTATCATAAATGGCGTTTAAGAAATATAAGTAATAAGATGAATTAATAAGATCGAAATCTAAAATATCCAAAGACTTCGTTCAAATTTAATTTGAAATAAGAGGTAGCAGAAGAAATAATGTTAGCTTAAGAAATGTTAAAATAAGGATCATAAGATCTCATTGAAAAGCCAATGTTCTTTAATTCTATATGTCGAATATCTCCTAGTTTTACCAATATTTCTTAAATTACATCGTGAACAAGGAATGATGTAAACATAAAACTGACTCAGAGTAGAAATGAGATTTTTAAGAAAATATTTGTTAGAGAATTTAATTTTGTTGATGGGTTTGAAAGAGATATTAAATCGAAAATTTTAAGAATTTTAAAAGAGATGGAAATGCAATAAGATAAAACTCTACATGGTTGAAACAATGACCATTAAGTACGGAAATAGATCGATTAGTTTTTTAAACTGATTAGAGTTTCTTCACAAATAGATATTTGTAGCCTCGAGAAAGAACAAAACGTTTATAGTAGGTAGTTTTTTAGAAAGACTAGACTAAGCACTAAATGCATATATTAGAAAAAAAAAAGACATTTTATTTAGAAGAGGATGAACAGAGTGAGCTTGCGGAGAAAGAGTGACGTAACTGATATTCTGAAGACAGTGGGTGAGAAGTGATCATTGTTTTTGGATCTCTATTTTTATCATCGAAATTAATTTGTATACAGGAGAATCAACTGAATTAACTAAGGGAAAAAATATGGAAAGATTGAAACCCTTGTGAAAACCATCTTCACGATGCATTTTTTTAATAGCACTAAATTTATTTATTTTTTATTTTGTGCTATATTTAAATTGAGGTTTGTACATAATTTATAGACATTACACAGCGCTACTAAGAATTATGTGAATACAGTTTTCTTTTTTTTTTTTTTTTTTTTTTTTTTTTCTATTTATTGAAAAAGATGAAAGTGTTTTACTAAATTTTACCAAGTCCAGGAATGTCAGCTGATTGAAAACCTCTTTTTCATGCCCACTGAATAGGAAAAGTATTGCTTAACATAAACTTTTCAGCGTTGACTTTTCTCTGTAATTACATATTTTGAATCCCTATATTAGAAAAATCAAGTTTTGAGAGGTTCGTGTATGTGTATGTTCCTTTAAGTATATCTTAAATCCAAATAATTCTAAAACAACCAAATTTGGTATTTTGAAGATCATATGAGTTGCTATTTGAAATTTTGGGCCAAAATTAGTTTCAAGAAACGGTGCAAATGAAAGTTGTAATAATAACTGGAAATAGAATTTTTTATTTTATACTAGTCTTACTATTTTTTATGAATATAGGTAATGGAACTATACACATCAAACAAACCTGTTTCTTGAAATTTGTTTACTGAAAACTTTTTTTTTTTTTTTTTTTTTTTTTTTTAACATGGTCATACACAGTACTTGATATCGGAAACATTAAACTGTAATCCATCCTTAGAGTAGAGAAATTCAAGTGAAAGAAATGCCGTTGAGTGTCACACCACATTATATTAAACACAAATGCATTATTTAAATTTTAAGATAAGAGTTTCTTAAAGGCTAATTATAATATAATTTTAAAAAATATGCATTATTTAAAATCATGCTTTTAATGTTTCTCGACTCTGAACAAAGTAATACTTCAGAATTAATGACCTTTAAAACAAACATTTTTCGAAGAAATGGAAAGCTTTAAAAGTTCAATCAAAGTTGTCTTAAGTATCTTAAAAAATTTTATATGTTTAGCTTTTGCAAAATAAGGCTTTTTTTTATACTTCAGAGGATGAAATCTAAATTTATTTGTACTTAAGAAACAGTAAATTGACTCAAGTGTCTTTTCACTGTGAAACGGAAAAGAAGAAAAGACTATTGAATGTTGAAGTAACATGGAAAGGGAAGATACGGGATTGTTTTAGCGTCTTACGACTTAACTTTTAAAAGTACGTAAATATTTAAATAAAAAAGGAATAATTGGGGATTTTCATAGAAATTTTCTAATTATTCCTATTTTCTGAAAGTAATTATTTTTATATCATTTTTTATAGTATGAAAATCTATTGTACGATTCCAACAAAATTCCATTTAACATTTATCCATTAGCTGTTTGTATATTTTTATACAATATATTTTTATACAATAATGGAATTAGTGTTGTTAACTTTTAGGGACTTTTTCATTTAACCATTACCATTAATAAATTACACAAATGTAAAAATTTCTTTATATGTTACAATTAAAAATTAGTGATGGATATGGAATTAAAAAGTTCCTACAAATTAATAATACTGAATAAACAAAAAAAAAAAAAAAAAAATAGAGAGAGAGAGAGAGAGAGAGAGAGAGCTCAACAATAAAAAATTCTTCAGAAAATTATTTTTAAATTGATGAAATGTATATATATTCATACTTTGTTCTAATGAAATATATTCATTTACAGCCAGGAAAAAAGACCTCATTTTGACTACATGTTAAATTATAATTATAGGGTGGTCAAATATCACTGATACAATTTAATGTTTAATATCATAACAAGTAAGTGACGTAAGAAAGTAAGGTTTGTCATACATTCCTTCTTATGGTTAAAAAATCAGACGGCACTACTTGCGTCTACGTTTTGTTTATAATGCATTTATTCCGACTTTGCTATCGACTTTTAGGTCTCAGATTTAAGTCTACTTGATTTCTTTTTGTGGAACTTTGTGCAGAGGGAAGTGCAAGCTTTCCCTGTAGCTGAAAATAAAGTATTGGAATCTTTTTCGCAATCAATGTCAACAAACGCGTAGGTTAAATAGTATTATCATTTTAATGGGTTTCGAGCTATAAAAGGTTGGTGCATTAGAATTAAAACTGAATTCCAGAAAATAAATGTTTCTTAAAGGAATCCGGGACACATTATATATATATTTATATATATATTTAAGTTTTTGTGCTAATTAACAGTATAATAAGTAAACAAAATAGCACCATAAAATTTTTCAAAAAGTTTAAAAAAAAATATATAATAATAATTCATTTATTTTTCATTCCAAAATGGTGGGGTAATTTAAAAATTCTAAACCACAACCACCTACTTCTCGAATTTCAGCTATATATATATATATATATATATATATATATATATATATATATATATATATATATATATATATACATATATATACATTTTTTTTTCCATATAATTAAACATAAATATATAGATTTTTATTTTTATTCAGGATTTTCAAAAATATTAACTTATGAGAAAAAAAATAAAGAAATAAAATAAAGAAATTAAAATGAATTAAAAATTAAAAAAACAATAATAATAATGCGAATTTTTTTATGTTACATTAAATCAATATATATATATATATATATATATATACATATTTTTGCTGAATTAAAATTAATATAATATGTCTGAAAAAGACATATACTAATTTTGAACCTTTTATCTTTATCGGTTTTTGACTAGTAATAATTTAAGCAGAAAAAATGTAAGGAAAAAAAAAAAAAAAAAACAGCATGTAGAAAAACGACTTTAAAGTTTAAACATGTATTGACTGTTCATAGATAGTTTACATACACATAGTGATATCTCCCACTCTAATTAAGTTAGAAAGATGATAAAATAATCAGAAGAGAACAAAAAAATAATTTAATAGTAATCACCATCACCATCACCATCTTTTTCAAGTATTAGGCTGGGAGTCTGTTCCAGCTTTTTGGTCTAACCACCGTTTTCTGTGTCTGTCACAATCTCGCCTGCCTCTTGGAATGTAGTAGAAGGCAGCTCTCGGTAGTCTTTCGCGTGTCATACGTTTGACATGATTTTTCCGATCAGTGTGGTATTCATTGATCTTGTTTAAGAGGCTAAAAACTTTTAATTGTCTTCGAATATCTTCGTTTCTGATTTTGACCATATTTGTGATATTGCCACAAAGTCAGCTTTCTTTACAGCCGCCGTGGCGTAGAGGTGTATCTCTGGACTGTCACCCAGACGGCCTCAGTCCGATTCCAGCCGGGGGCAAGTAAATTTAAAGACTCTAAAAAATATTTCTAAATTCTTATAATTATCTTTGCATATTTAATTTCCTATTCCAGCAGTTTCTAGAATATTCTAATTTCTGTTAATCTTGTATTCTGGAATATTCGAATATTGTATAGAAGCGACTTGTTCCTCAGTTTGAGTATGTTCTCAGCCGAGTGTAGCTGTGTTACAAATTGGTTCTGCTAATAAACTACGTTTGTTACTTCACTTCGAGTGCTCACTTTGACTCTTTACGATATCTATGTGACATTTTGGTGGAGGTGCCGGGTAAATAAACCTTGCAAACGTGGATAACAGTGACAATCTTCGAAGAAGTCTCCGTTTAAGAGGACAATCTCCCGAGTACGGACTTTATTTTCCAGACAGCAAAAAGAAGAAAACGAAAATGCCAGAAACCAAAGTGCCAGAAGAGAATAAGCCCATCGTATTGACCCCTACCTACCAACAACAAAGGATCCCATCGACCTTCCGAGGAGTGCCTGGAGAGGACCCTCTGAAATGGCTTAAAGAATACGATCGAGTGGCTAAATTTTACAAATGGGCTGACATGATGTGCTTAGCCAATGTGTATTTCTTCCTTGATGGTACGGCAAAGCAATGGTACGTAAACAATGAAGATACTCTGAATTCCTGGGAGGTGTTCAAGAAGGAATAAAGCGGACTTTTCGGCGACAGACAAAAGTATACCAGGAAGGCGGAAGAACAATTGAAGTACAGAGCGCAGCGGTCAGGAGAGAGTATCAGTCCTATATACAGAGTGTCTTAGGTCTGTGCCAGGAAACTAATCCTTCAATGTCCGAAGCCGAAAAAGTGCCTCACCTAATGAAAGGCATTGCAGAGGACATTTATCAGACCCTGCTAACGAAAGAAATCAGCCCCACAACTGATTTCATTAAGTGGTGCAACTACATCGAGGACATGAAGCAGAAGAGGGTTGGACGACAAAGATTCGAGAGGCTTCCGAACGTCGTACCAGTGGCAGCCATGGAGGAGGAACCAGATTTGGTATCCCTTGTCCGCCAGATCGTACAGAAGGAAATCCATCGACTGATCAACCAGACGAAAGAAACTTTAGAGTCATAATCGCCCTTCCTAGAAGAAATAGTCGAAGACGAAGTTCAAAGGGCTCTAGCCCCGTTTCAGCAACACCAACCAAAACTCCAGGACGACCAATATATGCTAAGGTAACCAGGGTATCCAGAGTTCCTATCCAGAGATCACCCACGCAGCCGAGAAAAACTGACCTTTGTAGAACAGCTGACAACAGACCAGTCTGCTTCTACTGTGGACGTCCTGGACATGTTGTGCGGTATTGCCGGGAGAGAAAGGCTATTTTCGACAGCTATCTACGCCGCCGACAGAACCCCAACGAAATTGACGCAGAAAAAGAATATCGCCGACCAAGCTTCACTCACCGTTCAACTCCTAGTCCAACTAGAGGCCGATCTCCAACACGCCGTTTCAGATCACCGTCGCCATGTCGGCGATCAAGTCGATCTCCAAGCCGCAATAATGAGGAAAACTAAACGGAGCGACCTTCCAACGAGGTGAGGCCGCATGTAATCAAAATCCTCCGTCGGCTGCAAAGATGACCTGTAACCAACTAGACGTAATCGTGGATAAAAAGCCGGTACGAGCCTTAGTGGATTCTGGATCCTCATTTTCTGTCGTCTCCGATAAGTATCGTCGATCTCTAAAGAAGGTTCTGTTTTCTGAGGCCGCGAACGTTATGCTCAAAGTCGCCGATGGGAATTTTGTCCGGCCGATGGGAAAATGTGTTTTAAGTATTCTCATAAATAGCAGAGAGTTGCCATTTGAATTCATTGTTTTGCCGCATTGTAGTTAGAGATGTGAGCGGGGAAAAAACCCGGGTTTAAACCAGGGAATAAACCCGGTTTTTTGGGAAGGGAATTTTGAAAATTTCCAAAACAAGGGAATTTTGAAAGTTTTCAAAAGCTACAAATTTAGCGCTTTTTTTTTTTTTTTTCTCTGAGATTAGATATGTTCTAAGGCATTTCAAAATGTTATCTCACATTCAGTTGTTTTTTATGATCTTTCAATTTTTAAATAGTGCTTTTAACGTCTATAAATTTAAAAAGTACAAGTTTCAAATTTCATTTATTAACAGATTTATTTTCTGTTATTGCCGTATATTTATAATTTAGTTCTGTATACACACTGAGTTCAATATAACACTTTTTTTTTTTTGTATCGCAATCGCATGTTTCAGATGTATATCTTTAACATTTTATTTCAAAAATAAAACAAAAATGCTTCAAAATATTCTGCATTTACTAAAACAATCAATAATATTACACTGGGAAATATTATTTCAATTAAAATTTCAACAATATTAATATGCAAAAAATAAATGAAGAAAGAAATAACAGCCAAATTATTAATTATTAGCTATTGAATATTTTATGTATTAATTTAATGCATTAAAAAATTATTGCTTGAATTCTTAATAACCGAAGAACTCATGTTCGATTTTGTTCCCCATGCTCTTTGAGTGATTATAACAAAATTTCATCAAGTAATGTGAAATTTTGTTCGATGAATTATAATAAAATTTAATAATTTTAAAGTATTCTTACCATAATTTAATTTCATTGTATTATTTTTTTATAACATATTTTATTATGATATTCATTAAAAAAAAAAAAAAAAAGTATTTAAATAGGCAGACAAAACTTCATCATTTATTACTGTCAATAACGTAAACGTATATTTTTTTCACAATTTTCTGTAAAATAATCACATAATTGTTGTTGATATCACTTTTATTTAAGCGAATAGAATAAAAATGATATTGAAACAAGTTGTTTGGTACACTTAAAAGAAGTGAAATTAAATCTAAACATTGAATATTAGTTTCTTCCCATGAAAGTTTCCAAAGTTCCCAAAATTCCCGGTTTAAACCCGAAAATTTCCATGTTTATTCCCCAGAAGCAAAATTCCCGGGTTTTTTACATCTCTAATTGTAGTCATGACATAATCCTTGAATGGGACTTTTTCGAAGCTTCCACAGCCGTAATAGACAGTGCACAGAGTGAACTATTGCCAAGACCTCGCAGCGATGGATGCCTGGAAGTTGTACGCCCCAAGAGACTACACTCTGAAGCCCCAATCTTTAACTAAAATAGCAGTTTCAGGATGCCAAGTACGAAGAGACATAAATGTAGTCATAGATGGCAATAAACATCTGCTCTTCGAGAAGAATTTCCCTATACCATCCATGCTATCCTTATACCATAACGGGCGAAGTGAAATCTGGGTCGCCTACCTCCAGTCCAGGAACCAAGTCATTCCGAAAGGAACGTGTTTAGGCTTAGCCGAACACCGGAATGAAGGACATTTATGTGCGATTGCCGACACGACGGATGGCCTGAATACACGAGACACGTTGAACTCCCCGATGGACTGCTCCCGGATGTTGTCTCCCGAGTTGAGCAACGAACAGAAAACCACGCTAGCCGAACTGCTTCGAGAGTTTTCCAGAATTTTCGAGAAGACTGGCATGTCGACAGCCTCACGGACGAATGTGAAACACAGCATACATGTGATCATAGTCCAATCAGCCAACGAGCCTACCGAGTATCATCGACCGAAAGAGGCGTAATTCGTGAGGAAGTTCAGAAAATGCTTGATAAAGGTATCATCCAGCCCTCTGCAATTCCCTGGTCATCACCCGTGGTGCTCGTTAGGAAAAAAGATGGAAGCTGGCGTTTTTGCGTAGATTACCGGAAGCTCAATAAGATCACGAAAAAAGATGCCTATCCTCTGCCTCGTATCGACGATACGCTAGACTGTTTGAAAGGCGCCAAGTTCTTTTCTTCCATGGACCTCTGCTCTGGCTATTGGCAGATAGAAGTAGACGAGACGGATCGGGAGAAGACGGCATTCATAACTCCCGAAGGCTTATATGAGTTCAAAGTCATGCCGTTTGGACTCTGCAATGCCCCTGCAACCTTCGAAAGATTGAGGGACAATTTGCTACGCCATTTAAAATGGACTGTTTGTCTTTGCTATTTAGACGACATCCTAGTATTTTCAGAAACTTTTGAAGACCATCTCACCCGTCTAAGGCTTGTTTTGAAATGTCTTCAGGAAGCTGGTCTTGTACTCAACCCAAAGAAGTGTCTATTTGCGGCCAAAGAAGTAAAAATGCTGGGTCATCTTGTATCTAGTAATGGCGTCCGCCCAGATCCCGAAAAAGTGAAAGCTGTAAGCAATTTTCCAACTCCGAAGAATGTACATGACATACGAAGCTTTCTTGATCTTTCCTCATACTTCCGAAGATTTATTAAGGGCTTTTGTTATCTCGCTGAACCCTTGCAGTTGCTTCTAAAAGGTGATGCGAAGTTCCATTGGGGTCCAGAAGAGGCCGAATCATTCAACAATATGAAGTCAGCCCTCACTTCTGATCCAATATTAGGAATGTACGACGAAAGCGCCCCTACAGAAATTCATACAGATGGCAGTGGGTATGGTATTGGGGCAGTCCTCGTTCAAATTCAGAACAATACCGAAAAAGTTATAGCTTTCGCCTCAAGAACCTTGACAAAAGCCGAAAAGAATTATTCTACCACAGAACGGGAATGCCTCGCCATTGTATGGGCTATCAACAAATTCCGTCCGTATCTATTCGGAAAACATTTTACTGTTGTTACAGATCATTATTCACTATGCCGGCTTATGAGTCTAAAAGATCCTTCAGGAAGACTGGCAAGATGGGCCCTTCGACTTCAAGAACATGATTTTTCAGAGACATACCTCTACGCCACGGCGGCTGTAGAAAGCTGACTTTGTAGCATTGCACCGGCGTGATTCGAACACGCGATCTCCTATTTACGAGGACAGGGATCATAGTCTGCACGGATTATTTAACGAGATATGCAGCAACGAATGCCTTACCGACCGCTGAAACCGAAGAAGTAGCGAAGTTCTTGCTCGAAGAAATTCTCTTAAGGCATCGAGCTCCCCGAGTAATTATCACAGACCGTGGAGCTGTCTTCCAATCCAAACTTGTTTCTGCTCTCGTCGAATTGTGCAATATCGATCATCGGATGACGACAGCATATCACCCTCAAACAAATGGACTGACGGAGCGGTTTAATAAAACTTTGGCGGACATGTTGTCCATGTACGTGGATACAGAACAGAAGAATTGGGACGATATTCTGTCATTTGTAACCTTAGCTTACAACACCGCTAAACAGGAAACGACGGGTTTCAAGACTTTTTATTTACTTCACGGACGTGAGGCTGAAACGACGCTGGACAAAATGTTACCATTTTGCCCTAATGATGTCGACGACGATCACATCGCCAAGATGATTGCCAGAGCTGAAGAATCAAGGCAGCTTGCCCGAGTGCAAACTCTGAAAGCACAAGATAAAGACCGTCGACGTTACGAATCCTGCCACCGAATGGTTTCTTATGTTCCTGGAGATCTCGTATGGGTGTATACTCCAGTCCGGAAAGTCGGCAACTACGAAAAGCTTTTAAGAAGGTATTTTGGACCATATCAAGTTTTACGTCGTTTATCAGACGTCACCTATGAGGTGCAAGATTTTGATCCTGCCTCGCGAAGAAGAAAACCAAGAGACGTTGTCCATGTAGTACGTATGAAACCCTACCATGATCCGGACAAACAGATTGAGAACACAAAAAATCAGGATGATGTTGTTCCTCCTAAAACGAACAAGGGACCCATGAGGCGTTCGAGGACTAGAGCTTTAACCCAGAAGTCCTAAAACAGCTAGACTCTGTTCTTTGAAAGGAGGGCAATGCCACAAAGTCAGCTTTCTTTACAGTCGCCGTGGTGTAGACGTATGTCTCTGGACTGTCACCCAGACGGCCTCAGTCCGATTCCAGACGGGGGCAAGTAAATTTAAAGACTCTAAAAATTATTTCTAAATTCTTATAATTATCTTTGCATATTTAATTTCCTATTCTAGCAGTATTCTAATTTATGTTAAGCTTTTATTCTGGAATATTCGAATATTGCATATAAGCGACTTGTTCCTCAGTTTGAGTATGTTCTCAGCCGAATGTAGTTGTGTTACAAGTTGGTTCTGCTAATAAACTACGTTTGTTACTTCACTTCGAGTGCTCACTTTGACTCTTCACGACATCTATGTGAAAATATTGTCCATAATCCCTTTAGAGATCGTAGGTACCGAATCTCTGCATCCTGGATTCTGCTTCTATATTAGCCACTCATGGTCCATGCCTCTAAACCATACAGTAAAGTGGTCACTGCGCAATTCTATAAAACTTCAACTTCATAATAATAATAATAATAATAATTATAATATTAAATCTGAAGATTTTTGTGTTGTAGACTACCTTAATTGCTTTATTTGTTATTTCGATGTTTTTTTGCTATTTTTAATGTAAAAAAAAAAAAAAAAAAAAAAAAAAAAAAAAACATTAATTGTTATTATCATTTTATTTTTGCTAAGCAAAACTATTCACTCTAGAAGCATTGCAGAACAAACCGCCCTCTCGTACATTAATATATTTGATTTTATATTAAAATTTAAAATATGTCAGATACTTTTGGTCAACCCTGTACAAATTTTTGATTTCATAAAATTTAAAACACGCAAAACACTTTCACATAAATTATATATATATATATATATATATATATATATTGAAAAAAAATAAAGGTTTAAGTGGAAAAAAAAAACTGTATATCTATAAAGTAAGTATGTTTTTTAAAAACATTTTTAAATGCTAAAAAAAAAGAAAGAGCGTTTTTATAATGCACATATATCAGAAGAGGATTTAAGTGAAAATTTGATATTGATGAGATTAAACTAAGAAAAAAAAAATGAAAAAGAATGCTCAAAAACTATTAAATACTCTTATTTTTGTTTCAAGTAACGGGATATTACTTCTGAAGTATGCGAAATAAATAATATAACCTGACATGAATTTGAGGTTTAATCTCTGGAAATTTCTTAAGTACATAAGATTAAAATTACACTAGGATGCTTGTTGTTTTGTTCAAAAGAAATACAAATGTTGTTTAAACTATACCTAAAGAGTTAAAGCACAGTTATACATAATATTTGTAATAAAATTAAGTGCCATAAATCATTAAAGTGTCAACGATGTAAATCTTTATTGCACATATAATGATATTATGATTATAATAAAGTAAAATATTTAAAAATAGTAAGAAAAATAAAATGAAAAACAATGAGAAGTGAAAAATAGTAAAATTAAAAATAATACATTTTTACTTAAATATATATATATATATATATACAAATCTTATATTATTAAAATATGTACGCGTGTGTGTGTGTCTGTGAGAAACGACTTGAAGCAGCTAAGGCTCGGCCGCTAATGTTTGCACGGACTTTGGACAGGTACCGTCGGACGGAAAATTTATCGCAGATGTATGTTATCTAATTTGCTAAACGATGCGACCCTAATTAGCGGAGATATTAATGAAAACGTCGACCCATGCCTAATAAAAAAATGATTCATAATGGCAGGCGATCGCCATTTTCCTTCAGAACGCCGTACCTCAAAAGATGAAGCAGAAAGAGGAAATTTCGTGGGTTTTTGTAAACCCATCGCTTCCGATCTGTCAGAGATATCGAAAATACACCCGTACCACGAGAAAGAGCATTTATTACCGATTCTTACTGTAATTTTTTTTTTCTTAAATACGGATTTTTTTATATTTTTAAAAAAGTTTTAAAAAGGGTAGAAATTTTCGCTTTTTCTCGACCGACTTTTTTGAAATGCCCTATACGAAGGAATAACAGACCAATTTCTTAGCAACTGGTATATTTGGAAAGGTCATTTCATCCTCTTTCGAACCATATAAACATTGGATTAGCGGTCGATAATTTTAGATTTTACGAAACATCGATTTTTTCGCAAAACATTTTATAACTCAAAATCGTTTAGAGATACGTTTTTTTTTTTTTTTTTTTTTTTGTATATACATCTCGATTCCACAATTCACTTCTCAAAAGACTGAGAATTTTTTTCAAAAACCGAATGAGTTATAATTTTTTTTTATTTAAGCATTAAACCACTAAATTGAATCTGGCGACCTTCGTTCCATAATGAATTCCTGCAGACGTTCGTTGCCGTTGTTACCATGACAACCCAGTCACAAAGAGTATGGTCAGGAAGAAACATGTTTTTTTCCAATTGATATCAAGTGGTTTTTCTACTAGGAATAAAGATTGCAAATTTCAAAATGCATCAGTTTTCTTCCAAAAATTTTTTACCTTAGTGTGCACCATTAACAGCGCACGGCATAGTTGCAGTTCAAATTTCATCGATTTTCGAAAAAAATTACATTATAATTGGAAATTAAGTTATATTCTAATACGCGTATTTCAAATTCTAATTGTGATTAAATTACATTTAATACATCATTCGAAAGATATTTTAAAGTACTTTTATATTACTGAAAGTGGAATTCGAGATTTCACCCGATTTACCCGCCCAGGTAACACATAACGTTGTTATAGCGTTGCAGATAAGTCTGAACAGTGAAAAATTGGTTACGTTATTTTATGTCCGTTGAAAAATAGTTTTTATTTCGCAAAATTCTCACTGAACAATTTCGAATATTTACTCAGTAATAAAGAAAACCTATAACAAACGTTGTTTTATGGTTGTACTTTTTCTGTTATTTTTTCGACGTTTTAAAATAGGTATTTTATTAGTTTTTGTTTTCCTTTTTAATTCTAATAAAAAATATGTTTTTTCAACGAATTAATAGGTGCTTTTTATAAGTCATTATTTCTGTCAAATGACGTTGAATCTCTTCAACTTGATATCGATACACGATGGTGAATTGGCGGGATGTGCGTGTTATAATATAATTTTCTTTAGAGTTTTAGAAGATATGGTGTGCTGCGAAAGAACTTCTAACATGATAAGAAGGGAATCTTTCGGCAAATTATATTAACAAAGTATAGTAGAATGTTCTTTGGCTTTCGGAAACCATAGCTAACGAAGGTGTTCATATTGTACGCTTTCTCCCTCCTGTTCTACATGCGAAATCGCCAAGTATATTGTGGCAAACCTTAAAAGCGTCTTACGATAAGACGCGCGCCATTTTGAAAGTGAATGTGATGTGAAAGAAGATGAATATCGCTTTCCTGTTAAAATGGTACGAAAGTTTTCTGACATTTTACGTAATTTCCAAACAACTTGCTAGCTGGTAAATTCCCTTAAAAGCTCAAAGTTATAATATTCTTTGGTTTTGGGTGTGTTTACCTGCTAGCATAAAATTAAAAATTACAGAGTTCTCGTCTAATTGTGGATGCTGTATTTATTTAAACAAGATTTTTCAAGTAATGAAGTGAGTGTTTCTTTTTCCCTTCTTTAATTTTATGTTTGAATTCTTGTCTTAAATTTTCAGGGGTCGATCTAACTTTAAATATTTAATACTCTTTTTTAAAACTGTACTTTTGTAAAATTTTACTTTTTTCATATTTACTGAAAAAATAATCTATATATAATGTTATTTAACATGCACTAAAGTTTTATACAGCTTCTCAGAATAATGGTTTTATATACAGAATTTGCAGCAATTTTAATTAACTGATGTTGAGATGTCATGTAAAAATCTCTGAAAGTGAGTAATGAGAGCATCACCTGTCGGCTGATATACAGTCTTAACTGATTCAGCATTCGTCTTTATATTGGTTGTCTCACATATTATATTTTGTGCAGTTGTATATGCTATGAAATTTAGCTTTCCTCGAAAAACGGAAGTTGAAAATTTTTACGAATCTAATATTTTCGTATATTGAGTATTAAAAAAAAGTAATAAATTAGAAATAAAAAAGGTCTCAAAATTAAGTAAAAAAGAATGTTCCATTTTTTTTTTTTTTTTTTAATTTTTTCTTTTTAAAATTGTTAGCAATATTTTAGAAACAAAAATTCAATGGATATATGGAGATAGCTATCTTTCTTGGATTTCAACGTTTATAAGACATAAGAAAAGCCGTTGAAAACTGATATAAAAAGCACGACAGTATTACGATTCTGAACAACCATTTTACAACTTTTTTTTTAGGTTATAAAAAAAACGACAGTATTGCGTTTTCGTACAACCCTTTTACAACGGTTTTTTTTTACGTTGTAAAATGTATTAAAACAACCGTTGAAAGATAAGGAAATCAACGAGACATATTTTCAGATTATTAACGTTACGGAAAAACGATAATTCAACGGAATGCATTGCCGTTTGTTCAACGTTGAAAATACCATACTGTGCTACCTGGGCGTTTTGAGGTCTCCTGAATCGGTTTTCCTTTGTATCTCAGCTACTAATTAAAATAATTTCATAGGTAATACATCATTAGTAAGCTTAGTTAAATTGGAATCCAACAGTGCATTACAGAAATTTCTACCGACAGATGGCGCTGTAATATTTTAAAATTTAAATATTTCACTTTCTAATTATGATTAAATTATTTTTAATACATCATTCGAAAGATACTTCAAAGTACTTTTATATTATCGAAAGTGGAATTCGAGATTTCACCTGATTTACACGTTTTAAGGTGTCCTGAATCGGTTTTCTTTAGTATCTCAGCTACTAAATAAAATAATTTCATAAGTAATATATCATTAGAAAGCTTTGTTGATTTAGAATCGAACAGTATATTACAGAATTTATTTAAATTATTTTTAATACATCATTCGAAAGATACTTTAAAGTACTTTTATATTATCGAAAGTGGAATTCGAGATTTCATCTGATTTACACGTTTTGAGGTGTCCTGAATCGGTTTTCTTTTGTATCTCAGCTACTAAATAAAATAATTCCATAAGAAATACATCATTAGAAAGCTTTGTTGATTCGGAATCGAACAGTATATTACAGAATTTTCTACCGACAGACGGCGCTGTAATATTTTAAAATTTCAATATTTCAATTTCTAATGATTAAATTATTTTTAATACATCATTTGAAAGATATTTTAAAGTTCCTTTATGTTATCGTCAGTTTTCACCAGATTTTTCACGTTTTGAGTTCTCTTGATTCGGTTTTCTTTTGCATCTCAGCTAATTCAGTTAGACCGTTCAAAATTGGTACATGTAGGTTAATTAGGAAAGGCTGAAAGGTTGGGGAAGAAATTGGCGTGCACCGCGCGCGTATCCTCTAAATTGTGCGCGCGCAGCGCGCACGGGACTGCACTGCCGAAAGCAGTGGGGCCCCGGTCCGACATTTAACCGATGAGAAATGATTTTTTTCAATTTCTTTTCTTAAGAATAAAAATTTGATTTTAGAAGGAATATGTGCGCAAAGCGCGCGTATACCTTTACAAGTGAGCGCGCAGCGCGCATGGGTCTGCGCTGCCGAAGGCAGTGGGAGACCCGGTGTGATTTTTTACCCGAACAGAAATGATTTTTTTAGGGGGAACGAAGGGTCAGGGAAGGAATACGTGCGCGCAGCGCGTGTATCCCTTAACTTGTGCGCGCACGCCGAGGGCAGTGGGGACCCGGTCCGACTTTGTACCCGATGATAAATGGTTTTTTAATTTTTTTTTTTCTTAAGAATAAAAATTTGATTTGAGAAGGAATATGTGCGCGCAACTCGCGTATACCTTCACACGTTCGCGCGTGTTTAGTTTCTACCCGATGAAAAATGATTTTTTTTTTTTTTTTTTTTTTTTTTTTTTTAAGAACTGAGGGCCTATTAGTCTCAATCTGGGATTTTTGCGTTGTCGATTTCGATAGTTGGACATTTATCGAAATCTAAAATTTATCGAAAATATAATTGAATAATTCGAAAGCGATGTTATAATAAAAAAAAAAAAAAAGGAAAACTAATAGTCCTCCGTCCTAAACTAAATTCTGCTTTTGCCAGAATTTAATTAAAATCTTATTATTATTATTATTATTATTATTATTATTATTGAAAGAAAAAGAAAAGAAAATTAATAATAATCAGTATCGTTACAAGCAATATCGAAAAAAAATTTTTTTAATAATTTTGAATTAGGAAATAAAAAGTGCGCGTGAAATAATATGAAATAAAAATAAGTAAAAAAATGAATTAATGATTTACTGTTTTGGTTTTTCGGGGGCTGATCATGCATATAAAAAATGCGGATTAAAACGAGTCGAAGAAGGAAGCGAAATAAGTTTTGAGTTATATTACGATAAATACGATATATAATATGATACGATATATTAGACCTATCCTCCAGGGTTAGTAGGCATTTTCGTTGAAAGAAATAGTTTGTTCGTTAGGTGCAACTTGCACATTAATCCCATGAGGTACAACTTTTACATTAGTCCCTTGAGGTGCAACTTTCACTTTAGTCCCGTCAGGTACAACTTGCACATTAGTCCACTTTAAATATAGTGACCAGCGAAGCTGGCAAAGCATTCGTTGATTCACTACCTCAATTGATTTTTTTCAGTTTTTTTTTTCTTTTTTTCCGTCAAAAGATAAAAAAAAATCGATAACTTTGTTATTATTATTATTTATAATATTTAAAAATTGCCAACTCAAACTCAAACTTAATTATCTTGTTATTATTATTATTATTATTATTATTATTATTATTATTTTTACGGGGCACGGAGTGTCAGAGAAGGAATACGCGGGCGCACCGCGTGTAATCCCTAACTTGTGCGCGCGCAGCACGCATGGGAGTGCGCTGCCGAAGGCAGTGGGGACCCCGGGCCACTTTTTACCCGATCAGAAATGATTTTTGGGACTGAGGGTCTATTAGTCTCAATCTGGGATTTTTGCGTTGTCGTTTTCGATAGTTGGACATTTATCGAAATCATTTTTCGATAGTTGGACACTTATCGAAATCTAAAATTTATCGAAAATATAATTGAATAATTTGAAAGCGATGTTATAATTGGGAAGGAAAAAAAACTAATGGTCCTCCGTCCTAAACTAAATTCCGCTTTTGCCAGAATTTCATCAAAATCTTTTTTTTTTTTTTTTTTTTTTTTTTTTTAATTATTATTGAAAGAAAAAGAAAAGAAAATTAATAATAATCAGTATCGTTACAAGCGATATCGAAAAGGTTTTTTTTTTTTTTAATAATTTTGAATTAGGAAATAAAAAGTGCGCGTGAAATAATATGAAATAAAAATAAGTAAAAAACATGAATTTTATGATTTAATGTTTTTGTTTTAAAGTTAATAATAATACTTCACATCATATAAGATCATAATTGAAATATAATTAAATTTCTTTTTAGCACAGGATATGTCATTGTGCCATTGTATAGTTAATGTTTTATTAGAATTATTTATTTTTTTTTTTAATCGGGAATTTGTATGTGGATAAATATTTTCATACAGATATTTGTCATTAGTTTAATATTTTTATTATTTTTTTTTTTTTTTTATCATTTTAACTATTCTTTTAAGATTTCCCCTCTAATTTTGCGTAATATTTTTACAATATTTTGGCGGGTTTTTTAGCGGGGTCAACAAATAAAACCGAAAAATGACAGTTCTTTTATAGCATCTATTTGTTAAATTATCTATTAGGTTTATTTTATTTTATTTTTTATTTTATTTTATTTTTTTTTTTTTGTTTTCATAAGACTAAAAGTTACAGTTAGTGATTCATTTGAAAATACTGACCCGCTAGTATATATATATGTATATTTCTTGTAGTTCTTAATTAAAGGTATTAGTATCTTCATTTACATATGTAACAATCTTCAAAATATATTTCCTTCAATATATATATGTATGTGTGTGTGTATGTATCTATATACTATTGTTATAGAAATTGTAATAATTATATTTTTACTTTCTTCTATATGCATTATTGGATTCGTGAAAATTTTCGAACTCCAGTATATGATGGATTTACACGCTTTTGGATGTCCTGAACACGATTCGACTTTTTTATTTAATGTCTGTGTGTCTCTGTGTGGGTATCACAAAAATTCTGGACGCTGTATCTCACGAACCAATTCATGTAATTTAACTAAACATGGCATTTTGTTGGACCCTGTCATAAACTGGTGCTGGTTAGATTTGGGCACCATTCGATCAACAGGTGATGCTGTGAAGCATTTTTTTCTAAATTTTTAACATGACAGTATAGGACAAAATTTCGTATGAATGTACAAAATGAGAGTTTTTTTAATCGTGTGATTGTAAAATTAATATGAATTATTGATAATAGTAGTAGTTAACTAGGGAAAAAAATTTGCATATGGGCGGGGAGTACACCCCCCAGGGAGTAGTAAATTTTCAATATGGGTATCATTCGAAAGATCTCGTCAATACCTTTAAAACGAATGGTTGAACTATAGACCTGTGATTATTTAAAACAAAGTTATCGATTTTTTTTTTTTACTTTTAACGAAAAAGAACTTGTAAAAAGTAATTTCTTAGATCTGGACAAAAATAACATCTTTTGGCATTTAGTGATAATGTAATTCTGACAGATGAAAATCGTCTTCTTTTATAATACAAAATAATTTGATAATTTAATAAGTAATTTGCACTGGATAAATTTTGTGCAACATTATATAGAAGAAAGTCATGTGGTGACCACATCCTACTAGTTTAATATTAATATCATATTAAAATGAAGCGCTACCAAACTTATTGTAACTAATGTTTAATATTTGTGGAATTGGCAATTTTTAATTAATTCAGTAATATCCTATATTTTATATCTAATAAGATATAATTCTTTTATACATGTTAATAATAATATTAGTATTATAATATAGGAACTAAACACTAAAAATAAATTACTAGCAAATTTTAACATTATTTTTTAGAAATGTTCTGCTTTGTGAAAGTCGTAAAATAGAAAATAATAAAATCTAGCGTTGATTCTTATTCGTAAGTTTTATTTTATTGAATAAATAAATAATAATATAAAAAAGGTTAAATTTATTCGTTTTAAGAAAATTTTCATATGTTTTACATTTTTTATTCGTCCTAAAATTAACAATTAAATAAACGAAACTTTGTATAGTATCAGAAAAATAAAATGGTTTAATTCTTTGACGATAACAAGATTCTTGATTAAAAAAAAAAGTAGAGAACAGCAAAACTTTTTTATAACTATGTATCTAAGCGTTCATATTTTCCTGTGTGAAATGTGACAGCTGTTTCATTTATGTAAATAAGCTTTTTCTTATGAACAAATTTCAAAAGAATAAATCAATATTTCATAAAGGTTACAATTAATGCACATATTAAATTTATTTTTATAGCAAAAATCTGACTAATTTAATGAATTTTAAATGGTAATTCCTTAAAAAATAAAATATTATTTAATATTATATAACACTTGTTCTACATTTTTAGACTATTTATAGGAAGAGGTGGTTGAAAGTAGAATCATTCAAAAAAAAAAAAAAAAAAAAAAAAAAAAAAAAAAAGTTAAGGCATTTTGCGGAAAACAAATTAAAAAATAAAAATACATATTTTATGATTTCAAGAATATTTACGACAGTACCTTCATTTTTAAACGATTTTTCGTTTTATACACGTAATCTTTTATTTTTTTAAATTCCTATATTGGATAAACCAGCACTTGGAAATTTTAAAATTCAATACAACGGCTAGATATTAATAAAATTTTCTAAAATTAATTATGTCTAAATTTTTAACATCAAATATAATGACACATAAGAGAACGACACATTTTTATTTATTTACTTATTTTTTAAATATATATATATATATATATATATATATTAATTTTAACCAGAGAATTAGTTAAGTCACTAGCGCCTGTTTTGACTCAATCTTTCGTCACCAGATGGCACTTGCGTACTTTGTTTGTGAACGCTCTCATTTTTTTCTTACCAGAGCAGAAGTGTTTAGTTTCTTATTGTCAATTCATCGTGCTTTGCTTTTTGGCAACTTCAAAATGAACATATTCAACGTCCGTTTATTCTAATGTGTGCTTTAAATAATAATACGCTATTCAGCGTGGAATCTGATCGCCTATAATTGAAAATCTTGTGTAGTATGTAATTATTAAATAAAAGAAATTGAAACTAGTAGTGGTCTTATTGATGTGAAATACTACATTCTTTGTTCTGGATGGATGTTACGGTGATGTAGTTCTGGAGAATGGGTGAGTGCCCATTAATTAGTTATTTAAGAACTCTTATTAAAATAAATGCTTTGTTCATTCATATTGTTTATATACGTATTTAAAACTATTGGTTAACAGCCAGAATCGGGTATGGTTTCTAGCCACAATTCTTAATTCGGAAGTTTAAAATGTTGACTCTTAGCCATACATTTCTGGTCCGTACAGAGTCGTTGATGTAATTAATTTTTAATGGAAAAATTAGTTAATTGCTAAATTATTAATTATCGAAATTGGAATTACTTAATTTCTTAATTTCGGTTTCATGTTAGAATATTTTAATCAAATGAAAGATATTTAAATTAAAATTCTACAAAACTCTTCCTTTTAATGAATAGAAGAAAATCTATTTTCATTTAAGCTGAATTTAAGAGGAGTACGTTTATGATTTTTCTGCGAAACCAAAACTAATTTAAAGTTAAAGAGATTGATTGTGAAACCGAAAGTCATTTATTTGTCGAATGTGTTTATTATTAAAGGATTTTGGTTTAGGTTTTTTTATGCATAATAAAGTAGTCATTATCTTTAAAAAAATTGTTTTGTATTTTTGCTTATTATTTTCTGGTTTCGGTTCGGTATTTTTAAAACTGTTCTTCAGATGAAAATTAGTCTAATCGTAAAATTAGTCATACCTCATAATTTATTTTTTCATGCAATATACCTTTTGATTTAAACGAAAGATTGTTCTTAAAAAGTTACTTTTGTTCTTTAAACAGAATTTTGTTTTCACTTTGAAATATTACTTTGTTTTTGTTCTTAAATCGTAAGTGAAATTAAGTAAACCATTACTTTTGTTTTCTTTTCGAAATGTTGCTTTTGTTTTAAATATAAAGAATGAATCATTTTATTAATCATAGGTAGTAATAAATTTAAATCAAAAACTAATGATTTAGAGAAAAGCGTATTTTTTTCCAACATCAATGGCGCTTATTCGATTCGAACAAACATGTAAAGAAATCGATTTCATAGTTGAAAAAATAAAAAATTGTGATGATAAAGATTCACATAGGATTAGGGTACTACAGGGCAAAAGTAAATTTATTAGAAACGAAACTGGACGAACCGGTTACGAATTTTTCTGAAGAGGAACAGGAAGATAATTTCGAAGCATTATTTTACTATAGAGACATTTTATTAGAGGCTTTGGTAACATTAGAAAATAAATCACCCTTAAGTAAAACCGAAATTATTATTTCAGAACACTTTGGAAAGGGAGCAACTTCGAACAATTCTCTCATTAATTTACCGCGTTTAGATCTCCCGTCTTTTCATGGAGATTCTGAACAATGGATCTCATTCAAGGAACTTTTCCAGTCGTCAATGTTAAATAATGACAGCATTTCAAATCTGAAAAAATTGCAATACCTCCAAGCCTCTGTTAGGGGAAACACTGCAAAATTAATTCGAGGGTTTTTTCTTGTAGCCTGCTTATCTCAAGTATTGTTTAGAGATATTGTGTAATCTATTCGAAAATAAACGTCAGTTGGCATTCGCACAAATCAGTAAAATCTTTGCCATTAAAATAAACAAAGCTGATGATCCGAAATCATTCTTAAACCTTATAGATACGTGTCATCAATCAATTTGTAATCATGAAAAACGGCAGTTTTTTTAGTGACGCAAGCGGAGGGACAAACGGGACGCTGCGAACTCATATATACGGCTAGTTTGACATCAAAGAGATTTGTAAAAGCCGACACTTAATATCTCAGCAAATATGCCATATTTTGTTCTCATCTTTTCAAAATAGTCTTTTATCTTCGGTCTTAATATATCCTGAAAATTTTACATTTCTACATGCAGTATGTTTTGAGATCTGAATCTCAATTTAAAGCCCAAAAGGGAAAAAGGTTGGTGTAATAAACTGAAATTCTGAAAAATATCTCTAAAACGGCTCGAAGGATTTTCATATAATTAATATATGTTGTTAATAGGATCTTTCTGAATCTAGTATCGTTTTCGTTTTTTTCAGGAAAACTCTTGTTTTTTATATAAATCGCTTTAAATATGGAACCAAATTACTCCGCCAATTACATGTATTTCTTCAGGTGAAAACGCTGTTATGCGGTTCTTACTTGTAAGGTATGTGGGTTGGTTTGTTGACCGACTTGAATGCAGCCAATGAATTATTTAGAATTTTTTTTTAACGCAAAAGTACTTTATTACATGTTTAAAATATTTATTGTATATGTACTAAGTCAAATTCCCTTGAATATATTTTCTCTTGTGTTATGAAAAAAATATTTTTGATTTTAAAATTTCATATTTAGTCAAAAAAACATTTAGATAATATTTTAAATAAGGAAGTATTTTGTAATTTTAGATATTCCATTTTATCATAATAATGATGAATTTACAATTTTTTAAAGCGAAAAAATTTTTAATCATTCCTGAACATCGATTTTATAATAACTCAATGATTTGCGATTCCTATTCATGTATCCTTACGCGCCGGGAATGAAAAAAAAACAGCAAATAGAGTTTTGGCGCCATCTATCGTTTTTATTTAAAACATACTCTTTCGTAAATACATATATATATGTATATATATATATATATATATATATATATATATATATTTCTTTTTTTAAATTAAAAATCTCTTTTGAAAATACAGTTAGAGTTTATTCATTTATTTATTTTTCAGACTTCAAATGATACATATTTTAAATATTAACATAATCAATTTTTTTTTATTATTCAAAGCAATAATGACTAGGGGATGAAACAGTGTTTACACTGTTTATTAGAAAAAACAGTGTTTTAATAAACAGTGTTTTAATAAAATTCATTTTTCATGAATTTTATTAAAATTCATGAAAAATGTGTCAAATAGCAATTATTAAAAACACGTAAAAATAAATAAATAACATCTTTACTTTGAAACCCATAATAATTTATTAAAAAAAATTATTCTTTCTTTTCTTTTTTTATTTAATTAATTTGTGCATGAAAAATTCTATTTCATAAATATATTTACAAATACAGTAAACACAAAATCCTCCTTTAATTTTAAATAAGTATTTCTACCTGTTTCTAAACATTTTTTTTTTTTTTTTTTTTAACGAAAAAAAAAAGTAGTTAAATCTGTATGTATATGATTTTAATATAAACTACTAGATGGCGCCACAACATTTAATTTATTTTTCTTAAAAAAAAAAAAAAAAAAAGAAAGAAAGAAAGAAAAAAAAAGAAAGAAAGAAAAAACTTTTAATAGCTTCGAAACATGTAGAAATAATTATTTAAAATTAAAGGAGGGTTTTTTGTTTATTGTAGTTGTAAATATATTTAGAAAATAGTATTTTTACGCAGAAATTTCATTTTTTTTTAAAGGATTAACTTATATTTTCCATAAATTTTTTCTCCAGGTGATTTAATCTTATTTTTAAAATTATAGAACTGTAATGCTTAATTTATATTTTGTCTATTTTTCCCCCAAACGTTTTATATGAAAATATATAGGAAGTAATTTTTACCTGCACTTTTGATGAAAATTTAAATTGTGAATATTGGAGCAGTATACTTAGCCTCAAAAGGGGAAAGAAAATATATAAAATTATATTTTTAACATTTACTTGATTTTTTTTAATTGTTTAATTTGTTTGTTTTATAATTTTTTAAAAAGAAAATTGCAAAATGTAAATTACGTAATTCTAACTTAAATTTGAAATTTTTCACTTATTTTTCTTTTTTTTTTTTTTTTTTTTTTTTTTAGAGTTTGAGAATCCCAGTCAATAAATTTTTCTAGTGCGAAGCTTCTCCATTTTGTTTCCAAGTGGCAGGCTACTTGAAAATTTGTCAGTGTGATAATGCTTGAAATACTGAATTAATTCACACTAAATTTGTAGTGTAGATTTATCTCAGAAATGTATTTGATATGTTCATTTGCCAACTTAATCCACCCTCTTGTTTCCTTGTGCCAGCACACTGAAAATTTCAAATTTACATTAGAAAGGTTTTATGAACCGATTTGCTTAAAACTCCATATATACATAACCTTCATTTACAAATCCAATAAGTCCATTAATAAATTGTAGCTGTCATTTAAAAAAAAAAAATGGTGACAACTTCATAAGAAAAATTAAATTAGTTTACCCTTCCTAGGAGCCAGTAGGACTTGCTTTAATTTTTTGATCAATAATCACTAAACAGTAATGATATGAGTACAAAAAACCCTTAACGGCTTAAAAGTTTGTGACGCCGCTACTTTGTGACTATAAGAATTTGAAATATGAGTCTTAAAAATAATGATATTAAATTTTAAGTGACGCTTTGCAATTAGTTAAAATAAACATAGATTTTCTTATTTGATCATTCACTTTTATCTTTTATTTATATTTATAATGCACACGTAATATTTTTAACTTCCAGATCAGACAGATATATAAAATACACTCACTGACGCTTTTTCATTCGCATTTCAAATTCAAAATAACAGTTTTAAAAGGAATGATGTAAAAATTCCAGTGGCGCCTCGGTGTTATTTTAAAAGATTTGTTTTTAGATTCCATTAAAATTACTTTTGTTTTGTCTAATAAAGTATATTTACACATTTAAACAGTGCTTTTAACTTTCAAATATACTGTCAAATAATTATACTTTCACTGAGTTTGCATTATAAAGTAAAATTATTTATTTCAATAAATTGATTTATGTTTTGCGTCACCCTTGCGAAGGCAAGGTTTCTTGTACTGATCTATATACGCTCGGGTTAGAGTCAAATTCATTAAGCGATTTAATTCTTACAAATTTTACATTATCCATACTCGACAATGCGGTACGACATCGATGGAAATGAATTTGGAAAATAATCATACTATCGCAGACCTCAATTCATTTTTCACATTCTTAGAAAAGCAGGCTGTTAGTCTGGCTAAAATCGACACAAAATCGGCCACCTTTAGAAAATCTGTAGACACAATTATTCCAAAACCAAAAAGCACTGTTAGTAACTCGAGTCTGGTCAAAGCCAATAAATTCATCGCATGCCTTTAAGTACACCAACTTTTCAAATGTCCTAAAGTTAATGGTATGAATGTCCAGGGGAAATGGAAATTCGTTAAATCAAGATCGCTGAGTGAGAATTTTTTACGTAGTTCTCATCCAATTAATCAATATCTCATTAATATCAAATGCACCATACATCACTTCACATCTATACCTGAAATCTTGCAGAACAGGGAATCAACATTCCCACTGACACCATCTCTAATAATTCTGAATCACATCTCAGAAGTGATCTCAGTAATGTTCTTTTATCCACCGCGATGATAAAACTTTGATCTCCCACCGGTCAAGTGATGCGGTGTAAGGCCCTAATTGGTAGCGCGTCTTAAAATTGGCTCTTTACTCATAGGGTAGTAAATGGATGAAATCTGTCTTTATTTCGCACCTCACATAGCTTGATCGGAATTAACGGAATTTCAGCAGAAACCTGCCTAAATTATAGCAAATTTGAATTAGCATCTTAGTTTTCTAACCAATTTCAGTCTTTAAAACCCTTAATCGTAAGTCGGGTGCCCCTCTCCCGAATTTTCATCTGGGAACATCATCATGGCCACACACCAAGCACCTCCAACTGGCTGACTTCAATTTTGCGGCCTCTAGCAAGGTCTATGTCCTCCTTGGAGCCGACATAATCGACAAACTAATAACTGACCCACCTATCTTTGAAAAAAAGGGGTGAACCATGCGCCATTCCTGTTTTAGATTTCTACTCAGTGTTCCATTACATAAACATCAATTGTATAAATCTCAAAATAAAACTTCTCAAATTAATGTGAACCTTAGTTCCTCCTTCAACACAGAAGAAATACCTTCATCATCAAGGTCCTCCTTTTTTTATCCTGCTGAAAGTATATGTGATGAAAGTGGATGCCACATAGTTAAACTACCTCTTCAACCAAATAAACATTTAGGCGAAAGTGCCTATCGTACCCTTAAAGTTTTCAACAATCTTGAAAATCGATTCAATCGGGAAATCATATTTAAAAAGGAGTACACTGCGTTTATGACTGAGTATTCTGCCTTGGGCCACATGTCCTTAGTAACCCTTGAGTAGTTACACCTTCACCTTCACTATTTCCTCCCTCATCATGGAGTCAAATGACCACAGTACAACTACTAAATTGAGGGTGTTCTTTAATGCATCCGCACTCACCTCTAATGGGCAATCTTTAAATTATATCTCTTACAAAGGCCTGAAGCTCCAGTCCACGTTATTTACTAATCATGTTAGATTTAGAAGTCACAAAATCGCCCTTATAATGATGTTGAAAAAATGTATAGGCAGATTTTAGTGGTGGAAAATTATAAACAAATGCAGCACATTTTCTGGAGGTGAAACCCCTCAGATCCCTTACGTGTTTATAAATTAAATACCGTAACGTATACTGTGCCCCGTTTTTAGCGCTCAGAACCATACAAAAACTACTCCATGGTGAGCGTGACACATAACGCGAAGCGGCAAATGCTGCTCTTGACAATATATACTTTGACGATTTCCTTGGTGGTTTCGTACAGGAGGCTTTCAGTTAAAAAAATAGGCTTCAAACTGTTCTGATTCACTAGCTCAGGTGCCGGAACCTCTCATATCAAAATCATCCGCACATTCCTTTAATCCGGATGAAGTCCAACGAATTCTGGGCTTGGATCAGAATTTAGTTGCAGACACCTTACTTGTCCAATTCCATGAGGTCAAAAAACAGTCACAACATAACGCAAACTTTTGTCCGTTATTGCACGTATTTTTGATCTCCTAGGCCTTTTGTCGCCATCCACAGTAATTCTAAAGTTTCTCCTACAAGAAGTGTGGAAAACTATGCTCTCGTGGGATGAACAATTGCCCTCAGCCATTTTACAAACCTGGACTAAATTTTATGAAGAATTTCCTGTTTTCCAAAAACTGCCAATCACTAGACTTATTGACATTCAAGTACATAATATTGTCCACCTCCAAGAATTTGGCGATTCATTTACAAAGGCGTATGCAGCAGTTGTATACATTAGTAACCTTTTAAATTTTAAATTAAATCTAATTGCCGCCAAAACCCGCACCGCTCCTCTTAAATCAATATCTTTACCTAGACTTTTTTCTGCGTTAAATCTAGCCGTGCATGTGAAAGTTGTTAAAGACAGTTTCGGTTTTCAAATTGCTGAAACCATTATTGCGACAGATTCCATAATTATCCATTGTTGGATTATAAATCCTCAATTTGTGAAGGAGCATCTTAACATATATTAGTTCTAATTACATTTTCAAATAAATTTAATAATTAAATACTATATCTTCAATAAATAAAATTTCTATTGAAATAGATAACGAAATACTAAATTATATTTTCTAATCACATTTGACTCTCTATCAATAAAGATTTTAATTCTAATAATATTTTATCTGTTAATCTATTAAATTTATCTTTTGAGAATAAAAACATATTCTTTGAAAATTAATAATTTTATTTCTGCTAGCCTAAATGCCTTCTTATTAATAACTGTCTCTCGGAATTCTAATCTCCCATTGTTAAATCATTTAATAAAATAAAATATAAAGAATATTATTTTCGTCTTTTAACCGTTTCCATATAACACAATTCTTTCTTTTAGATTGCGCAAGTTTTTATTACAGCTAAATTGAGCAATAAATTTCCTTTAGTAATTATAATACTTCTGTTTACATTAAAAAAAAAAAAAAAAAAAAAAAAAAAAAATCTATCATTATTTTCGAGCAAACGATTATAGTTCTAAAAATAGATTTTTTAATGATTTAATGACGACTGACTGGCACGAACTGTAAGCCCATCATTTTATCGTCTGCGTCCGTTAGTTTGATTGACAGCTGGTGTTTAATTTGTATGCTAAATTAGTTTGACTTTTGTAACGACAAATTATTTTCAAAATTTTTGTATTAAATTATTCGAGAGACAAAGGATTGTGTTTGGCTATAAGGTGGCGATATTCTTCTAACTCTTGACATATTTCGCACAATCTACAATGGAATGTCTCTAAGCGAACTACAGAATTCGTTCCTAGATCGTTGTTAAGTAAATACGTACCTTTGAACCCTATCTCTCACCTCGTGTCTTTGCATTATCGAAACTCACGGACTAGAAGCACTTCCACTATAAAGAAATGTTGAATTGCTTTATGAAACTTCTCCAAAATAAAATTATATTATATAATATGGACAGTGTAATGGCACATCTTATACAAGAATCTCAAAACTACTACTTAATACTAACCAAGGGCAACCAATTCGTTCTACACCGATCCAACAAGATTCAAGCCATAACCTATCTTGTAAATTGGCACCATCTTCCAGGCAAATTGAATCCTGTCAATTACGTCACTCGTGGGTTGTATCGTAAATTAATTACATTCGACCTTTGGTGGTCAAGGCCTCAATGGTCAAGGCCTCAGTCATCGATTCTGCTGAACCGCATTCCTTTACCTTTTACTGATTCATCTCTTGACAGCATGCCCGAACATAGTCAGCTAACGGCAATCCAAACACCAAGCCCATGGAGTTTGTAACTAAATTTTCATCCCATACTAAGTTATTGCGCATCATGGCCTGGATTAAGCGATTTATCACAAATGCACGATCTCAATCAAAATTAAAGGGCACCTTAACTGATTATGAAATATCAGATGCACGCCACACAATCCTGCAACTCATTCAAACCTACGAAATTGCCACAGAAATCACATTATTAAATTTGGAAAACCAGTCCCAAATCATAGTAAACTTAAGTCATTAAATCCCTTTTTAGACAAAACTAACATTTTGCGTGTTAATGTCAGAATAGGAAAAAATTACACTTTGGTTTATGACGCCAAATATCCTATAATCATACCGAAGAACCACACAGTTACTTCAGCGATTATCCGGTATTTTCATCTTTGTTGCCTGCATGGTGGTCCCGAAATAATACTTTCATTGATCCGATAGACCTTCTGGATTCCCGATGGTCGGTCCACTGTAAAAAAAAAAAAGAATACACTGTACAGTGTGTTTAAAATCTCATCCGAATCCCAATCACCAACTCATGGGTGAGTTACCCAGTGCGCAGGTGAACACGTACCGACCATTCCAATACGTGGGTGTAGATTATACAGGCTCATTTAATACCAAGCTTTCCAATAAACGGAAGACTTATTTTTTCAGTCGTATGTTTGTTTGTTTATTTCCATGTGCACCTATTCATGCATTTTGAAATCGTATCCACCCTAAGCACTGAAGTATTAATTCACTCGCAACAGTGATTTATTGCCTGACGTGGATGTCCGTCCGACATTTATTGAGACAACGGCAAAAATTTTGTCATGCACTGTCCTATTTAAAAATCAAATCCAACTGTCAAAGGACAGTACCATCCAAGATTATTCCATAACTCGACAAATTAATTGGCACTTCACGCCTCCGTAAGGACCTAATTTTGGGAGTTTGTGGAAGTCCTACATAAAATTAACACAACGCGATATCATAAAAGTCTGCAGAAATACTGCATTTAATTTTGAAGAAATTAAAACGATTTTTTCCCACATTGAAAACTGCCTCAACCCTCACCCTTTGATTATATTATCCTCTGAACCATAATATTTGCGTGATCTTACGCACAGTCACATTCTTATTGGAGGTCCACAACACCAATTACCTGATCATTCAATTGATCATCATACTATTCCCTTTTTTAAAGTTTTCTTGCAGATGTCTTTTTTGCAGACGCTTATACACAGCTTCTGGGCACAATGACAAACCCCTACATCTCCCCCTGAACAACTTGGTCAGAATCGAAAAGACTCATCTTGCTCAAGATTAATACTCGGGTCGTCACTCTCCAAACAGCAAATGACATTTTCAAGCGACAAGTTCATCGCATTACGCTCCTTCCTATTTCTGCCCCACCACCCCCTGATGATAGAGAATCCAATAAGTGAGTGAGCGACCGTTTTAACTCACAAGGAAACATTCAAAAGGTGTCATCTTCAAAAAATATTGAAAAATATATATGTGATTCTACTGTTTAAAAAACACCAGAAAGGGAAATAAATATCGGCTGAAATGAATTACAGCGACCTCAAAAAAATATCAAAATTAAGCATTTTTGGCGATTAAGCGCTGTTAGGCGATAAGTTCGCCAGTACTGAGATTGCCGTGTACGAACAGAACCGTGCTTTGCTTCTCCGCCAAGTACTCAATTTCAATCACCGAACAGTTTGAAATCGCCAAATATGCTTAACTTTTATAATTTTTTGTGGTCGCAGTAATTTATTTCAGCCGATAATTTTTTCACTTTCTGGTGTTTTGTGAAGAGTAGAATCACATATTTTTTCCAATACTTTTTGAAGATGACACCTTTTGAATGTTTCCTTGTCAGTCTTTCGCCACAAGATTGTAGTTGCAGACTTTGTTTATGAACTCTCGTTTTTCCTGACCGGAGCAGAACTGTTTAGTTTCTTATTGCCTATCCGCCCTACTCTGTTCTGCGGAATCTTCAAAATGAACATATTGAACAATCGTTTATTCTAATTTGTGCTTTAAACATAATATGTTATTCAGCGCTGAATCTAAACGCCAACAGTAATTAGTATATTCTTTTTTTTTTTACTGTTGACATATTGCATCGATATAGACAGGCTACTTTGCTTCTGAAATGCCCAGAACTTTGAGATATAATAGGTTAAAATAAATAGTGAATTTCATATAGATATTCATTATCATGTGGATAAAGTTTCATACATTTTTTTTTTCTTGGTGGGGGGGGGGGGGTGTAGATAAGTTACTAAAATAACTGTTTATGCCAAAATTTTGATTTTTTTTTTTATTTATTATTCAAATGTTTAATTAAAAAAAAAAAAAGGTCGAGTGTCGACCACAATGTGATACCGGTTATTTTTAATCTACGAATGTGAGTGGAGCGTTATTTGATATACAGCTTTTTTTTTACATTCATGTGTGTATAGATTTTACAAAATTAATATTTATTTAAAACACTTCATTTTATTTGCTATATAACTTTGCTTTCTCAATATACATTCAATTTTCAGTTGTCCAACTTACTTACTTCAACTCTTACATACAGTTGATTTTTGTTCAGATTTATCACGGGATTGCCAATGCCGACTATAGTTAGCATTGAAAAAACATATTAAATGTATGCACATATATATATATATATATATATATATATATTTACGTCTACAATTACATTTAAGTCATCGGTAGTTTTTGAAGTAGTTTAAACTTTCTTCGTGGCATCCCAATATTTCTGTCGGTGATTCCGTTTCTGAGACTAAGGATAACTGAATCTCGGTATATGTGATTTTGATGTTTTGCTATGTGCACCTATTTCCCGTCTCTGCTTACAATTATTTTGAAGTAAATTTTTATTCGATTTTAAATGTTCATGCAATGTTCACCGCAATGTTCATGGATTTTGAATCTCGTGAATAAATTTTAAGTGGATGATTAGTTTTTCCTTTTTATTTAATTAATTATTTAGTAAGTAGTGGAAAGTATCCGTTTCTTGTGTTGGAGACTAGAGCCTCTTTATATACAGACCGACTCACATCTAAAAGTTTGTCAAAACCGAAACTGCGCTATTTCTTCTTTTTCGACTTTTTTTTTTTTTTTTTTTTTTTTTGAATCGTGCCGGTCAAAATCTTATCTCTGAATGACTTGAACAAATAATAGTTGAACCACCACCCATGATTTGATTTTTTTTTTCGATAAACCCGAAAAAAGGCAAAAGTGTTGGGCGATAAATTAAGTTAAGAGTCAGCTCCCCTTTCTAGGATTCTTATTCGAGGCTAAATTATACGCATCATGTGATTTCGGATTATAAGTTTCCCTGTGAATATTTCCATATGATACAAACATTTCCCAAAGAATATAGAATTTCCTCATACAATGCAAATAAAAGCACTATAATGTTACAATTTGCCCTGCTGTGGCCAAATATGAGGGGTTTATGATGTAACGCTGCTAAAATCCAATTCTCTTCGTTGCATTTATTAATCCTTTTACGATGTTTGTGCTTCTGATTTTGACTAAGACTTCTAAATTTTTCATCTTTTTGACTTCTTGTTTTTGATAGATGGATGAATGGATTGGTGGGTTTTACGTCACACTAGTGCTGCGCAATTGGCGACAGTCTGAGACTTATACCTGGAGGTTGTCCGGAGACATACATCACAATTTTGATCCTCAAAGGATAAAAATCCATTAAATCAAGCAACGAACATTAAATTAACATTTACATTAAATCTGTAACTCCACCAGTTTGTGTATCTTTCGCAATTTGTATGTTATTTATTTCTTAAGGATGGATGGTTGAGTTTTACGTAACACTAGTGCTGTACAGATGGACAATTGGTGATGGTCTGGGACACACCCCTAGAGGTGGTCCAGAGACATGTTATCACAATTTTGATCCTCCACGGAAGGGATGACTCTCCCGCTTCGGTGACCAACAGAGGTATAATTTTTGATGGGAACATAAAGGACATTGCAGCCACGACAGATTTTAAGTACACCAGCCACCATTAGTGTACACGACGGTCTTTGGCTGGTTCGAGTACCGAACCCTCAATCTTCCAATTACGAGCCTACCGCTCTAACGTGGACCCTTCTTGTTTTGGAGTTGAGATTGTTGTCATCGTTAACTATTTTGTGAATCGGATGTTCAACCTTATTCTTCCTAATCAAGGGTTTCGCAGGAGATATATTCGCAGGTGATTTATCTTTGACGGGTTTCGCAGGAATTCTAATTAATTGAGAGACTGACAAATTTTTAAATCCCAGGATTGAGCAGCTTCCTTTAAACTCTATATAATATTTACCATTTTCGAACTTTATTTTCAAATGTAAAAATCGGAAAGTCTCAGAAAGTGAGACTTTTTCTTCTAAACCTTCTCGCAGAAAAGCTGTTTTAATGTCACTATTTTGTGCTTATGTCTTTTGTGAGCGACATCAGTTTGTGGTGTTAGAGGGAGCAAAAACTGCACAAGTCTAAGTTGATTTTCACGATGCAAAATTCTCCCGTTTTTAAATGTTAGAAATTTCAGCTTAGCTTAGTACCTAAAGGGTTATAGAAAAGAGAGATTTTATTTCCTGTCATGCCACTTCATATTTTTTTGGACTTTGTGGGTAGTCTTTATTGTATTGTAAGTAATTAACGACACTCATAGTTTCGCCTCGCAATTGCTTCTGTACGTAAGCTTTTAATACCAGTGTTTGAGTCTTTTCGAACATTCCACAACGATTTATCTCAACAACCCAGTTTTGGGTTGGGCGATGCGGTATGGTGCTTAAAATATCCTTAGGATATTGTTCGATATTTTTATTTATATATTCCCAACCATTATCAATTCTTAACGTTTTATTGGCTGTAAAGTTGACACTTTCGTTAGTTTCTTGATCACTTTGTTCTTTTTGCTGAAGAAACACATCATGGTGCTTCTGGAGTGGCCGTATACGAACGTCAACATAAAAGACTTTCCGCCCAATTAATGTACTTTAATTCGTCCGCAAGCATCTCTCTGAACAAGTTCTAATATATGCGTCTTCTTTTTTTTTGTTCGACGTTTGGATATTGGGTGTCGGTCAATTCAGACTTTATGCAAATTTTACATGAAATTTAATGTTTATACTTATTTATATTTATTGCGTGTATGAAAGCTCTATTGTATTTAATACATTTATTGAATTAACATTTTTACACCCATTTGTTTGTGCTTTAAACGGATACGATTTGGTTTCTGCACAACTCAAAGACATAGGAGTGATATTTCGATCTACTTCTGAATACCTTGTGTTTATTTGGCTCACGCATTTTACTCTACAGGCACAACCTTGTTATGATATTTCATCTTTGGCTTTGGTGAATAACAGAAAAAAAATTGATACCGTGTAATCACTAGCAGTTTTGGATGCATTAAGGAATACTAATATTAATTCGGGATATATTCACCTTATTGGAAACATTTATAAAGAAGCAACAGCCAAATTAACACTCAACAAAACGAGTAAAGCATTCAAAATCAGAAAAGGTATGAGTTAAGGTGACACAATTTCGTCCAAACTTTTTAACGCAATACTTGATGAAGTCTTTTAAAATATAAAATTGGAAAAAGAAAGGCATAAAAAATTAACGGAAAGTTTATAAATCACTTGAGATTTGCGGATGATATTGTACTGCTTGCCTCCTTATTTGAGGATTTACAAGAAATGTTTCAGGAATTAAAGAAAGAACGCAAGCGCGTTGGATTGAAAATTAACCTCAGCAACACAAAATTTTATGTGAGATTCCTTTGTTTCTGCAGTGAAGTTCACTGTTGATATGGATGAATTAGAGACAGTATGCAGCTAGACATATCTGGATCAAGTCCCTACGACGAACGTTTGAATTCTGCAAGAAATGAACAACCGAGATAAACTTGCAAGGAGAGCATTGGGAAGTAGCGCTATATTTAAAAGCGACCTCGAAATTTGTTTGAAAAGAAAAGTTATTGATCATTGCATTTTCCCTATTTTAGCTTATGCTTCAGAAACTTGGACATTAACATGTAATTATATACAAAAACGTCAAACAACTCAGAGAAGCATGGATAGATGCATGTTAGGATTCCCTCGAAGAGACATTAAACGAAACACTTGATTAGAAAGCAAACTAAAGTTACTGATTTTATTTCTAGAGTCGCGAAGTTAAAATGGAGCCGGGTTGGACAGGTTGTGAGAAAAAATTATGATAGATGGACCACCAAAGATAAGAAAATGGACACCAAGTGATAAAATAATGCCGAAGAAGAGACCACTGTGTCGTTGGAGTAATGCAATTGTGAAGTATGGAAGAGCAGAATGGAGTAGAATGGCAGAAAACAGAACAGTTTGGAATGACCTAGGTGAGACCTTCATCCTGAAGTGGATGGATAATGGCTGAAATTGATGATGAAGAAGAAGATGATGATGATGATTTATTTTTTATGCAGTCAGTAGTTGTTTCCATTAAAGCAAAAAGAGAAATTGTGGAAATGTAAAGAAATATATTTTGCAGCTAGTAAATAAACCGTTCATTTTGAAACTCGATAATATATATAATTTTTACAAAGATTTTACAGAATGTTATAATAGCACGATAAGTATATGAATATGCTGATCTCAGTTATTTTTTCCATATTTCTAGAAACAATTTTGTTTTTCTTCGGATGACAAAATACAGAATTACGTGAAATTTCAAACAATTACTCATAAAAGAAGTAGAATAAGTTGTATAGATTTAATTATGTATGCAATGTTTATGGTTCGTTTACAGAGACTCACAAAAAATTTCATGATATTGCCTATAGACAAATTTTTATTTAAGCGCATTTTAACGCGAATATGCTGCATTTAACTTAACGGAATTAACATGCATCATAAAGATGCATAAGAATATGTTTACTTAAATAATAATAATAATAATAAAGATATGTATAAACTAAATGATTTATTTACGGGACCACACACACAAAAAAAAAAAGAAAAAAAAAACGAAAGAAAGAAAAACAATCGGATGACATTCTGTAACCCTCCAAATGATATCAAATTAAGTTGAAATATTGAGTTATAATTAATTAAATAGGTGTGTTCTTTTTTAGTGTATACAATTACTGTGGCTCCTTTTCCGGGATACATAAAAGAATTTCGTACTATCATTGTCTGTAGTCGGTATTTCATACAAGTGTATTTTAACATGGTTACATCCCATTAAATATAATGAAAGTTTATTAAAATTTTAAAAACTTGTTTTTCTGTGGAAAAATTTTGGGCATGGAATTGGTAATTAATTTACAGCGTTTCACCAAATAAATACGATATTTTGTTTAATTATTTCGCCTGATATTTTGTACAAACATTTATGAATTATAGGGAATTAATACAAGATTATCAGTTATTAGAAATACATATATATATAACCATATATATACGGATAGTTATAGAAAGAGAGATACCTGAGTGTTACCTGAGGGTGGCTGCAGCCCCCCTCAGGAACGAATCTGATTATGAAAAAAGTTAATCTAATCAATATATACTATTATATAATAAGAAATAAATAAAAATGATGTGTTAAATAATGCGTGATGCAAATAGAACGTTGAGTCTCGTGATATGCATAGCCACTAGTTGCCGAAACGTCAGTAGCGGCCTCCATGTGGAGACCCAAAAAGATTTTGGGTTCTGTTTATTTGTCTGTTTATCTTGCGCTATTAACTTGTGACTTGGTACACATGTTAATAAGCCACACAGTATATCTGTATAGTTTTGTGTGTGTGTTCATTGCGTAGTTCGTGTACATTGTACAAGGGCACGACAAAAATTTTCTTACCATTACGGAATATGGGAAGAAGTTGGATATGCCACGGTAGTGCCCGCAAAAATCCCGCTAATAACTTGTAATTTGGTGCACATGTTCATGAGCTCCCCAGGAAAAGTTGTGTAGTTTTGGGTGTGTATTCCATTTGCAGTTCGCGGAAAGGGCCACGCCAAGATTTTTCTTATCATTACGGCCTATGGGAAGAACTTCTATGTACCGCGACTGCGGCAACAAAAATCTTGCTATTGGCTTGCAATTTGGTACACATGTATATGAACAAAACGGAATTAGCTGTGTAGCTTTAGGTGTGTATTCCATTTGTAGTTTGTGTACAGGGACACATCGTTTTTATTTCTTTCTTTCTTTCTTTCTTTTATTTTATTTTATCATTACCGCCTATAGGCAAAAGCGGCAGCAAATATCCACCAATTTTTTAATGTCTATATCGTTTATGTATTGTGTACACGGACATGCCAAAATTCTTATCACTACGGCCTATGGGGTTTATTTCCTTTAAACACATTTTATCCTCGTTACTCTGTATCCAACGAAAGGAAATTAGCGTACATTACTGAAATTCTTAAACTCATGTTTTCTGCAGAAAATATGTTTGCTTAAGCTTTGTAATTAATGTATAGGACCATAAAAAAGATTTTCGACAATGTCACGTAATAAACCAAATTATGTCAAATTTTTGACAACTATTCATGAAAAACGTAGAATAGGTTGAATAGTTTTACTGGCTTAAACATTATTTATGGTTCGTTTAAGAAGACAAAGAAAATAATTTCGTGACATTAGAGCCTATGAACACGTCGACCTATATAAGTACAAGTAGCAATTACCGCAAAGATTGCTGAGGGAGGAATAAAATAATTTAAACAAGAATTCACATAATACTTTTATTTTTTAAAAAAATGGTGTTTTAGAGAAACGTTAAAGTTTAGTACTTTGTAAAAAAAGCAGAGCTGAATGTGTTATTAAAAACACGAAATGTTAAAGACAAGGACAAGACTTGTATTGAGATTTTCTAAATTTCTTATTTAAGACAGACACAATAACATTGTTAATATACGTGATATACTATTTTTAATAAAATACGATAATTTAATAATATAGATTATCATACAAAATAAATAAATTAAATAAAAAATAAATAAAATCATGATCATTAAATAGATATGCTGATGATTATTGAAATTCTTTTTCAGTTTAGAAGAGTAAATTTATTAAATAGAGCATAAAAATTCTGTTACACATATTCTGATATTTAATTTACAAGTAAAAAATAAAGTTAATCCTAAACACATTAATTTTAATATAACTGTCATGTGTAATAGTTTTATAAAATTTAAGCAGCAGTTAGCCTTGCTTCTTCAGCCTACAGATAATTAAATTTCTAGAGCATAATTACTTTTTATTTCAGATTCTAAAAACAACAACAAAAAAAAAAGACATTATCTTGTCTTTTTTTTCTCTTAATAATAAAAAATCGATAATGTGTGAATAATAGATAATATTGCTATAGAGATAAACGATTCATAAAATTAATTCTCTGAAATGTGAGATTAAAAGGAATTTTGTTATTTAATGCGAAACTTTTTTTTCTTCAATCTCCATGCAAGTTTTTACATAAATTTATTTAGAGAATAATGTAAACGAGTTTCTTGGAAGCTCAAAAAAATAAATATCTTTTGTTCTTAAACTACTTAATTATTTTGAAATAGATAAGGCCTCAATAATTATGTGCTCAAAGATTATTTTTAATTCTAATTATTTATTTATTTTATTTTTTTATTCTGTATTAAAAAATCGAATTAGATAAAAAATTTGAAATAGTTATACTACAATTGACTCAATGTGTATTATTATAAAGCGGTTAATAGAACATATAAAAAAAAATATTTTTCGCACCTTATGTTAATGTTTATTTCTTTATTCTGGCTTATGAAATGAAGCTATCTGTAAATAATATAAACACGCACGCACACACGCATATATATATATATAAGGGAATGTATCCGGTTGTAGGAACGATTTTTGGTAGAATTTTTGATAGAGTAGATATTATGCAATTATATGAATACGAAAGAAAACCTGGAACCCTTTGCTGTTGTTTGATGAAGTAACTTTATTGATTCAGTAAACCAGAAATATTTTATTGCTGACTTTGTGAAATGGTCATTTCTGGCGAAAAAAGATTATGTACCCAGTTGTGAGCATACACAAAAATCCCCTAAGAAGGGAAAATAATGAAAGAAACCCACCATAAATAGAGAAAATAACAAAATTTATTCATTTTGTAAGGATTCAGTGGCCAAAATAACAGATATTGGCATTTTTCGAATTTTATTCGTCATTTTCTTCGTTTTCCAAATCAGAAGTGCTATGCTTGCAAGTAAAGTAATTTGCATGTATATTGGCACATTTGAAATGCACAAGACTCATTTCATTTGATTGAGTTGGGTCTTTTTAGGCATGGTGGAAAGTGCTCCAAATAGATGGTACAGGAATCGGCAACATCATCAGATTATAGAGATTCCTATTTTTAGTGCGCTTGGCCGGCAGTTTGAATGGTGGAGTTCCCTTACTTTTTCCAGGCTTATTATGGGGGGATACAGATACTGAAAGGAAGAGAATATTGTCGGGCCGTTGGTTTTATGCATTTTGTATCCGCTAAGCAATCCCGAATGTCTTAAACCAGTGCATTAAAATTAATATCTTTGGATCGGCTGACTTTTCTGGGGTAGACACGGATGCCTAAATAATCATAAAAAGTCAAATACACATTAAAGATATACATAAAAATATACGTAAATAATATACATAAACATAATATACATAATGCCTAAATATACATAAAAAGTTTAATAAATTATGTTGGGTTGACATAAACGACCCTATTTGACAATTTTTAAGTAAAATACACGCTTTAAATGAAAGAAACAAATGTGCCCACAACCGGTTACATGTGTCCACAACCGGAATTTTATAATAACATAAAAAGCAATTTTCGGTCTACATTTTGGTTGAATTCGATATAGCATCACAAAATATAATGAATTTACAGCATGGATATACATTACACATGCACTTTTGAATTAATTCACTACGATTTATCTTATTCTGAAAATATTCAGATTTTTTTTTTTATGCTTGCACTTCCTAAGCAAATGCGTCTATTTACTTCGGTGTTAGTACAAAAACTTCATACTGTCACAATAAAAGTTTCACAGTACACAGATTTACTATATTTTCTTTCTGTTAAAAGTAATGGTGGTGTGTCCAGAGTCCGCCTATAACAGTAGACATTCCCCTATATATATGTGTGTGTGTATATACATATATATATATATATATATATATATATATATATATATATATATATATATATATATATATAACACGATTTCTGTTCCTTTACCATTGAAATTATAAAGATTCAAAAACATAAAAATGAACGGATATTCTTTGAATCCCATTATATGAATTTTTATAAAACTATTTATCCTTATGGTCTGAATCATGAGTATTTCAATAAAGTTGTAAAGGTATATTCCAACTTTAATCCCCTCCATGAATATTCCCCTATTTATTCTGAATTTATTCATAATGTCAACCAGAAAACTACTCGATTCAAATGTTGTAAAAAATCTTCTGTTTATGCAATATCAAATAATGCTATTATTAAAAAAATCCTAGAATTGTAGTCAAATTATCTTAATAATTATGATTGGCTCTCTGTCAGAAAAATTATATTTGCTATAAAAAAAAAAAAAAAAAAAAAAAAAAAGTTTTTAACTATTTTTCTAAATAAATTTAGAAACCAAATATATAATCAACACTTTTCTAATATTTTTTCTGATATAATTTTATATCGTATAAAACAATTCAATCTCAAAATTTCTAAAAAACCTAAAAAAATTCAACCTAATTCCCAGGTAATTATCAATTTTTCAAATTAAATAATTAATAAAATCAATATCACATCAATTATTAATGATAAATCTTGCATGTTTCCCATCAATTATTTACATATTTCTCGCACATTTAACTATCCTATTACTCTTGGTCGTAAGATATTTAACTGTGATTCAGTGTCAAAGTCTAACTTTGCTGCTAATGTATCTTGTAATTGTGATGATCCTTCCTATGAAAAATATGTTGACAGGGACCATGGATATATTACTACAGTTGATCTTTAATTTGTTATTAACGGTAATTAAAAAAAAAAAAAAAAAAAAAAAAAAAAAAAAACTTATGTATTACGGCACAAAATTTAGACTTCCATCAAAAACTAATAGTTCACAGATTTTACAGCAATTAACTTTTGATATTGATTTGTTTATCTATAAAATATCCATTTCATATAATAAACCTATTGAATTTTTTAATCAATGGAAATTTTTAGTGATTTCGAAAATTAAAACTGAACTAATTAATCATAAATCAAATTTAACTTATTACAGTAAATCCGATCTAATAAAATCTATTAATGAACTCCAACATAACTATGTAATTACTAATGTTGAAAAATCTCCGAATAATTATGCCATAATATGTAAGAAATATTATCTATCTATCCTTGGTAAAACCATATCTTCGATTGCTAACTTTCATCCCACCTGTGTTTAATCCCACTTTCATCCCACCTGACATTTAAATTAATAATAGAAAATTTCATAGCTATTATAAATTATTAAAGATTCCATTTAATAATTTCAACAATCCATATATTGTTCTTATTCCTAAATTTCATAAAAATCCTATTAAATTTAGAACTGTCACTATTGGTTGTAATACATACAACAATAATGCTAATAAAATCCTCCTCGACATTCTTAAACAAATTTATAACTTAATTAGTAAATCCAACAATTTCTACTGTCTTAAAAATAGCTATCAACTCAAAGATAACGTCAAAACTCTGAACAATGTTACTGATATTATTACAAATGATTTTGCTGACTTGTTTAATAATATTAATTTAATCGACCTTCATCAAATCATTTACAACATTTATGTGCGTTTTCAAAGTGAACTTTTTCTTCCTAAATACTTTTGTTCAGCTTCATTTAAGACCCTTTTAAAATTTTTCATTCATAATAATTATATTCTACATAATAACACTATTTATATCCAAAAAGTCGGTATCCCACATGGTGGAAGTAGCTCGAGTTTGTTAGCTGACTTATATCTTTACGATTATCAATAAAGTTTGTGTAATGATAATGTCATTTTCTACAGATACATTGATGACATTATAATTTTTTATGATAATAATTATACTCCATCTTCATTAAATTTTAAATATTCCTTCATTAAAATTTAAATATGTGGAGGATGGGAGGGAATATGTTTGATTAAGGAGGAAGGGTGGTGTTGGATGATTGGATGGTTGGGAGGGATGATGAATTTAATTAAAAAAGGAAGCATAGTATTATTGCAATTGTAGGATACATATTCTTATTCTGATTGATATTATGAAAGATTCAACTTTTCCTACTTAGAATTTGTTTAATTATTCACACTTTAGATTTCATTACATGCAAAATCAAATTTGGTGGTTTCATGAATCTTATTAAATTCTAAAGATTAATAATAAATAAATAAATAAATAATAATTAATTCACCAATAATCCTAATATCTTAATTATGACATGTTGGCCTTTGGATGAGATTTCTTAAGACTAACAATTTAACTCAACTAAGTAAAAATTGTAAGTTAAACCGTACATTTTCTGTAATTACCTAATAGTAAATCACTTTTTTCACGTAAGGTGGCGCTTGCTCACGCTACGTTGATAGTTAAAAATAAATTGACATTTAATAAGGATTAACGTTAATATTAAAAATTAAAAATCACCTTAAGAATATTATTAAAAGCTTTTAAAAATTAATATATATCAATTAATGTCTTTCAGTAGTAACTAAATCGATTAATCGTTTCTAAACTTTTAATCTTTTCTTTTTACTAATGACCGTTTGGCAACCTGTTTATTTCTAATATCTCCGTCAGTATCATTTAACATGTGGATAGCTTAATATACTTATTACTTGTTTCAATTTTGGTTCGTGATATTGTTTAATATAATTTCCATTTTTATTTTGTTTTGTTGCAAGATAGGGACTTGAGCTGTATATTTGCATGAATTAGCTGAACAGTTATCCGAAATCTTGCATATGCTGATAGAAATGCAAGTTTACTGATGAGTGAATATTTCTATTTTTCAGCATTTAAAATTCCAATTTTCAAATTATGAATTCCTCTTCCCCCCCACCCCACCCCCCTTTTAACGGAACTCTTTGGTAATTTTATCCTTTCTCTTTTCTCTAAAATATTGACTGTTACTATGAATTAATAGTTTTTTGCAAATTTCCTCATCGTTAGGCTCATGTGTTATGTTAGTGTAATTTCTCTTCTGCGTAAGTACTTTAACATGTTTTTACTAATCATTGGTACTCAAATTAAATTATTACCGTGACAATATTTATTCGAAATAAATATCAATTAAAATTTAATTTTATGGTGGTATCTTCATCTATCTTTTGCCTGCTGAGTATTACAATGGTAATAAATTATTCAAATTATATGTATATATACATACAATCTGAAATAAAATTATAGGACCACCCAAAACATCACTCATTTATTAGGACACTCCATAAAATGAATAATTTTAAAACATTGAAACAATGGAAATAAGTTATATTTTCTCAAATAAATCATTAATGGGGAAAAAAAGGTGCAAATGATAATATTATTAAGAAAAATAGAATTTAATTTGCTTGATTTTATGAGAATATTAACAATGTTGCGTGGAAGATAGAGCTAGAAGTTTTAAAAAAATTGTTTTATAAGGGCTCAGGAAAATCGGAACGTAAAATGAGTAAGACCCTTAAACGTTCTAAAACTGCTCATCTTAATGTTTTAAGTAAAAGAAATTTTAATGGACAATATAAAACATCTGGAAGGAAGAGTAAATTATCAGCTCGCGATAATAGACAAATTTCCAAGCTTGCAACGAAACAGAACTTGTCTACTTGTGAAATAACACAGCAGACAAGTAAAACTATTTCACATATGACGGTTTGGCGCCCTTTAAAATCAAATTCAAATGTTGCTCTTCCTAAGTTAAAGTAAAAACCTAGACTTTTAAAGCATCATAAAAAAGAAAGGCTGAAATGGGCAAAGGAGGTCATGACCTGGGATACTACTTGGAAAAATATTATTTTATTCCGACGAAAAAAAAATCAATTTGGATGGGCTCGAGCAGTAATATTTACTATTGGCATGATTTACGATCCTTGGGACCTTGGGGTTTCTTTAGTAGGCAGATGGTTGGTGGTTTTGTGATGGTATGGGGAGCTTTTGCATATGATGGGAAATGTGACCTGCAGTGAATTCCTGGGAAAAATGGAATCTAACTGTTATCAACAATTGCTTTACTAACACATTATACATTTTGGTCAATTTTTAGCAGGGTCAAACTAGAAATTTCAGCAAGACAACGCGCAATGCTCTGTGTTCAAGTCAACTAGAAACTGGTTTCAAAAAGTAAGAAACGTGGTCTTACGCTGGCCAAGCCGTAGTCTAGACCTGAATCCCATAGAAAACTTGTGGTGACATTTGGCTAGTCACCTGTATGCAAATAACCTCCAATATGATACTGTATATGAATTGGAAGGAGCTATCAGGAATAAATGGGACAAACTTCCAAAATCTTTGCTTGAAAACTTGATTAATTTAATTGAAAATCGAGTATTTGAAGTTATTCAGAAAAATGGTGGATCAATATATATTTAGTTTTATAAAAAGAAATTGTTGTAAATAGTGGTCTTATATTTTTGTTATAGATATTTAAAAAAAATTAAATTGTGAAATAAATAATTAATACATTTAATTATATGTTTAATATATATATATATATATATATATATATATATATATATATATATACATTGGAACCTGTAAAAGTGACCACCTTGGTAAAGTGACCACCTGACTAAAATGACCATTTTCCTGACTAAAGTGACCATTTTCCAATTTTAAAGAGACTTTATAAAGTGACCACCTGCGTATAGTGACCATTTTAGCCGGTCCCTAGGGTGGTCACTTTAGACAGGTTCCACTATATATATATATATATATATATATATGCATATATTTTATATTTATTCATTCACATCAACTTAATTTAATTTTGAAAGTCAATTATACAACTGATTAAAAAAAAAAAAAAAAAAAAAAAAAAAACTACAGTGTTCTTATAATTTTGTTACACACTGTATATATATGCATACATATATATATAGGGGGTGTTTTAGAAAATAGTCCAGAAAATTGTAGTGATATAATTTTGAAACATTGTTTGACAGAAATATAAAAGAAGTGGTATAAAGTATAAAGTGGCGTCAGCTTTTTAATACACATACATTCAAAACTATTTACAAGATTAGCCAACAGATGTGGTTGATATCTTAGTTCATAGGTTCCAACATTTCTTTAAATATTACGAAAAATATTTTTTCTACAAGAACCAAATCTTATTTAAGAACCACACACGCAAATTTTATATGAGTACCGTAAGTAGCAATATCAGGATGCATTCTGAAGGTGATCGCGAAGTCAAATTTTTACAGTGGTTGTCTAGAAATGTTTGTAAATGCTTCCCAACGGAACTTTCAAAACTGTTACAAAGTTTGAGTGTTTTTCAGTGCCCTAAAGTTTAATCCTTTTGCTCGTTCATTTCATTCTTCATTTAATCGAATAATTGCGCAAAGAGTGATCGTTTGTCACTTATAGAGATAAAAATTGCTGAAAAGCATATTACAGAGCTGCTTTTCAGCAACACTTGTAGGATTAAATTTCTTGAATTTTCTACACCAATGTTTCTAATACTGCTCAGTGTTTCAGCAGTAGAATATACATAAGATGTATAGTTCTATATTTCTGAGCATTTTTTAAAGTTCTCTAAGTTTGTAGCAATATTTGTTGCAAATATAGTAACCAATTTTTGTTAATCTGTGTTTTAAAATTTTAGAAAAACCAATCCAACAAACCGATTATTTCATTTCTATTTCTATCTAAATTTTATCATGTCAGATTTGTGAAGCCATCTTTGGAAATAAAAACTGTACACACACAGACATCTCTCTTTCTCCCTTTGCATATATATACATATATATATATATATATATATATACACAATATGTTTCACATTAAAATGTTGAATGGGGCAAAATGAAAATATACGGGTCAACGCCATAATTACTTTATATTAATAAATCAAATTAACGATGAAAGTACTTTTATCCTGGTTCTTATAAATGTGCTATGCCTGCCTTTCCGTTAATACCACAGGTATTTATGTAGTATTCCAGTCTCTACTACATTCGTGGTAAAATACCTTTTGATAATGATTCAGACTTATCATTTTAATATTAAAGATAGTAAAACATATTAAAGTAATATATATTACACAATCTATACTTCATTACATCGAAAAATATTTTGTTTATTAAACTAATCAATCACGTTGTATGTGCTTACTGAAGATCTGAAAATGAAAATATTGAAATAATATATCACTCTTTAACTCAATTTTTTTCTTTGTACAAATATATTATAAGTACAGTTCCTTAGAAATATACATTTTTTTTTCTTCCAGATACAATATGGTATATTTATATATAATGTACGATATAAAAATTAAAGACGCATTTTGAGGAATATCTAGATGTTTTTGAGTTTACTTATTTGTCAAAACCATACACATACTTAAAATTTGCTATAGATTGCAGTACATATAGTGGTTAGATTTGAAATCTAAATTTTTTATAGCGAATTACAAGGATTTAACGTGAGAGTAATAAACGTTTTGTTAATATTTTTTAATTTAACACTGGGTGGATACTACTTCACATTGTATATAAATTCTTTATAGAATTATTTATCGTGTATAAAATATTTTCTTAATTCATGTATATCAACGTATTTATGATAATACCTTAATAATACATTTTTTTCGTGTACATAAGAAAGAATTTTATATTGAAATATATTTCATGTTTATAAAACATAATATATATATATATATATATATACAGTGCGTTGCATGAATGTAAACGCACCTTAGCTTTAAGAATTAGAATGGTATAGAAGTGTAGTAAAAAAATATGAATAGGTGGGTGATTCCGTTCTAACTGTGACTTTTTGTATTAAAAATTTAAAGATTTGGAAATTAAACTTTTTAAAACTTTTTTATGCATATTTTTCATCTATTTTACTGTAAAAATAAAACTCTAAGAGGAATTTACTACAACTTCAAAGTATCACGAGCCAGACACAAATGTCGGATTTTGAGTTCCACGGTACTGACTCATTTATCCACGGTACTGACATAAAATAAATTTGGTAGAAATTATTAAAGAAAATTATTGAATTTATTTATAAATTCTGTTATAACATTTTTAAACTCTTTTATAATAATTATTTAACACATTACTAATAATTAATAACAACTATAACGATTAACTTTATAATTTATAGCAATTATAATCTAATTTATAGAATTTATCAAACTGTATATGAATTAATCTCATTAATTAACATTAAATAAATTAATAAAATTAAATAAATTAATAACAATTAATGAACTTATTAATATCAAATCAATTATTATATAATTTTTGGTTTTCATCACAGTTTTTTTTTAATTCTTGAACTTCTTCGCAATGATATTGTTTCATTTTCTTCGAGGCACTTTAAATTTTTAACTAATTTTAGTGACGATTTGTCGGATTTTTTCGTTATTTGTATCAATTTTTTGGTCGTTTATACGTCTGTATTATTTATAGAGTAGTCAATTTTTCCCATAGCAAAGTGTATGCATGGATTTTTATTCGTACAATCAAAACAACTCAATGAATTAAATAAAATTAAATTTTGTTGTAGTTTATTCCACGTGTACTGATGTACTTTCATAGTGCCGACGAAAGGCTTAAAATTATTTGGTAATATTGAATCAATATTTAAAATTTCGTCTTCTGTAACGCAATCAATATACACAGATTTAACACGATCTCGCAAAATCGCTAGCAGAGAGTCAAAATTTGACACATCTGTGCCGTATTTCACTTGGTCGTCAGCTAATTTTTTTATGTAGCCACCGATCCCATCAGCTGAACTTTTTCCATGGCCAGCCTCACTAAAGTTGTAGGTAATTTCTTCTAACTGAGAATAACATTGAGGCAAATACTGTGTTACGAGATAAAACATTTTTTTATTGCGGTACTGCGTCGTTGGACCATCACTCATTATGTGTAATTTTTTTATCTCTGGATTGGTTGCTAAATAAACATCAAGAATTTTTTTCATGTGAACAATAATTGCGGAAGGATCATGTCTGAGTGATTTTGATAAAGTGGCAAAGCCATGGGAAGATTTTGAAGAGTAGACCATGCCAGTGTGTAAAGTACATTGTACTCTACTAGCCCCAAAGTGTACTGACTGAACTTCTGTTTCATATTTACAAGAATAATTTTCACTGAAGTCAATAAGAAGTCCTAACTCATCGCTTTGTAAAGACTGTGTAAGTTTTTTCATGGAGTTATTTTGGTGAATAATTCTGTATTCATGGGCTATAAACAAATCTAGTTCATGATTAAAATGGTTAATTGCTTGCCCTATTGTACATGAAATTTTCTTTTTTGAAGTAATTTTAACAGTTATTGGTTTTTTTGTTTTTTCATTAATTCTTTGTTCTTAAGATACTTCCCATTTCATGTAAGATATTTTGTCAACAGGATGAGTATCTTTTAAATTAAACTCCAATTTTTTTAACTTACACATCTCACACGTTCTTGACAGACATTTTTCAGAATTACTGTCACACAAGAAACTGTTTAAAATTTTATATGAGGTATTCTCTGTCAGTAACTTATTGCTGTGAAAAGCTTGTATCAACAAAGAAAAATTTTCATGAGTAAAACACGCACACGTATTTCGATTAGTGACTTTAGGTTCAATACAATACTTTGGGCGTAACTTTGCGAAAGTTGAATAGTTAACACGGTACGTACTTTGGGAACAAAATTTAGAATGTAAATCTTTAATCTTAGCATTCATATAGCGCTTTGTTACTTGTTTACCTTTTATTTTTATCGAAGCTTTTTTATCAGTAGTTATCTTACTATTTTCTTCATAAAAACTTGTCACTCGATCCTGGATAAATTTTTGATTACTTTTCATATTTTTTACATATTCCAGTGGTTTATTACTCCTATGAACTCTGGAAGGAATAATAGGGACAATATTTTTTCTAATAGCAGATAGTTGACGGTATTTTTTTACAATTTTCCCAGTAATTGCTCTACCCAATATTTGCTTGAACTTTGAACATCTTGACTCTTGATAAGATGATTTTAGCTGCTGTACCATGACTTCATGAAGTATTAATGTTTTGCGAACTTCTGGATTCACATTCTGACCGTTTAACATTTTATCAACTTTAGATTCAGGCGATTTCGAGTCTGATTTTTTTATCTTCAAACGTTGTAATTTTTTATATAAGCTATTAACTTTCGTTCGCAGATTTTTATTATCGTTTAATAATTTCTTATTATCTCTGAAACATTTACGTAAATTTTTTTGTATTCGCTTTCTTCCAACCTTGGCTTGCTTAGATTCAACGTTATTATTCTTATCACTTTGTTCCGTTGTCAACTCAATATTTTCTTTTTGCCGTATCCGTGAGTTTTTTTTTTCCATAAATTTTGTTGTTTGCGACGAGCTCGCTTTTCTCGTTCTGATAATTGATCAATTGACTTGAGCTTTCCTTCTTTTTTTCTCTTTTCATTTCTTGCTCTTTCCCTCTGACAGTAATTTTTATAAGTTTCTGGATCGTTCCGTATTTTTTCTCTCCTTAATTTTTCAGCAGCACGTTTTTGTTCCAAACGATGTTGTTTTACTTCGACACTAACTTTATTTTTACGTTTGACTTTGGTTCTTGATGGCAGTTGTTGAATTTTTCCACTTTTAGAGTCACTGGTATCAGTTAGCTTTCTAGTACGAAGTATTGGTGCCATCTATATTAAAAAAAAATCATAATTAATGATAAAAATAATTTTATAACTAATTAGTATAACTATATACTATTTTTGTTATTCTTTCACGTGGTACTGACAGACACGGTACTGACATTTTCATTGTAAATAACGACTGAAATTGTTTGGTTATGTATTTGATAATATCCATTTAATGTAAAATTTAGACTGGTATTTAGTACAAGAATTTAATATTTTAGTCAGGAAAAATTAATAATTAATGACGTTTATCAATACCACGGTACTGACAAGACAATTTATGACATACCTTTTTTAAAATTGAGTTCTAACATGACACAAACTCCTTGCGATATTTCACTAACTCAATGTTTGTAAATATTACTCAGATGACGTACCTTCAAGATGGCTGACTAGACGTTTCATAAATCTTGAGATAGATGGCGCTCGAGTCACACAAACTCAAATTCAAAAATTCGTTAAAATTTAAAGACAAAAGTTATTAAACCGAAATTCAATGGTAACTTAAGATATTAAACAACAAGTGTGTCAATTTTCCTCAGTTTGATCATAAACATTAGAATTTATAAGGTAATTAGTTTAAATCATTTGTTACGACAAAAAAAATTAACAATTTATCGGTAAATTCTAGAAATGGACATGACACGGTACTGACATTCAAGTGATGTAGTATAAGTTTTCTTTAAGTGGCAAGTTATATTGTATAAAAATAATGTTTAAATATCTTAAGAATTATTCAATTAACACAAAAGTTTTGTTAATTGATTATTAATTAATGACTAGTGCGAACAAACAATACAGGACATTGAATATCACAGTTATAATGGAATCACCCAGGTGGCGCTAGATCCAAACTGTATGTGTATGATTCAAGAAATGAAAATACGAGTCAAAACAATGAAAGACCGATATGATTTCTTAGAAAATAATTTTATTGAATTTATGACAAAAATACATGCTGAATGAATTTAAACGCACATGTAAAAAATAAATAATCGAGTAACAAATACTGTATATAATACTTTGTAAAGCCACCATGGGCTTCTAGAACATACAGTAAATGCCTTGGCATGGAATGATATAGTGGCATGAGGTCATCCAAGCTGATTGTCTTCCAAGCTAATAGAATGGCCGATTTTATTTCATCTTTCGTGTTAAACTGCCTTCCGTTTACGTAAACACGGCGAACTAGATTACCCCATACGTTCTCCATTATGTTTAAATCTGGAATTTTTGAGGACCAATCAGAACTTTAATTTTATTGTCATGGAACCACTTTTTCAAGATATGTGCTTTATGTACAGATGCACAATCTTGCTGAAAAATATACTTATTTCCAGCTTTTTTGACTGCTTGACTGCGGAGGTTCCTTGTGAGCACCTGGGCATAATCTAAAAAGTTCATAGTGTTCGAAAATTTCATAGTGAAATCATTTCGAAAAGTTCATAGTGTTCATAGTGTTCATCTAATTCGAAAGTCTCTTTAAAACCTATGGGAGTCTACACCATGACAGACCCACCTCCAGATTGACGTTTTGAACAGCACATTTCTTCGGTTCTCAAATCGTGCCAGTATCTATGAAATCTGTCCGTGCAATCGAGATTAAACTTTTTTTTCAACTGAGAAGATGGCTTTTTTCCAATTTAGTCGATCTAGAATCCAATTTTTTTACCCATTTCAACCGCATATCTTTGTGCTTTTGAGTGAGGGGAGGTTTCGCCTTCATTTTCTTAAATTTAAAAAATGTTGCAGCTTTGATAGTTCTCCATATGATTGTCTGATGAACACCGAGTTTATATTAAGCCTTTATCTTCGCTCAGGAAATATTCTTATTCTTTACAGCGTTGCATATTCGACGTTTGTCGTAACTGGTGAGCTTTCCTGTTCGCTTCTTATACGCTTTTTTCCCATAATTTGCTCTTTTCTTTGTATAATTTCGCATAACACCCTCACTTCTTCCGATTCGGCGCCCAATTTTACGATTGCTAAAGCTTTTACCACGCATAAAGTCGATTTTTATCCTCTCGTCTACTGTCAAAGTTTTCCCTTTTTCCATCCTGAACAAACTCGGTAAATTTTGCACTCAAGCATTAAAACTGTCTTTAAAATTTTTTAGAGAACTTTAGCAGCACGACTATCTGGGTTTTAATTTAATTCCAGTGCCTCTGTTAAAATTTAAACGCGAAATACAGAGTGCGTTTACTTTCGCGCAGCAAACGAAAAACAGTGAAAAATAAGAAAATGCTTTAACATACTCATTTACATAAGCTTGCAGGAGCATAAACATACTTGCTCAAAGCATCTTATTCAGTTCTTAGTCATATACAATAACTTTAAGTAACATTCCTTTTAACTTGTTTTAATAATTAGAAATAAATATTTATCAATCCTTAAAATTTAATTTTTCCGTAATCTTTACGATTAAAGATGATTTAATCTTTACAATTAAAGTTCTTTTCATTAATTTTTCCTTAACAAATGACTGTCAATGTACTTCGTATTACATTTATTTGGATTTTTTGTTCTTTTTCCCTTTTAATTTCATTTTTAGTTTCCTATTCACTGCAATTAATGAAATACTTCCGTAATAAGTACACTTATAATGATTTTTTCTGCAAAATAATATAAATAAATATATTTATAAAATAAAATATAAGATTATGATATTTTTTTCAACTTCATTTTTAATTTATTAAGTATCCCGTATCTGTTTTAAAATTAATACAATTCTGGAAACATAATTATGCATATGTACTCAAATTTAGAAAAAAAATATTCATTTAGACTTCCTCTTAGTGCTTTTTCTCTACAATAAGAAAGATTGGAAATGTTAGAAAAAACTTTTAAGAAAGATAGCATCGAAAACACAAGCTTTAACAGAATTTTTCCATTTTACATTAAGAAAATCTTGGATTGTAAACAAAAGACTTGTTCTCTTAATGAACATTTGGAAAACCTGCATAGATTTTCTTTAATCTAAAATTGAAAAAAAAAAGGAAAAAGAAAGAAAAGAAAAGAAAAGAAAAGAAAAGAAACACGCTGATTTAGCTTTCTTTACTTATTTTAAAACTGTTTCAGTGTTGGTAATTTTTTTTAAATTCAAAAAAGGTAATTTAACAAATGCATTTTCTGTTAACTATTTAGAACTAATTACTACTTCATCAGAATTAATGATCAAATATAATTGTCTGACTTAAACCTTAATTTTAATAATTTACTGATTAACTATTTATTTTAATTAAGAAACAGGCACAAAAGGAATAAATAGCGGAGACATAGATGTCACTTTGTCGAAGAAACTTGTTCGTCAACCACAGGTTGTGTCAATATGGCATTAAAAAAAAAAAAAAAAAAACATTGTTTTAAGCAATACGGAAAATTTAATTAAAAGTTACTTAATTTTTATTTACTACAGCATTACATCATTAAGGAATTCCTTAAGAATTTACGTGGCGCTGAACGTATTAAAGGTTTTTTTTTTTTTTTTTTTTTTTTTTTTTTTTTTTTATAATCATAACACTGTTTCAAACATTAAAAAGGAATAAATTCGTGTTTCTGTAGACAACAATGTATATCAGGATATCTCTTTAATTTTTGGCACAAGTGCATTTGTCTAGTCACACGAGTAACAATTTTTAAAAATATATATACAATTAAAAATATTAATCAATTATTAAATCAAAAATTATTATTAGTATTTAATCAACAATTAATCAGTTTTTTTTTTTTTTTTTTTTTTTTTTAATTTTCCCATCTAGTAAAAGTACTTTTACTACATTAGTCTGCGATTATTAATGTTAGTGTTTGGGAATAAGCATGATTGACAGCATTACGATTCTTGGCCTGTGGGGGTTTTTCTAACGGATCCTAGTCCGTACTTACGCAAGTTTAGGAGAAAACCACGGAAAATCCCGAAAGGCTAGTCCAACGAGCGTGACCTGGGATCGAATCGGGCACCACTAGGCAATTATAAACTTTTTAAAAAAATCAAAAGAATTTCAGACATTTTTTATCAGCACAACAGATTGAAAATTACCTATATTCCTGAACTTTTCAAATGACAACTTCATACGAATTTCAAAATATTTAGTTAACTGTTAATTCAATAATTGTTTTTAAGTTAATGATGATAACACACAAGCATGCAGAGAAGCCGCTGTAAAATTGACTTATGTAACTGAGAACATGAAAACACGCAATTAAAATAAAAGTCGAATGCTGAAATTTGAACTTAAATAAAGGCCTGTGTAATAGATTCCTGAACATGCAAAAACGTAGTAAACTCCTTCCACTAATTAGATTCAGTAATATATATATATATATATATATATATATATATATATATATATAATGTTAAATGCACTTCACTTCACACGAACTGCAATATGTATGATTATATTCAGGTAGCACTGTAAACGAATGGTGAGTGATTTCCATACAATATTCTGCACGAAGCGTGATTTTATATGCATATGAAGAATATATTCTCACTTCCTTTTGTTTAGTGTTGTCTATTGATGTTAAGTTGTAACAAGAAGAATTTTTGACAATCGGCGAAATAAAAGATAACTTTAAAGGGACATCCCCACATCATACAGATTTCGATTATCCAGTTTGTATTTCACGCTACCTTTTGCTCTCGAGATATGTTGATAACAAATATACAATCCGAACTATAAAAATATGTTAATTGGATCAAAAATACTGAAAACGTGTAACTATAAAAATGCCAATTTAAAAAAAAATTAATCCAAAAACATTAAATTAGCTTCTATATATGGTTAATAGAAAGTTAAAAAAAAAAAAAAAAAAAAAATGGAGACATAACTTTATACGACTTTATCGTACGTAAGATATTTTTAGATTGATATCTTCAGAAATCGACCTATTGATATAACTTTGTTTCTCTATTTATCTACCTATCTATAATGGAAATTTTTTCATCACAATAACTCCCGAAATAATACTTTAAAACGAACCACATTTGAATGGTGAACGTTTCTTATAAATATCTCAGATGAGTTCGTTAACCAAGTTGCAATGCCTTTTCGTTTTAAGAGGCGGCTATTTGAATATTTCAAATCCACATTGTTAAAAGCGCATTTCATGCCACACATGTTTGAATTTCGATGTACATATAGACCACATAAGGGTCTCAACCAGGTTTATTAATGAACTACATTTGACATTTTTACCAAAGGGGTGGATATCATAAATTAAGCAAAACCATTTGAAATCAGAATACCAATTTAATATTTAATATCACGATAACTTCCGAAATAATATTCCGAATCTAACCAAATTTGGACAGTGAACTTATCTTATTAATATCTTGGATGAGTTAGCTAACCAAGTTGTTCCTCCATTTTGTTTTTTAAGTGGATATCACTTGAAAATTTCAAATTCTCATTGTAAGAAGCATATTTAAAACCGGATTTGTTTGAATATTGATGTATATGTACTCTGCATAAGGGTTTCAGCCGAGTTTATTAAAGAACTTTTTCCGTCATTTTTAACAAAGTGTCTTATATCTTAAACTAAGCGGGGCCTCTTAAAATTAGGCTACCACTTGAAAATTTATAATCACGGTAACATTCAAAGTAATGCTTCAAAATGGAACACAATTTGGACAGCGAACTTCATTTTATAAATATATCTTGAAATTTTTTATGATGATAACTTTTGGAATGCTTCATTAATTCGAATATTTGTTAAACAATAGATTTATCATTCAAATATCTAATACTTCCCTGGACAAGTTTCTGCGCAATTTTGTTGCCAAGTTGCGGCTACTTAACCACTGTCATTTGAGAAATTGCGCTTACGATAACTTTTAAAATATTGAATTTATTCAAACCAAAGTTGGACTTTTCTTACAAATGTCTTGCATTAGTTCACTCAGCAAATGGCTCCACCATTTTTATCCAAGCTTCGGTCACATAATTTGTCAAAAAGATATCGTTTTAAATTCTGAATGAATTCGAACTAAATTTGTAGAGTAGACGTATCTCAGAAATGCATTTGATATATTTGTTTGCCATCTTGATCAGTCATCTTGGTTCTAAGAGCCAACCACCTGGAGATTTCGAATTAACATAAAAATATATTTATGAACCGATTTTCTTAAAACTCTATATGTACATAGCCCACATCAATATTTGTATCATGTCCATCAACAATTTGTAGAGCCATTTTGAAACAAAATGTCGGCTACTTGATAATAAAAATAAAATCAACCTACCCTTTCGAATGAATCGGTAGGAATTGTTTTGTGTCGTATACCATGGTGTATTTAAAATATAACTGAACAATAGAAAATTATGAGAAATGTTTTGATGGTAACATTTATGACTTTATCCAGAAGTGCATTTATTTTAAAAGTCTCACACTTGACGTCACATATTTGATAGCGGTAGTATTGAATTTAAAAAAAGTCTAGATTGGTATGATATTTTAGAAAGTTTCATGAACTGTTTATATGTGATTAGACTCTATATGAGTTACCACGTTTTCAAAATATAATTATTTAGTTTAATTCTAATTTTAAAATATTTTTATTTTTCCAAATGTGGAACATAATTCTCCAATATTTTTAAAACATGGTATGCTTTCAATAAGTATTAATTCTCGATAACACGGTTTGACATTACGTTGGTACAACGGTAGAAAAATATTTTTATTAGTTTTAAAACCATACATTTATTTATTTACTTATTTATTTATTTTTAATTGGTTACAACAATAGTATTTAAAAATATTTTGAATAAATTTATTTAAAAAGATATTTAACTTATGATAAATGTACTGTATATGTGGGAAGTTTCCTACACTCGGTAGGTTTTATTTTCAGATTCTATTAACTTGTTAATTTTTTTATAGTTATAAATGTTTATCGAATTTTGGAAAGCAAGGAAACCAATGAATTTAGTAATATTTATAAAATAACAATCAGAAAGTAACTGGTATAGACAAATTTGATCTTAGTAGCTAATTATAAATTTATGCTGGAATTTGCTCGTTAATATCCGTATGTGTATCCCGTCAATACCTGTAATATATGTGTGTATGAACGTGGAATATAGTAAGTATTTTTTAACATATGTAGTACAACTATAAAGGTATATTGATTAGGTGTGTGGTAAAACTGGTAGATCGGATTATTATACTAAAAGAAAAATCACGTATTATTTTTCCTTACCTTGTACAAAATAAAATCAAAATCATGCTAATAAAAAGTATCGAAGTTTACCAATATGATTATTTAGTAAAGTTAAAATACAGTTTTTGTGTTAAAGAAAGCGTTTTTTTATACAATTTTTCATGTTAAATATAATCTTAATGTCGTTCACATTTTTTTTTTTAGTACATACATGTCTTCCTCTTTCAAAAATACACCGTTTTTCAAAAGGTAAGGTACTCGTACAATGTTTTTTATTGTTTTCTTAATTTAGACATAATTATGAAACATATATAAACATACACTATAAAATTTAGATGGCATATTCGTTACCAAATTATTAATTGAATTATATATATTTTTGACATAAATAATAATTTTTACACTGACATTAATTCGAAAACATTCAAAAGCAAACTTTGCAAGAAATATATATTTTTTTATTTTTTATTTTAGAAAAAAATCTAAATTAGATGTTATGCTAATAAAGCATTACTTACAGGTGAAGATGAATATGCATACAAATGATTTATTAAAACCAGATTTTTCTTCCTCTGTTTATTTTTCTGTTTTGACTTCTCTTTCTCTTTCCGTATGCAAATAACTTAAAAAAATATATACATATTGACATGAGGTGTTTCTTTTAAAAAAACTGTTAACACTTTTTTTTTTATGATGCTCATAGTTTTCAAATTAATAATTGTATTTTTAAAAACTCACCAATAGAACAAAAAGAAAATTGAGTACATGTGGAAAATTTTTATTTTTAATTTTTCGAGACATGGGTATCTTTAACTATCTGTAATACACATTTGGCAGTGTTTCTCACTTAGTTTTCCTTTCTAAAATTGAATAAAGTTTTTATTTATCTAATGCTTACTTTTGAAAAATTTAAATTTATAAAAAATAACGAGTATTACTAATGTTAAAATTCGATTAATTGTCTCACAATGAATATGCCAAAAATGTTTATATTTTTTTTGTCGTTCATTTGTTTAAAAATTAAGTTCAAAAATAAATAAATAAAAGTAAATAAACTGATTGTAAAATAACTTTTGGTGGCCAGTGTATTTAGAATGTCACCATTTCATTCTCAGTACATATTCGTCAAAACTGTTTAAAATTTTATCCTTATTCTTAATTTTAAACATATTAAAATAACTTTTCACATGCACATACATATATAAAAAATAAATAAATAAATAAATAAATAAATGTTTTGGTACACTTAGAAATCTAAATTTAAGATAAAAAAATTTTTAAATTTATTTACAGCTAATGAAAATTTAAATGAAAAGAAATCTCATAACAATTATTTAATATGTTAATTCCATTTTAATTTTTTTTCTGCTTTTATTATAATTTATCTAAATTTAAATTCTACATATCAGTAAATCGTGTTTTATCGAAAAATATACCTAAATAAAACAAGTTTAAAGAAAAATATTACACATCTAATGATTAAAAAAACCTCCACTTTTAGTTATTATAATTAATTTTTACGCAATATATGCCAACGTTCTACTTTACTTTTGAAGATATTCAACATGCTTGGTATATTCACTTCTTTTAGTCTACAGCATAATTAATTTTCTGATGTTTAGTCACAGTAAATTGAGTTATTTTTTTTTTTTCTCTTTCACTACTAAAACTGGATTATGAATGAATAATGAAGAAACTGGTAATCAAGATAAACATTTTATAAAATTAATTCCCTGAAATTTGAACGTAAAAAAAAAAAAAAAAAAAAAAAAAAAAATCATTCAACAGTTTTTTTTTTTTTTTTTTAAATCTTCTAGTAAGTTTTTTTATGAATATATTTCGAATGAAATAATTAAATATTTTCCTTTGAAGTTTAAATAAGTATTAAATTCTTTTCGTATTTTCTAAGAAGTTATTTTGAAACTTAAAGTTTTTTAATACTAAGAACAATATTTTAAATATTTGCTTTCTAGTTATCTTTAATCCATGTTAGGTATTAAGTCAAGTAGAATCAAAATTATCGATACTATATTTAGCATTTAGCTAAATAATTAATCGAAAAAAAAAATAAAGAGTTTTAGTTGCATATAATAATAATAATAATAATAATAATAATTATTATTATTATTATTATTATTATTATTATTATTATTATTATTATTAACATTTAATGATTTAGTAATCGAAGAACCAGTAATGCACTAAATTTAATAAAAAAAAAAAAAAAAATACATTACAGATATTATATATATATATATATACACACCTAAGGTAGATGTAAGCGCATTGCAGTGTCATACGTCATGTGGTAATAATATGAAAACATTCAGATTGCAGTTGCTTTCTGAAAAAAATTGTAAATTGCTATGCAATAACAGGGCTATTACTTGTACATCATTGATTTACATGAAAAATAATTTCACTTAATTCTTCACCGTTCTTAATGTAGGATCACCGAAAAAGGAAAAAATATGAGCTATATAAATGATTTATTTGGAAATTACTGAAGTGCATTTCAAGTTATGTAATGTGTTTTCAAATTGAACTAAAACTAAGTACGTTATTTGAGTGTATATAAGTTATAGGCAGCATAGTTATTTTACATTAAACGAAAACATCATTTCTACTAAATGTCATAAATTAGAGAAGAGATTTACTACATTTTAAAATGTCCAGAAGCACTGCTCACCAATAATCAGTTTATCGTTTCTATTCAGTAGACAAACTTTATTTTACTTTTTTTTTTTTTTTTTTTTTTTTTTTTTTAGGACGGAGGACTATTAGTCTCAATCAACGCATTTTTACGATAACAGTTTTACGATAGTTGGACATTTATCGAATTCGAAAGTTTATCCAAAATATAGTTGAATAATAATAATAAAAAAAAAAAAATCTGATAGTCCTCTGTACTGAGCTAAATTCTGCTTTTACCATTATTTCATCAAAATCGTTTTTTCTGTTTCTTTCTTTTATTAAAAAAAAAAAAAAAAGAAAAGAAAAAAAAAAATTAATAATAATCTGTATCGAAACGGATACTATCGATTTTTATTTTATTTTATTTTATTTTATTTTAAACTTTAATACGGCATTATGAGATTAAATTTCGTATAAATGCACGTAATGAGAAACTATATAATATTTCTCTAATGTGGACCAGTAACAACTATTTTTCTAGAAACGATACGATAATAGTGAAATTAGTAAAATACGCGAAGAAAAAAAAAATAATAATAATATTTAAAAATGAACAAAAGCACGCGAACTCAGCTCAATGACCTAATAAAAAAAAATCACGACACTTGTTTGATGACATTATTTTATGAAAAATGTATTTTTAAAAGTTTCCTCTTCAGAATCTTTGCAAGAACTTTTATTAGTAAAATACTCGAAGATAAAAAAATAATATTTAAAAATGAACAAAAACACGCGGACTCAGCTCACTGAACTAATAAAAACTAGTATGTTGTGGCCACCACAAGACTTTCTTCTATATTTTCCTATACATATTCAATCAGTAACAATATTAAAAAAAAAAAAAAAAAAAAAGATTTTTTTTTTTTCTTTTTCTTTTTCTTTCTTTTTTTTTTTTTTTTTTTTTGTGAAAATTAATACATATTCAATCACTAACAATAATTTAAAAAAAAAAAAAAAAAAAAAAAAAAATCGAATTTTTTTTTCTAAGTTTTTTTTTTTTTTTTTTTTTTTTTTTGTTAAAAGTAAAAAAAATCGATAACTTTGTTTTAAATTATCACAGATTTATGGTTCAACCATTCGTTTTAAAGGTATTGACGAGATCTTTCGAATGATACCCATCTTCAAAATTTAACCCCCCCGGGGGGGTACTTCCCCCCCAGGGGGGGAACCGATGCCCCCCCATGCACAATTTTTTTTTCCTAGTTAACTACTACTATCATCAATAATTCAAATTAATTTTACAATCACAAGTTTAAAATAACTCTCATTATGCCCATTTATACGGAATTTTGTCCTATGCTGCCATGTTAAAAATTTGCATAAAATGCGATTACAGCGCCACCTGTTGAGCTATTGATCCCCAAATCTAATGGGCACCAGTTCATGTCAGGGTGCAACTAAATACCAAGTTTGGTTAAATTTCATTCATATGTTCGTGAGATACAGCGTCCACAAAAAAATGATACAGACACACAGACAGACAGACAGACAGACAGACAGACAGACAGACACACAGACAGACAGACAGACAGACATTTTCTAAAAACTATCAATTCGTGTTCAGGACATCCCAAAACGTGTAGATCCGTCAAAAAACAGAGGTCGAAAATTTTCGCGAATCCAATACTTTCTCTATATTACATATAGAAGAAAGTAAAAAATGACGACATTTGTTTGATGACACCATTTTATGAAAAAAAATGTATTTATTAAAGTTGCTTCTTCAGAACCTTTTCAAGAACTTTTAACCTAGCCTTATTTTAAAGATATATACAGAATATAAATCATTATCATAAATTGACTAGTATATGTATATATATATATATATATATATATATATATATATATATATATATATATATATATATATATATATATATATATATAACAAAAAATATGCCAAAATAAATAAACTATCATCGCACTCTTGGCGATAAAAATTTAAAGGAGTCATGGGATTTCTTTACTGAAACTATACTGTCTGCAGAAGTATGAAAACTGGGTCATCAACCATGAATTTTATATTGATTTAGTTTGGCTGTATTTAGGCTGAGAGATAGAACTGCATTTATTTTCTGAGATTTTACACATAGGATCGATTATCTTAGCATCGATTAAGGAAAATCGTTTTAAATTACAAATATAAAATGGTTATTGTGAGAAGCTATATATATATTTTTTTTATGTTAACGGTTTGTGGCATTGTAATATAGAATGATATAGAAGAAAGTTTTGTAATAGCTGTAGCAAAGTACTTATGAATACATGGAAACCTATGAAAAAAAAAAAAAAAAAAAAAAAAAAAAAAAAACATTGTTGGTAATAAGGAAAATAATTAAGCTTGGAAAATAAATTTTGATTTACTCTTGTTTACTATTAGCAGGCTTACCCTGCTTCACTGGTCACTAAATTTAAAGGAGACTATTTTCTATATAGCTTTATAAAAATAAATTAAAACAAAATACTGAAATTGCTCAAAAGCACACTTCAGGACCCTGTTGACTTCGGCAGCGATTTGATCATTCGCTAAAACTCGGGCGCCTACCTCTATTACCTGCGACATTGGTTTACCAATGGACTTCCATTCAGGTGCTTATTAAATAACAGTTTCGAAATAGATAGTATCGAAAAATTGTAAGTATTCATTTTATATTTGAATCGCAGTTACATATGAACAACTCTGTACGTGGTGCACATAATATTTGCTATAACGTTATTTCCTATGTTTATTTTGTTTATCCGATCAACCATAAAATGACTGCAATTTCACGCCAAGTATAATATGCTATGGCCGGCTACGTCTGTCGCTTGAAACAATTAATTTTTGTGGTTATATATAATTCCTGGTTTGTAAACCTGATCATAATACAGCCTTACTATAATTCTCTTTGGCGACTTTTGAATTTTTGTCACTATTTTAGACTTAATCCCTTGTAACAATATACTCTAAGCGCTATTTTTGTCGTATTTTAGAAATCTAATCTTTTTACGGTTATACATAATTTCCATTATTATTATTTTTTGTTGTTGTTGTTGTTTATTTGAATATAAATTTGAATTAATCAAATATTTCTGATCGACAGCGTGCAAGTGCAGCTTATCTCTTTAATGGTATTTAGGTTTGAAATAGTCTTACTGAAATAAATTTGTTATCTTTAAAACTGCATTTATCCTATAAACTTTCTGCAAAAATAAATCATTTATGTGACTACTATTTAGGCTTATTATATGTATTTTTTTTCTTTTTGTAATACTTTATATATATATATATATATATATTATATTTATGATGAGCTACTTAGATTAAAATGGCTGTTGCTATATTAAACTTCTTCTCGAAATACTTTCGGTGTACTTAAACACCAAAATTTAAAAAATCGTCCTGGATGGTCTATTAATGAAACTGATAAAATAAAAATATGGTTCATAAAGTTTAAACAATCTATTTAAAAGGAAAAAAAAAGAGAGATCTTTAAAAGCCCAAATTCTTAATATATCGTATCACATAAACATTTTCGTAGTTACAATAAAGTTTAATTTGAAAAAAAAAAGTAACATTTTTGCTTAATAACCAAAATTGATTAATGTGAACTCTTGCGCTGTACAGGTTGTATATTATATTTTTCTGTTTGTGAGAGAAAAAAAAAAATTAAAAAAAAAAAAAACATTTAAAACTGCAATTTTTAGTCCCACTCCAAAGACATGTGACTTAATGAATATCATATTTTTCTTTTCCTCCAAACGGTTTCTATACAATCTTCTGCTGTTGCCACCCAAAATTCATACTTTAGTTAATTTTACACAAGTAATTGTCCGATTGATAAGCTGTTTAATACGTCGGATTCACAGAAATCGGCCCTTTCATTTGGCACATTATTTGTAACGATACGACTGATATTTCTAATTTATTTTCTATTTTTTGTAATTTATTTTCCTCATTTTAAGTAAATGTATGTTTTTTTTTTTTTTTTTTTTTTTTTTTAATTCTGTTGAAAAAAAAAATGCAACAATTAAACTATAGATAAAATTAAAATGGCTAATTTATCAGAAATTAGAAGGTTATTATTTACACATTTTAATTAATTAAAAGAAATTAATTTAATTAATTTTAATTAATTAAAAGAATTACTCTGTCAGGTATAGCAAAGTGCTACAATTAAAACTCGCACTTTGCGGGTAAAACGTGAATCCGCTGTTTTAGGATTAAAGTCGATTGAGTAATGGAGTTAGTTCCTATCCTAACTTAAAATTGTAAATTGAAATATGCTAATATTTTGGAAACTGAATAGTATAAAAGTAGAAGGTCAGTTGGAGGGGAGTCAGTTGGAGAGGAGTTAAAGTTAGTTGGAAGGAAGATTGTTTTGAAGAGTTAGGAGCGGATATATTTGGATATAAGTGGAGTAGATAGCAGTGTCAGGGAATCCTCCTGCTAATGGAAAGATTTCTTGACCGCATTAGTTAATGAAAGTGATTAAAAGTGGTTGGGATCATTTGTGAGTAATTAAGTAAAGTAACGGAGGTTATTTATTAATATCAAAGTATTTAAGAGGGCTGCCCATTTTAAGTCGTAAGTTACTAGATGTTATTATAGTCCAGCGCCCCCCTTCTTATTTAAGCTCAATTAAAGCTCATTTATGTTATATATTTGGACTCTGTCATTTCTTCATAGTTTAAGTATTCCATTTACAGCTTCAAGTCAATCTAAAGTTAAATAAGTAAGTTGGCAGCATTCAACCTAGCTGCAAGTCAAAGTTAAATTAGTATGGAAAAGTCACGTTCTCCACATTGGCGACCAACTTTGCTCGAATCCCCCCTCCCCGAGCAAGTCTTTTTTGACGGCACTAATAGTGTGCTGCAATTTTTTGAGCAGCTAGAATATTTTTTTCAATTTTCATAACATCAATGTTAAAAAACACTACTCTTGGCTAGCATGTTCCTTAGAAGGAGAACCACGACAGTGGCATAGGTTAATCGCGTGCCATTCGCTTGGCCCAAATCCAACCTATGACGAGTTAAAAAATCGGGTCATCGAACTCTTTGCCACTCCGTATGATAAACTACGATTACAGCATGACCGTTCCCTCCCCCCTAACGAACGTCAGTGGGAAGCGGTAATAAAGGATGTGGAAAAACCATAAGTTATTCAGTCGCAAGAAGAAAGTTCTACTAATTTAGATCAACCCCAAACTGACGACAAAAACTTTAATCCTTCTGACGAAAGTCAAATAAAAGTGAATGAAAACGAGCACACTTCACCTTTAAATAGCACTACACGCCAATCCCCTTCTGTTAGTCAGCTTTTAGCTACGGATAAGAAATCCGAAAAATTGTGTCCTATTGCGACGGGAATTGTAAAAGAAAATCCAATTAAAATAACTGTGGCTGCGGAAACTGTTAAAATAAGCGAAAGTGTAAAACCAGTAAATGTTGCGGCTACCTTTTCTACTGATTTCAATTCATCTCCTGCTTTATATTTAGAAACAGTCAAATCCACGGACTCTGTTATTTTCGCAAAAACTGTAGTAAACGAAACTGAAAAGGTTAACCACTGCGCTTCTAAATATCTTGCAACTGCTTTTCAGGAAAATACAAGTAAAATAACTGTTGCTGCGGAAACCGTTAAAATAAGCGAAAGTGTAAAATCAATAAATGATGCGGTTAATCTTGGTAACTCGCGTTTAGAAAACAGTTTTAAATCTATACGGCTTACACAGTCAAATAATTTTCAGGCGAACGAGAACTTAAATTGTCAAAATGACCCGCCGCCGAAACTGAAAGAAAATGATGTGATGTTAACGAAGGAAGTTTCGAAAGTGCAGCCAGCCTCCTCTGAGGCCTCTAGATCAGCTAGCAGCCCTGCATTCAAAAGCACAAAGCGAACGCAGTCTTCTGTTGCACCGGTAGACATTCACAAGGTACCGGGCTCGAGTCCGTCCCAGAAAAGTGCCTCTCCGATACCGGACTCCGTTCTACAAGCCACCAGCACGGAAATTGCTACCACAACTCCGCAGACCTGTCTGAACCACATCTGTAATTCTGCTGATGTCAAGGAATCAAGCTATCAGGTGCTATGGTTAATTATTTTTTTCCATTGTAAAGTATCTTTCTATGTAGTAGAGCAGTGAGGAAATATACGACATGTAACGAATTTTGGACTTTCTTCTGGACTTTCAATCCTTATCTCAAAGTGATGAAATTTTTAAAATATCACAAATCTAAATTTAAACTTGCTGCATGTACTTTTTAAAATTTAAAAATGCAAAATTTAAACGTATGGCATGAACTTTCATCGCTCGAAATTTCATGTACTGTTTACATGTCATAATTTTTTTTCTGTATATAATATAGCATGTATGTACGTTAATGTTTTTTTTAATTCCTAGCCAACACCAGCAGTTTTTGGTAAAAAAAAAAAAAAAAAAAACCTTGTTGAACTTTTGTATAAACTTTTCCCCCCTCTTTAGTTTTGAATGATCTATATGTATGTAATTAAATTCCTTCTGTTTTAGCCATCACCTGCAGCGATTCGTAAGATAAATTTTCTTACCTTTTGTATATAAATTTTCTCTCTAAGTTTTTACATGATCAATATGTATATACGCTACTACTTTTCTATTTTTTAGCCAATAACGGAGTATTGAAAACCTTTTTGAATAACTTTGTATATCTATCTATTCATTATATATATTTTTCTAAGTGTCGTAAATTGTATAAAATAAACTTTTATAAGTGTATAAACATTTTTCTCTATAGTTTTGTAAATGTAAGGTAAAATATATATACGTAAATATTTTTTATTTCTCAGCGATCAACTGCAGTTTTGAAAATTTTGTATCCTTAAATATGTTTTCTAAATGTTGTATAAAGTGTATCAAATGAATATTCTTATTGTAAACTTTTGTCTTTTTCGCTAAAAGTTTAATTACTGTATGAAGTTATTCGGATGGGGATTAAAAAGAGAATTTTTTTAAAAAGCTATTCTGCAAGTAAATTCGCGTTTAACAAATTAACCTTAATACACTAACACTGTAGTTTTTTTTTCCTTATGCGAACAGCATAGGTAAAATAGGGCTTATGTATAAAATTATGTCATTTACCTATATAAAAGTGTAGTGTACCATTTGATTTATACGTTCAAAAGACTTTTGTATTTTAGAAGTTCTCTGACTCAAACTCTCCGTCCAGTCGTGGTCTGCAAATCTACGCTGATGTTACTTTTGATGCTAAAGGAGGTGATTTTTGGACGCTTGCCAACGGATCCCTTTTCAAGATTCATATGAGAATGGTCAACTGAAATTTTTTCTGTTTTTTTTTTTTTTTTTTTTTTTGCGGATGCAGTTTCAAGTATTTTTCCTAGCCGAGGATACTGGACCTAGACTGGTCTGCAGTGGCTCTCAACAGTTCAAGTTTTTGCCAATAAAGACTTTTTTTTTTATCATTTTTTCACAATTTAAAATTTGAATAATTAATGATCGCATTTTTTTTAAAGCGATCCGCCTGTACTGAATTTTTTAAAGAAGTAATGAGAATTTTTTTCCTTTCCATTTGTTTTAAGGAAAGATGTGCCTGTATTTCCCGCTGTAATTACGCTGGACTTTATATATCTTTATTTTCCTAAATTGAGTACAAACGGTTTTCTGGAATAAAGCGTCTTACATTGAGCATAAGAAACATTTTTTTAAAAGCTATTTAAGCTACTTAAAATTATATGTAAGTGTCCAGTTTTTTGGCCATGTACTCTTAAATTTTTTTTTTCACTATTAGATTTAAAATAGTTATTCTTGGGCAGTCTAGTTAAATTTAAGTTTCCCCCCTCTTTTTGTTTTCTTTTTCTACAACATTATGTAGTTGAATTTTAGCAGTCAGTCACTGCAGCTAACTTTTCTTTGCATAGTATTGCAATAATTTAAAATTTGCACGGGTAAAAACCCGTTGGGGGATTTTTTCCGCGAAATTTTTTTTCGGGGGAGGAACTGTCAGGTATAGCAAAGTGCTACAATTAAAACTCGCACTTTGCGGGTAAAACGTGAATCCGCTGTTTTAGGATTAAAGTCGATTGAGTAATGGAGTTAGTTCCTATCCTAACTTAAAATTGTAAATTGAAATATGCTAATATTTTGGAAACTGAATAGTATAAAAGTAGAAGGTCAGTTGGAGGGGAGTCAGTTGGAGAGGAGTTAAAGTTAGTTGGAAGGAAGATTGTTTTGAAGAGTTAGGAGCGGATATATTTGGATATAAGTCGAGTAGATAGCAGTGTCAGGGAATCCTCCTGCTAATCGAAAGATTTCTTGACCGCATGAGTTAATGAAAGTGATTAAAAGTGGTTGGGATCATTTGTGAGTAATTAAGTAAAGTAATGGAGGTTATTTATTAATATCAAAGTATTTAAGAGGGCTGCCCATTTTAAGTCGTAAGTTACTAGATGTTATTATAGTCCAGCGTCCCCCTTCTTATTTAAGCTCAATTAAAGCTCATTTATGTTATATATTTGGACTCTGTCATTTCTTCATAGTTTAAGTATTTCATTTACAGCTTCAAGAAAATCTAAAGTTAAATAAGTAAGTTGGCAGCATTCAACCTAGCTGCAAGTCAAAGTTAAATTAGTATGGAAAAGTCACGTTCTCCACAACTCTATGCAAATGTGCGTAGCTCTGCGATCAGCCGTTTTCCTAAAACGCTTTGGACATACATATTCAAACATATACAATGACACACAAACATCTTATTTTATTATATGTATAGATAGATAATTTCACCATTTTCAGTTGAAAGCATTCCACGTGGAACTTGACTTCCAAATATTAGTTTAAAGAATTCTCATGATTATTTACGGAGTTAGAGCGCGAGTAGATAGACAAATCGAAGTAATACACATTTTTTTTTCTTTTCTTGTCACAATTTAGCATTTTGAAATCTCCAGAAAGAAAGTCAAGTTTTCGAGTTTGATATATGTGTATGATTGTTTCAATAAAATTTAAATATAAACAAATGTAGTAAATTCAAATTTCGTGTTTTGAAGATCGTATATACTTGCTACTTGAAATATTGATAAAGGTTGTCACACACCTAGGGGTGGTGCAGGTTAAAGTCGTCTGTATAATTTGGATTTAAATTGCTAACACAATAACAACAGCATACGTTACATAATAACAACAGCATAAATTTAGATAGTATATTCAAATAGGAAGTTAAGGGATCTATCTATTTTGACCTGTTTAAAAACTGTTATTATATGTAGCCTTTCTCCTTAATCGATGATCTGTCATTAAAGCATTGAAACTGCAGATGAAGTGTGAGCTCCGCATTAGATTATTTTTTCTTAACTTAACAAATATTGGAAATGAAAACTCCAAATAAACATATTGAAAATTTGTGTGAATCTTTTATTTACTGTATTCATATGGATTGAAATATTTAATTAAATATTATATTTAACCTTAAGTCCTGTAGCAGAATTATAAAGATACTGAATGGTATTGTACAAATATTTCGGGAAAGACAAGTGTAATGTACAAAATAAATAAAGTAATAAAAAATACAATGTATTTCTAACAGACGATAATTATTTTAATGCACTATACATAATTTTTAAATTTTTGAAACATTTCAATTTCTGTGCGAGAGAAATAACAATTTATTGATTTCTGTAAAATGTAAAGCTTAATTATTCTACGTATAAAGAATCAATATAAATATCCATGTATCTAAGTAAAGATGCTCCAATTTAAACAACTGTAAACTGCCGTTATGGTTTTCATTTTGTTCGACTTAATAATATAATACAAATCAAAAGACAAGATAATAACTATACTTTCAGTTAAGTGAAACAAATAATATTTAAATTTTTCATTCATACATTGACGTATATTTAATTTTATTACATTTAAGATAATATATACTACAGTTTAAGGAAGATTTGAAAATAGTAGCATATTTCAGTAACTACTAAGCAAAAAGTAAATATCCAATTGAAAGCGATATCTTTGAAATCCCTGTATATATTCATAAGGTAAATATTATAATTGCTAAATCACTAATTTTACTTTTAGGTAATTATTTACCTGTCATTATCCTTTTTTTTATATGTTACATTTTAAACAATATTTTACAATAATTTTTTTTACAATATTTTATAAAATGTATTCAGTTTGTTGTTGTCACCACAATGGGGACAACTTAATTAATTAATTCAAGTAATTAATCAAGTAATTAATTCAAATTTATTTTATAACATCTTTTACTGAAACTTTTCAATTATATAAAAGAAAAATATATTTTAAAAATTTTGGCAGATAATTGCTTAAATAATCATTATTTTTTCTTCCCATGAAATCAGAAAATCGATATTTCCATAATTATTTATATTATTTTTATATAAGTAATAAAATAATCTTGAATATTCTTTTTATTTTCTCAAAAAATATACTTTAATCATTTGGTAATTTTGTATCAAAGATAAAGTAATTTATCTCACAAAAAAGGTATTTCAATAGATATAGAAATATTTTGTTTCCGAAACTAATCAATCACGTTCTAAGTACATACTCAAAATCTGAAAATGGAGATCTTGGCATATATCACACTCAATCATATTTTTTTTTTCGTACAAAGTAATATATTATAAATATAGCTCTTTAGTTTTTTTTTTTTTTTTTTTTTTTTTTTCTTTTTTTTTTACTTAAATAACGTATAATATTTTTTTTATGAATATTGACTGATAGAAAGGCTGAATGTTCGACATTATAAAGAACGATAAACTTTCATCCATATGCTCATAAATTATCTTTCACGCGCATTATTTTTGTGAATGAGCTATAGAGTTTGAAGTTTTGTTTTATATATCGTAATAGGAAGATATTATAATAAATATATACATTCCTGCAGAAGCATTACCTAATTGTTTTTACAATCTCTAGATTTGTGAACAAAAATTTAAGAGAAGTAAAACTTGTTTATTTATTTAACCTGTTTAGTTCAAATGATGAATAGAAGTACAAAGTGTTATATGTATGTATGCGAGTATTCGGGCACCAATTTATATAAATATTTTTGAATAAGGAAATTGTCACTAATATATATATATATATATATATATATATATATATATATATATATATATATATATATATATATATATATATATATATATATATATATATATTAGAGTGGTTCGAAAAAAAACTTTTTTTTAAATTTCAGATCGCTATAGTGCACAAAAGTTGCCATTGGTATAGACATGAAAAAAGCACTAATTATTATTTTTTAATAAATTTGTCGTCCGGTCGCGCAATGCCATCGAAGTTATCAAACAAAAATGTGAAAAAACCTTAATTTTTCATAATTTGTTTAAGCACGCCAGATGGTTTTAATTGCGTTCCTATAAAATGAATTAACTACTAAAAGTATGTAAAATCAATATATATGCACTTTTTATACATTTGTTTCATATCTTCCGGTAAAATTAGTAGTAAAATTAGTAGTGTTTGCAAAATTTTAAAGTTAGACTGTTTAGTACATTTTAATCATACGACTTTTAGTGATGCTATAGTTTAATTCTATTACAATAATATATTTAAAATCCAAACATATAAGATAAACGTAGGTATAAGATAGGCGTGGCATACGTGACGATGCCAGCGATGCGCGCGCAGAGCAGCCAGTCGCAGCCATTATCGTTTCCCGCTATTTTCTTCAGTCTGCTGATGCCGCTAGCTCTAGTCAGTACTAGATTGTGTTGTGCTTAAGTCCGTATTCTACTTTTGCGTTAAGTGTTTGTACTTGAAATACGACAGTTGTACAATGGATGTACCAATGAAAGTTGGCATAGGGACAATAACTAGAAAAGATTTTGAGTGCCCTATTTTTGGTCACCCACGAGACTTGTTGCACAACAAGCTTCCTACTCATGAAAATGTCCTTCGCTTCTGCTTTCAACAGAGATTCAACCTAGCTGTGACAATAAACAACAAGAGTGTATCTTTTCCAAGAGTAGCCTCAACAGTAGCAAGTAAAATTATCGGTTTATATGACAAAGCCTCGATCCCCAACTGTTACGGAGTACATAGTCATCTAGCTGATTAGTTCTTACTACGAATCATGCAGTAAACTCAAACAGTCGTTTCATCGTGACAAAGATAAACCAGCATTCAAACTTAAACTTGACAATTTCAAGGAGAAAGGATGCTCTCTTTCTGATGTCGCGGCGTGTAAATGTGCAAGTACATAAACCTTAATTCCAAAGGTGGAATTTTGTGTCTTCTTTCACAATCGCAGTTCACACTTAAAGGACATACACATGCATCTGGAGATTTCTTACATGAACAGTCATTAGCAACAATTACACATTTACACGCCACGATATAAAAAAGAGAGCATCCTTTCTTCTTGAAATTGTCAAGTTTAAGTTTGAATGCTGTTGCTGGTTTATCTTTGTCACGATGAAACGACTTTCTGAGTTTACTGTACAGTCGGTAACAAAAGTGTCCGAACACTAGCAAAAATTCTTATGTAAAAAAGGTACACTTCATACGGTTTTGTTAAATAAATCCTTATCGAATCATGTTCTTACACTGACTAAGAACAAGATTCGACAAGGATTTATTTAACAAAACCGTATGAAGTGTACCTTTTTTACATAGGAATTTTTGCTAGTGTTCGGACACTTTTGTTACCGACTGTATGTTTCGTAGTAAGAACTAATTAGCTGGATGACTCAGTACTCCGTAACAGTTGTGATCGAGGCTTTGTCATATAAACCGATAATTTTCTTTGCCACTGTTGAGGCTACTCTTGAAAAAGATACACTCTTGTTGTTTATTGTCACAGCTAGGTTGAATCTCTATTGAAAGCAGCAGCGAAGGATACCTTCATGAGTAGGAAGCTTGTTGTGTAACGGGGTGACCAAAAATAGGGCACTCAAAATCTTTTCTAGTTATTGTACCTATACCAACTTTCTTTGGTACATTCATTGTATCAATAACTGTCGTATTCAAGTACAAACACTGAACGCAAAAGTAGACAGAAAAATAAGGACTTAAGTACAACACAATCTAGTACTGATTCGAGGTAGCGGCATGAGCAGACTGAAGGAAATAGCGGGAAACGATAATGGCTGCGACTGGCTGCGCTGCGCGCGCATCGCTGGCATTCGTCACGTACGCCACGTCTATCTTATAGCCACGTTTATCTTATATGCTTGAATTTTAAATATATTATTGTAATAGAATTAAACTATAGCATCTCTAAAAGTCATATGATTAAAATGTACTAAACAGTCAAACTTTGAAATTTTGAAAAACTACTAATTTTACTCATATTGTACTATGTTGCGCGACCGGAAGATATGAAACAAATGTATAATAAGTGCATATATATTGATTTCACATACTTTTAGTAGTTAAATCATGGGATAGGAACGCAATTAAAACCATCTGGCGTGCTTAAAAAAATTATGAAAAAATAAGGTTTTTCACAATTTTTTGGTAAATTCGATGGCATTGCGCGACCGGAAGACAAATTAATAAATAAATAATAATTAGTGCTTTTTTCATGCCTATACCAATGGCAACTTTTGTGAACTATAGCGATCTGAAAAAAAAAAAAAAAAGTTTTTTTCGAACCACCCTAATATATATATATATATATATACTAGAAGGCTACGCCCGCTTCGCTGGTCAATATTTTTAAATGAATCATAATAATTAATGAATTCTCAAAATTGCATTAATTTTTATCATGTGATAAAAAAAAAAAAAAAAAAAAAAAAAAATCTGGAAAAATGTCGCACCGGGTCCCCACGGCCTTCGGCAGCGCTGACCCATGCGCGCGCACATGTGAGGATATACGTATGCTGTACACGCATATTCCTTCTCAACTCAAACTGTTATTATTAAGAAAAAAAAATATTTTATCATCGGGTAAAATCTCGCACCGGGTCCCAAACACATGCACGGTGCGCGCACGTGTTAAGATATACGTGCGGTGCGCGCAGATATTCTGAAATCAAACTTTTCACCTTCTGAAGTCAAACTTTTATTCTTAAGAAAAGAAAATTAAAAAAAATCATTTCTCATCAGGCAAACTGTCGGACCAGGTCGCCACTGCCTTCGGCATCGCACTCTCGTGCGCGCTGCGCGCGCCTATTCCTTCCCCATCCTTCCAGCCCCTCCTAATTAACTTACATATACCAATTTTGAACGGTCTAACTCAATTAGCTAAGATGCAAAAGAAAACCTGATCAGGACACCTTAAAATTGTAAATCAGGTGAAATCTCGAATTTCAGTTTCGATACTATAAAAGAACTTTAAAATATCTTTCGAATGATGTATTAGAAATAATTTAATCATAATTAGAATTTGAAATATTGAAATTTAAAAATATTACAGCGCCATCTGGCGGTAGAAATTTCTGTAATCTACTCTTCAATTCCAAATAAACAAAGCTTTCAAATGATGTATTACTTATGAAATCATTTTAATTAGTAGCTGAGATACGAAAGATAACCGATTCAGGAGACCTCAAAACGTGTAAATCTGGTGAAATCTCGAATTTCACTTTCGATAATATAAAAGTACTTTAAAAAATCTTTCGAATGATGTATTTCAAATCAACAAAGCTTTTAAATGATGTATTACTTATAAAATTATTTTAATTAGTAGCTGAGATACAAAAGAAAACCTAATCAGGACATTCTAAAACATGTAAATCACGTGAAATCTCTAATTCCATTATCTACGGTTGTCGGTTAATGGAAGTAAAAAGAAAAAAAAAATATTTTTTAGGTCCCCAAAATCTGTATGTACCACGGTAGTCGGGTAATGGAAATAAAAAGAAAAATAAAAAGTATTCTTTTTATACCTTCAAATGTATTTCGTTGTTATGGAAACTCCTATCGTCTATTGGAAGATAGATTACGTGTTAGAATAAAATTTAATTTGCAATTAAAATGTGACTACTTTGTTTATTAACCCAAATTGATGAAATTTGAACTGCATGTTGGTTTTGTACTGCATAGGTTGTATATTAAGTGTTGTGCGCGAAAAAGAAAATTTGAAGCATTTTGAAATTTGCAATTTTTAACCCCAGTTCAAGATAATGTGACATTAATGACTTCCACATGTTTTATTTCCGTTCGAGACAGCCGTTAAAATCGTCTGCTAATAGAATGCCTCTTTTTAAGCAATAAGCCGTGGATTTTTGGTCATTTTTCGATCGACATGGGTCGACAACGTTTTAATTAATATCTCCGAAACTAATTAAAATTTTTAAATTATGTTTTCAGAAGCCCCTCGGGAAGGCTCCTGAGCATCCGTATGTCAATTTTTGTACTTGTGCGTTCAATAGGGGCTGAACGTATAGAAGAACAGACAGACAGACAAAGCTTTTCTTTTATTATTATACATATATATATATATATATATATATTATGTATTTCTTTTACTATAGCTATGTGTTAATTGCAATCTGAAATTATACAATAATAATATGACACCTTTAGAACTATATAATATAAAAAAATCATATGTAAGTAAATTACAAATTAAGCTTCAATAAATAAAAAAAAAATAAAAAAAAATAAAAAAGATTTATTTTGCTACGTAATTTAATTATCACCATGATGTAAATATGTATTCTGATGTAAAGTAAAATATAAATAGTATATAAATACATAAAAATAGCACAGACGATCTTTTAAAAATTGCAACCAAAATTTAAAAATTTTTATCCATTCAATAGAAACCAATCACATTCCTGACTTGGATAATATAAAAGTTCTAAATCCTGGTTTTGATAATTATAAATCACGTATTTTACTTGAAAGCTGGCACACTGCCAGCCATCTCCACACTGTCAATGAAGCATGCGTACTGGCTCCTCAATATTCTGTACTTCTATAAATTCCTTCGGTATTCATATAATGCTTGCATATTATGTTGTAATTGATACTGATGAGGAAACTCGGACGGGTTTCGAAACGTCTAGATTTTAAATTATTTTTATATGTATATTTTGTTTTCAAATGTATTCTGACTTACGTTTTGTCTCATAAATAAAATATTTTTTGTTTTAATATATATAATTGAGACGGTTTGATGTTCGTGTACGTTATATATATATATAAGCATCTTTATTTACTTGTAAAAAAAATTGAGTTGATTTTTTTTTTTTTTACTTAAACTACTGCTTTGAACATGTGGGGTATAAATTTGTAAGTTTAGAAAAAAGTTACCACGCATCGGCACCGTCATGTCATATGCCAGTTCATACCGTGCAATATACAAGCCTTAAAAATTTGAAGGGAAAAAAAAAAAATATATATATATGCACGTGGAGAACTACCGGAAAAGGTGCTACCGAATGTATTTGGAACATTAATACAGATTAGTTTAAAATTTGACAAAGAAATTGTATCAGTTCAGAGCCCTCTATTAAGTGTTCTCCGTAGTTTTCAACTTAGCACCTAATAGCTACCGGAAAATTTTTACAAAAATATTTACTTTATTTAAACGACGAGCTACAACAGTTTTCACTGATTAAGTAAAATGGAAATAAATAAGTAATCTTTAACCACGTTTCTTGCGACCATGGAAGCCTCTACGCATGTGCGGACTGAACGAGTTCACTGTTAAAATAGGGGAGATCATTTTCTCGTTGAGATAAAATAAGCGATAGGCGAACACCGAATGACTGGAAGTTTACTAAATCCCAACATGTCGGTCAACTTAGCACCCCTCAAAGATTTTGGACTCGTCCTCACTGCTAGGCGTAGAAAACGTGGTTACACTATAAATAAAAATTTTTGGTAGCCAAAAGGTGCGAATTTGGCAACTAAGGTTCTGCCGTAGGCAAGGAATACTTGATCTAAGCTGTTATATACCTATTTATATGCTATATAAATGAAAGAGTGCGTACCAAGCGCCTGGAAGGAATGTCACTGAACATAACGAACACCACAATCGTTTTCCATTTAGAAATTTGTTCCTTCGAAAAACAGTTTATTTCATTTAAATATGGCAAAAAGCAGTGAGGATCCCAATGAAGATTATTTGCAATTTCTTTTCTTCTTCGAGAACTATTTAATCAGACTCAGTAATGACTTGATATGAGGTTTCCGGCATATATGGAGCGAGTTCGGGTCAGTCCTGACCAAAGACAATAGATATTCCAACTGATATTCATATGCATAACCATTTGTTTTTTCAGGGCAAACTGGTACAATATTTTTTGGAAAATTATATTTATGACAAGCAGGCTACACCCGCTTCGCTGGTCACTGTATTTAATTAAATTTTCAAAAGAATTGAATCAACATTTATTTTTTATATCACATTATAAATAAAAACTTAAAAAAAAAAAAAAAAAAAAAAAAAAAAACTACATTGAAATCGATCAAAACCTCACTTCGGTACCCGTTGCGTCTGTAACCTGCTCTTTATACTATGTTAAATAAAATATTTCTTCCGTTTTGCACTCGTTTTGCTTCCGCAGATGATCAAATTTGTGATGACACGTATCCGGACCAAATCTAAAGGTGAAACCAAGACCGTCGCAAATTGCCCGTTGCGCAGCGCTGGTGCGACGTAAAACCCAACCAAACAACCATGCACTTCTTTAGCAACAAAGCTCTATGGTCTTATGTGAAGGTCTTTTCAAGAATGAATCAACAATTGTTTATAAATCTAATAGTTTATGTATGGGAAATAAGTGCCCTGTAATTTAAAAATTACAGCTCTTAGAACTTCAAAACTGATAGCTTTAAAAATATATATTCATTATTCTTTAATATTAGACTTTTCTTTTGTTTAATATTAGACTCTTATTTTAAGATAAAAGCAATTGAATGATATCGCGTTGTGAAACTTTGCCACGTAATATAGTTAAATCTTATAACTTGATGTATATAGCGATGTATATCCTTAGAAAATGATGTATAGCCTTAGAAAAAAAAATAACAGTTTTAGGGTTCTTTTAAAAAAGTACACTAATTATGCAGTATCTTTTACCTAAATTCACCAGTTTTTACTAAAACAAATGGCCGACATTCATCACCAAAATAGTTAAATCTAGACCAATCAAAAATAGGAGTGGTCCACCCAGATATGTTCCGCCGACAAAATCTTTGCTTTATTTATATAGATAATGTGATTTGTATATTGTGTGAAATATATAATATGATTCATTTTAATATATTGAAAATCATAGAGGGCGAAATTCGCTAGTTACATAATAATGAAATTGATTCGAGACACTAAACTAACTAACTAACTATATATATATATATATATATTAAATGTTAATAAAAAAATATTAAATAACCTTTAACGAGAGTATTTATTTATATCAATAGCTTCAACGAAATAAAATGACTTAATTAAAGTTATTTTATTGCAATTTTAACATTAATATGCACAATTTAAAACATTTTAATTAGTTTAAACGTATTTATAAAAAAAATTGATTTAAATGAACGATGCATTTGGAATAGAACAATAACACGAAGAAAATTATTTGTTGTTACTTTTACATCTCAATTAGCGCAATACGTCTTTAATAAGTTAGACCATTTGTCATTAATAAAGGTATTTTCAAAATTTATTTCAATTAGTTTGCTTTTAGAAAAATGAAGTACCGAAAAGTATTCATTTGAAAGTAATTAATGACTAAAAATGAATAACCCTGCGACAAATACTTTCTAAAAGTTTTAGATTAAGGGAAAATGTATACTATGTTTAATCTATGATAATTGAACATTTTGGGAAAATTTTATTATGTAAAAATATAAAAAATTAATAACATTTTAAAATCATTAGTCAGACAGGGTTTGTATATAAATGGAACATGTTACTCTACATTTGCATAAATATTTTCTTTAAATCTAGTATTTGTAAACATTTTTTAAAGATATAAAATAAATGAAATCAAAATATTAATAACATATTTAAACAAACGTTTATAGTAGAAGGTAGATTACAATGTTAATATGGCTAGTTGGTGGGTTGGGCTTAACAATGCACTGGTACTGCGCTATGGCTAATTGAGGACGATTCGGAACGTCCCCCTAAGGATGGCCCGGAGACATGCCCTCACAATTTTAATCTTTCAAAGAATGGATGTCTCTCCCACTTAAGTAACCCCCAGAGGTATAATTTGTAACTACGGCAGATTTTACGTGCATCAGCCACTATTAGTGTACAAGACGGTCTTTGGCCGGCTCGAGTATCGAATCCACATCCCTAACAGCACAATAAAACGTAACAATCATAAAACATCGAAACATTGTAAATATTTCAGAAACGTTTCGAAACGTGCAGTTTACTTTCAGATTAGTTTCAAAAACGTAGAAATGTCTGTGATCGTAACAAAAAATCGGATACGTAAAAGAAAAGGAATAATCACTTAACAGACAGAACATTAAAAAGAGTTAATGTTTCAGAAAGGTATCAGACAGCATATTTAAATGTGTTGCGATAATGAGAGATTGTAAGCTTTTTGCATGAAATTTAACGTGCATCAGCCACTATTAGTGTACACGATGGTCTTTGTCCGGCTCGAGTATCGAATCCACAAACCTAACAGCACACAAACACACACACACAATAAAAAAAGAAATAAAAAACAATCATATAACATCGAAACATTGTAAATATTTCAGAAACGTGCAGTTTATTTTCAGATTAGTTTCAAAAACGTAGAAATGTCTGTGATCGTAACAAAAAATCGGATACGTAAAATAAACGTAACAATCACTTAACAGACAGAACATTAAAAAGAGTTAATGTTTCAGAAAGGTATCAGAGAGCATATTTAAAAGTGTTACGATAATGAGAGATTGTAAGCTTTTTGCATGAAAACAGAAACCGTTTGTGGTGTGTGGGAATCTTCCAAATACGAGTTCGTGCTCTAGCGACCGGGCTGTCTCAGTCCGCAATACTAATATGATTAGGAATATATCAAAATAAGTCGGGTTCAATAGGGCAAATCGAATTCACAAATTGTTATGTCTCCACCGTGGTTAACATTTTTACTCTTTCATGCATAATTATTATCTTAATTTTGACTATAAATTTACAGAAATCAATAAGTTTTGTTTTCTTCTTTAATGATTGACTGTTTCTTTTTCTATGACCTTTTGTGCAAATCGCTGTGTTTATTTTATATTGGACGGTAATAATAATACGAAATGAAAATTTATCAATTACGAATAACAACAGGAAATATTGTTAACGTAAAAAAACATAAACACATATATACTTTAATTGGGGGTTAAATCTCAAAAAATTTTCAGTGTATCTTTAGTTAATTTTTAAAAGTATACATAAAGTGAAATTTTGTACAAGGCTTTAATTTAATATACTTTTTACTTATTGGAAAATTTTAAGATTAGTGTAATTTACTGTAATGAAAAGTATATATATATATCTGTTATTATGTAATCAAATAAGTGAAAACAAAAATATGCTTAAAAAAATATCCAAATCAAATATTAAAAAATCATACTCTTTTAAAAGATATTTTACAAAAATTATTCGGATATAAAAACTGAAAAAAAAGTTAATTCATTGAAAAAAAGAAAAAAGAAATTTTATTAATTTATCCAGACCATTTCTTCATATAAGAGAATTGCATTTCATTTACTTATTGCTTATTCAGAAATAAGATAACGTTTAATGTAACAATAAGAAATAACCGATATTATTTATTTATTTATTTATTTATTATTATTATTATTGTTATTATATATATATATATATATATGTTGAAACCGTTTCTTGGATATTTAATTTTCATTCAATTTTCACAAATAGAAAACGTTACAAAAAAAAAAAAAAAAAAAAAAAAATTCTTTTTTAGTAAGAGAAGGGGAAAAAATATTTTTGTTTATTTTTCTCATAGTTACTAGTGCATAACATTTAATACTGTTTCCCGTGCTATTCAAAGCCTTTTTTTTTTTTTTTTTTTTTTTTTTTTCCTTTTTTCTTTCTTTCTTTTTTTTTTTTTTTTTTTTGACAATTCAAACGTCTTTCTTACACGATATTATTACTCTTACACGGTTTTATTAGGTTGATTTCTTTAGAAATCCATCGATTTAGAAAGCGTATTATTTTAAATCTTAAAGAAATCTGTCTATCTGTGTATCTATAATGGACATTTTGTCATCATCATAACTTCCAAAGTAGTGCGCCAAATCGAACCAAATTTAGACTGCAAACTTATCTTATAAATATCTTGAATTAGATCGTTAGCCATGCTGCTCTGTCATTTTCTTTTCAAGTGGTTGCACTTAAAAATTTCAAATCCACATTGTAAAAATCGCATTTAAGGCAGGATTTGCTTGAGTTTTTATGTATATATAGACCATATGTTTACATAGACTCAAGTTTATTATTGAACTTTATCAACCATTTTAAACAAAATGGCAGATCGTATACACAAATTAACTTATGTAAACATACTGTTACACCATTAAAAAAAAAAAAATATTTACTTTGGACTCAGGGGAATTTTACGACATTCAATTCGGATGAAAAGTGGATATCGAATTCTTTGATCATATACAATACTTCCGTTCATGTGATAGTCGATTTATTGATTTTTTTTTTTTTTTTTTTTTTTTTACGGACGTTATGCATAAGATTGAAACGAGACTATCCTATCTTAGAGAAAATGAAATGTTTATCACTTTTAGAATTTGGATCAAAAATTAGTTTGAAAGATCAATAACATTTTGGAAACAATTAGTTATTTATACATGACGGGATTTAGTGCGGATGATAATTTCACCTCCTGAAAATCTATTTTTTGTTGAACACTGGATTAGGGATCATGAGGCGCAAAAAGAGTTTGCTCTTATTAAAGTATTAGAACATATTAAAATAATTCCTAAGAGAAAATATTCTAGTGAAAGTATTAGAAGAAAAATGTATATTCTGTCATACTTTATCAGATTTAAAATTTTTCTCGCAGTAATATTTTACTAAGCTGTTATTGTTTAAATCTTACAAATGCTGAACAAAGTGCGTTTGTTCTCTAATACTACACTGTTAAATCCTAATAATGTTATAAAAAAGTATAATTTTTGGAAGATGTAAAACTTTATCGGTAAAAAAATAAAAAAAATAAATAAATAAATGAATAAATAAATAAATAAATAATAATAATAATAATAATGTAACATTGCAGGATGGATGGATGGATGGTTGGGTTTAACGTCACACTAGTGCTGCGCAGATGAAACATTGCAGGAAGTATTGTCATGTAACACTTATTTAAGCGGTTACATGGATTTCGAAGGCTAAAAAACTCATATTTACTTGATTGTTTTAAATAAATGCAACAAGTATAATTTAATATTCCAAATTAGGAGCATATAAACAAGTAACAATAAAGAAAAAATGTAGAACTTTTCATTAAATTTTTTTGAAAATTTCTTTTAAAAAAAAAAAACCGTGATGCACTGATTTTATTGTGAAAATTTTAAATAAGTTCTCTTCAATAATTTTGAAAAATCTTGTCTACCATCCTTTCCAAAGGTTCTCTGAAAAATAGGATCCACCAGCTACATTCGCCAAAATTTTTAATAAAATCTTTATAAAATATGTTTTAAAAAATATTGCTCTTTTATAAGCTAAAAATTTTCATTTTTTTTTTTTTTTATTATTATTATTATTATTATTATTATTATTATTATTATTTATTATATTCGAAAAATAGGTAAAATATATTCCTTTTAACCTTGAAAACCATGTATCCCTTTAATATATTATTGTTTACCTTTCTTCGTTAAATTTTTCTAGTTTGTTACTGACAATTTCCGAAACGTCAGTGGAGGCGTTCTGTTGAGACTCGAAAAGTTTGTGTGTTTGTCTCGCGTTAGCGGCCGCAAAAATCCCGCTGTTGACTTAAAATGTGGTACACATGTTCATAATCCCCACGAAAACAGCTGTATAGTTTTGGGTGTGCATTCCAAATGTAGTTAATGTACAGGGACACGCCAAAGTTTTTCTTATCATTACGGCCTATGGGAAGAATTTATATGTACCGCGATAGCGGCCGCAAAAATCACACTATTCACTGGAAATTTGGTACACATGTTCATAAGCTCAACAGTAATAGCTATATAGTGTTAGGTGTGTATTCCATTGCCGTTCGTGTTGTCTGAATATTTCAGTTTATATATATTTATATATATATATATATATATATATATATATATATATATATATTATTTATTAACAGCGTTGAAATAAATAAATAAATATATTATATTATGATAACAATGTGAATGAAAACAGAAAAAAAAATGTACAGATGAACAATTTGCCACAATAACGCATAAAAGCCAATATGACAGAAATTAATATACACTCATTTTAAATAAATTCCGTTGAAAACACAAAATATTTACAAAACATAAAAAAATAAAATAAAATAAAAATAAAAATAAAAATAAAAATAAAAATGGAAAGTTTTCTACATAAACTGAAAATTACAAAATTAACAAAAAAAAAAAAAGTTTAGAATGTAGAGGGAGTACTTATCAGGGGTAAACATCTCAACAATGAGTTGAGGCAACTCCTATTTATTTTCGTTGAGACAACTCCCGTGACTAAAATTTACTGTAAAACTACCATCTTCTTGGTAAAAGTAAAACAATTATAATTTATTTTAATCTTAACTTATCTTAATTAAATTTTGATAGAATAATTTAAATTAGTTTTTATGAAGGGGAAAAAATGATTTTTATAATTATTATAATTAAACGGTGCGTTGAAGGGGTGGTTGCTCTATCTTTACACATAATTTAATGTCAAATAAAACTGTTCCCAAACGTATTTTAAATTGTTTTTCAGTTGAATTCATATGCATTATTTGTTATCTTACATCATTATTTGTAATTTTTCTTTATAGTATTAAAATACAAGATAAGAAAAAATAATGTGAGAGTCACTCTAGATTATTTATTTTACGCAAGTCCATATTTACATTTGTTTCCTTAATTAGAAATTTTAAAGATTTAATTTACTTCTATCATCTGAAATATTTTTTATTTATTAAAATCTATTTTCTCTTTTTAATAATGTTTGTGTGTAAGGAACAATATTAGGGAAATATAAAGGAAAAATTTAATGTGAAGGTTTATTTTTTATTGGCAATTGGAAATAAAAATTTATTTGTATTTTCTGAAAATATTTTAAAAATATAAATTGATTTTTAATTAAAAGATTTTATGAATAACTTGTAAAAGCTGTTTTGAAAGATTTTTTATTTTATTACATTATATACAGTTGAAATACAGAAAAAAAGCAGAAGGGTGAATGGATAGGATGACGTAAAATAATTTTTGAATTTTTGGATTCTATATGACTTATAAATTTTTATCTTTTAAATAAGTATGAAGTATTGATTGCACATCGGAATTCAGTTCAGGAAAACAAAGATCCAATATATGTAGTTCTTTGAGCGATCTATATAGAAAACATATATTTCCTTTGACTGAAACAATACGTAGCACACACATACATATATGATTACGGACATATACTTATTGGTAATTGGATATACTTCAGAAAATATCATTGCTTAATTTAATAAAATACGGTAAAAAAAAGTACAGATTAAAAAGAATTTTCTCCAGAAATATCGTACAAAAAATAATTCTTTTTTTTTTTTTTTTTTTTTTTTTTTTTTTTTCTATATTGAACATACTTTTTTGATACAGTTTACTTATTGAGGTATTTAAAGAATGAAGGGATCATATTTTAAGAGTTTTATAAGATATTTATATATAATATATATATATATATACACTCCTTCTCATATTTATAAGGACACTTTATATTTTGAAATAACTAACGTAAAGATAATTGTAAACAAGATTATACAAAGTGCACTTAATATATCTAGTATTCTAAAAACCAAAATTGTTATAATTTTTTTTAATATAAAACAAAATTAATAAAAAATAATGCAAAATGTGTTTTTCTCCATGTTTTTAGATGTTCATAATTATAGGGACAATCCAGATTTTTTCGTTTTATTTAACTTACTAGCGGATAAATTACAGTTGACATGCGAATTTGTTAACTACTGGGCTAGATTAATTCGTATATAAGCCTTCAATTTTTCTTGGACGGATATTACTGAAAATTCCTCGAAAAAAAGTACGTTCAAGTAGTGAAGTATAATAAATGTGTTTTTTAAGTGGAAGGATAATTTCAATCCGCCGAATTTCTAATGAAATTCGAAGGTCTAAAATTGTTGAAGGAAATGTGATCAAACGTTGAACTGCTGGTTCGATAGGAGTGAGATCTGATGTAAAATAAGAGTTTTTTTACAAAGATCGAAGACTCATAATTCCTCTTACTGTTCTACTCATAATGACCGCTGCTGAATTTGCTCGTAATTTTTAACGAAAGGTTAGGGTCCACGTTTATGCATGTTTAAAATAATTAATAATATCCCTTACTAAAATTTAAGGTTTTCTAAAACTTTTTTATGGTTTTATCTAGGTTTTCAGGTATTTAAAAGGTTTCTTTGAAGTTTCGCTAAAAAATACTTCCTGAAAAGAAACCTTATCTAAGTTTTCTTTAGGTTTTATTCTTAAAACCTCCTGAAAACCTACGTGGTTTTATGTTTTCTAGAGATTTCTTAAGGTTTCGGATAAATACATCGGTGATAATAAGTTTCCCTATGGCATTTGGATAATATCTACAGTCAAAAACGTTTTTTAAACGTTTTATTTTTAAAACCTTTTAAAACCTGCACTGTTTTAGGTCTTATAGATGTTTCCCAAGGTTTCAGATAAATACATCGAGAATAGTAAGTTTTCCTATGGTATTTAGATAACACCTCCACTATACCTACAATCAAAAATGTTTTTTAAAGGTTTTAATTTTAAACCCTTTTAAAACCTGCACTGTTTTAGGTCTTATAGAGGCTTCCAAAGGTTTCAAATAAATACATCGATGATAATAAGTTTTCCTATTGTATTTAAATAATACCACCACTATACCTGCAACCAAAAACGTATTTTTTTAGTTTTAGTTTTTGAACCTTTGAAAACCTGCACTTTTTTAGGTTTTATAGAGATTTCCCAAGGATTCGGATAAATACATCGATGATAATAAGTTTTTCCATGATATTCAGAAAATACCTCCGCTATACGTTATACCTCAATCAAAAATGGTTTTATTTAGGTTTTATTTTTAAAACATCAGAAACCTCCCTTACTAAAATTTTGTATTTCTAATAATTATAATATATTTCTAAACTTGTACCTGACAACTTAGAGTAGGTTTTTAGTAATAAAATTCTCTTCTACATTTAAGGAAAATTTAAACATTTTAGATTTCAATTAAAATATAAAATAATAATAATAATAATAACAATCTAAATTTAAAAATATATTTGATGATTACATAAATGAGATATTTTTTAAATAAATAAATTATAAAACAATTAAATTAAAACACAATAAATCTTATATTTCACATATGTATCTGAAAAACTATATTTAAATTTATTTTATAAGTCTTTCGTCAATGAAAAGATATGTCAAACTAAATTCACTAACAAAAGAGATCATGTAACGATATTGATGTAAGATATAAATAAAAAAAAATATGCATTAAAAAAAATCACCTTTTTTTTCGGGGGGAGGGGGGAGTGGGGGGAATAACTGAATGAACTTATTTCTTGAATACTTCCTTTTAAATTATAATCTTTTAAATATTTATAAGTAAACACCTATAACGTAAGTAATAAATAATAATAATTATGATAAAATAGAGAGGTTATGATTAAAGTTATGAATAAATGGTAAATTAAAATTTACAGAAGGAATTTTACAGCATTGATTAATCTTATTAGTGATTGCTTACAGTGTATTCCCCAAACTTTTTAATTGGTACGGGGAGAGAAAAAAAAAATAAATTAATTATAAAATAAAATAAATTAAGAATTCTGCCAAAGGAAGAATTTAGTTTAGCACGGAGGACTATTAATTTCAATCTATAAAAAATTTATTTTTTTTTCTTATTTTTTAATATTATTTTTAATCTCATTTTTTGACCGTAAAACTGGGACACGTACTTTTTAAAATGACTGAAACGAATTAAAATGAAGTGTTACCACCTAAATTTCATACTTTAGTTAATTAAAAAAATGAAAAATAATAAATAAATATAAATAATTGTTGCGTCAAAAATTTTTTTGTACCCCTCAGATTCAGAAAAATCGTCCCTTTCGTTTGGTACTGAATTTGTACCGAGCCACGTACTTTTTAAAATGACAGAAATGAATTAAAACGAAGTGTTGCCACCTGCATTTCATACTTTAGTTAATAAAAAATAATAATAATAAAAAAAAAATATAAATAATTGTTGCGTCGAAAATTTTTTTGTACCCCTCAGATTCGGAAAAATCGCCCCTTTCGTTTGGTACTGAATTTGTACCGAGCCACGTACTTTTTAAAATGACAGAAATGAATTAAAACGAAGTGTTGCCACCTACATTTCATACTTTAGTTATAATAAAAAAAAATAATAATAATAAAAATAAATATAAATAATTGTTGCGTCGAAAAATTTTTTGTACCCCTCAGATTCAGAAAAATCGCTTCTTTCGTTTGGTACTGAATTTGTACCGAGCCACGTACTTTTTAAAATGACAGAAATGAATTAAAACGAAGTGTTTCCACCTAAATTTCATACTTTAGTTAATCGAAAAAGAATATTGATTGTCGTGTCGAAAAACTGTTTGTTTCTCTGGATTCAGAGAAATCGCCCCTTTCATTCGGTACCGAATTTTTAACGATAGGACTGATATTTCTAATTTATTTTGGTGTTACAAAAAACTGGTCTATAAAAACTCCAGACTGAAACTTATAGTCCTCCGTTCCAATAATGAAATTAGGAATTAAAATTTAGGTTTAAAAATGGCAGCTGAACCAATATTTTACAATTTCATATTAATTCACAAAAAACATTTATATTAGCTTTAAAGTTTTTTTTTTTTTTTTTTTTTTCCCCTTCTTCTTTATTTCTGATTTTTTTATTCGTTTATTTCTTTTACATAAAAATTATGAAGAGACTCAAAAATATAATACATGATAAACAAAACATTTGGTATCTAATATAATACATTTCTTAAAGAAAAGAAAAGAGTGTATTGTTTTCTATTCAAAATATTTATTTTATTTACTATTATTGCGGTTAACATTTTTATTTCATTCCGATATTGCTAACTTAAAATCGTTTACATTAAAAAAGATAATTTTTTTATTTCCTTTAAAATATTTTCCATCAAAATTCTTGAGTACATTTTTCATGTAACTTTTTATTTATTTATTTATTTATTGTTTCATTCAGAATTTAAAAGAAAAAGTACATTTAGAATTTAACCTGCATTGTACAATCTCTCTGTATATACATACAATACATATATTTCTTTTCTTTTCTTTTTTTTTTTTTTTTTTTTTGAAAGTGATTAAAATCCGAGTTTTAAAGCCCTTCAATGCTTTCATATCTCAAGCTCTAATTCATTATTTTCAAGTTCAATGGATTTGCATAGTAAAGATTATTCCAAGTAAAACTTCTAAATTCTTTAGATAGTATTATCTGTATGTTTCAATCTGCAGAGAAAACTATCTGTTCAACAGTAAGATAGTATACTATACTATATCTCCGGTATACTATATCTCCGAGATACCATATTCAATGAACAAAGAGATTAACATTTGCTTCTGGAAAAGTATTTAATTTCCCCTTTCAAAGTTGTCTTCTGTGGAATTTCTCTCTTAAACCCTACTCCAGGGAAACTGCTGATGTTTCACTTGATTCTACCTCTCCCATAGAAAAACCTAGATTCTACCCCTCCCATAGATCCTTTTGCGATGACATTTGACATGCAAAGAAGTGGACAAAAAAATTCCGGGCGTTTTGGTATTTTAAGCACATACTGAAATTCCAGCTACGGTAAAGAAAGGGTTAAGGTTTTCTAAAGCCTTTTTTATGGTTTAATATAGGTTTTCAGGCATTTAAAAGCTTTTATTGAAGTTTGATTAAAAAAATACCTTCCGAAAAGAAACGTCATCTAAGTTTCTTTTAGGTTTTTTTAAAAAATCTCTTGAAATTTTACTTGTTTTTAGGTTTATAGAAGTTTTCCAAGGTTTCGGTTAAATACATCGCTGATAATAAGTTTTCTTATATTATTCAGGTAATACCTCCATTATACTTGCAATCAAAAACTTTTTTTTTTTTTTTTTTTAAGTTTAGTTTATTTTTAATTTATTATTACTCATTAACTTATTATTACTCATTGACTAAATATTTTAATTAGTAAAATAATAACAATTTTGTGTATTATTATTAATAATTATCAGTTTCAATTTCTACGGAACAAAACATAATAATAATAATAATAATAATAATAATAATAATAATAAACCTATAAAACAATTATTTTGTACTCAAAATTAATCTGAGATTCATTAATATTCTTCCATTAATTTATCAAAAACATAATAAATATTAATACATATATCTCATAAATAATAAAATAACACGCATTTGAAATTAATTTCAGTTTTAACCCATTAACCCCCAAAACTAGAAATAATGTTTTTTTTTTTTTTTTTTCTGAATAAAAACAGTAAAGTTCATTGTTTTAATCATACATAACAATAATTTAAAATAAAATTATAAAAATTAGTCTTATCTTACTAAAAATAGAGTGTTATATTTGTACTATGTCAGTGGAATAAGAATATAGGATTAAAAAATATAAATGTTTACAGAAATTACCTTGAGGGCGCATAAAACAGAAAAAACTACAGATGACTAAAAAAGTAATTATTTTATTTCGACAACATTTTTAGAAGTTTTTTATATGAAATTGACTTTCTCATCGTGTCTTTGTCTCACACTAATAAACAAAGCGCCTCCATTTTAAATTAAATATAAGTTGCTCAGTTTGTCGCTTCTTGGCCAACTGGTTAATTTTTACAGATAATTAGTAAAAAATGTGTCAATTGATAAAAGAAAATTTTTTGTTATCTTTTTATATCAGTATTTGATAGATTTTTCTAGAATGTTCTATGACTTTTCTTGAATGTTCTTAAACTTTTGGTTAGAGCGTCATACTGATAACTCGATGGTCCCGGATTCGGTCCTCGAAAGACGATATGGTACTTTTTTGCAGATAATAATAATAATAAAAAAAAAATGTCAATTGATAAAAGAAAATCTTCCGTTGTCTACACAATATCCTCAGTAATTTTGATTATTTTTTTAAGAAGCTTTTTTTTTTTTTTTTAACTAAAATGCACAAAATAAAATTTAAGTAAAAAAAACCATTTTTTAAAGTTAGAAGTTTTTTATTGTGAAGCCCTTAAAAGCATAAAATAAAAATTTATTCTGGCAGAGACATGCTACCAAGAAATGAAAATTTCAAAACTAAAAAATTTTAGAGAAAAATATAGGTATTTCCCTTTTATAAGAGATGAATTTTTTTAATGTTCAAAATATTATTAAAAGCTTTCGAGACATTTGAAATTTATAGCCTAACTAATGATTATACAAAAACTAATAACTAAGAATATTGGTCTCGAAAGCTTTTTAAAATATTTTGAACATTAAAAATTTTCATCTCTTGCAAAAGGGAAATACCTATATTTTTCTCTAAAATTTTCTTAGTGTTGAAACTTTCATTTCTTTGTAACATTTCTTTGCCAGAATAAATTTTTATTTTGTGCTTTTTAGGGCTTCACAATAAAAAGCTTCTAACGGTAAAAAATTGTTTTTTACATAAATTTTATTTTACAAGTTATTTAAACTCATTCAGATATGAAGATATTGAAATTTTTTTGTTTGAACAGTGTTTCACGTTTGAAATCCATTTTAAACTTAAAACTATTTTTCAGATCTTTTTTTTTTTTTTTTTTTTTTGTCATAAAAAAAAAATCTATTCTTTTCTCACTAAACAGCAATACTAAAAAAATACGTTTTTTAGTCAACTATAAGCGCGATTATTTCTGGTCTTGCGTGAACGCAACACCAGCGGGCAATAGGTTAATCTCAAAACGCTACTTTAAATAATCAAGAACAAAGTAATCAGAGCCCGCCGGCCGATTGGTGAGAGCACGCAACTGCAAACCCGAAGTCCTTCAGTTCGATCCTCTCCGGAAGCAAGCGTGAAAGAAAAAGATTGAAAGTACAGTAGTTCAGTAATTTCTCACTAGATGGCAGCATCAAACATACAAAATGATAACGAAACCGTCACTTCATGGTTCTTTATGAAAACCCTTTGGTATTTATAAAAAACCTGAAATAAATTTTATAGAAATACCTTAACCTATAGAGGTATTGATGGAGCTTTTATTATGGCTTTATTTTGCACCATTAAAGCCTTGATAATACCTTATTTTAAATACCTCTAAAACCTGTAAAATACCTGTTAAAAAAAACCTAAGGAAAAACCTTCAAAAAATCATTGGGAAGGTATTTAAAAAAAAGCTTTGTATGTATATTAAAAATACCTACATGAGTCATGGTATTTTATGAAAACCCTTTGGTATTTATAAAAAACCTGCAATAACTTTCTGAAAAATACCATAATGTATTCGTGAGAAACCTGTGGAGGTATTAATAGAGCTTTTATTATGGCTTTATTTTGCACCATTAAAGCCTTGATAATACCTTATTTTAAATACCTCTAAAACCTGTAAAATACCTGTTTAAAGAAACCTAAAAAAAACCTTAAATAAAACCTTAAAATTTTAGTAAGGGATGTTAAAATGAATAAAAAACCTGTAATTATCAATCTGCATTTAATGGGGAAAGTACGTCTGTGTTAAAGTTGAATAAAGACAATATTAAATGGTAAAATGTTGCATTTTCGGATGAAAAACATTTTATTCTTGACTAATCAAATGGTTTTAACAGTTACTGGCAAGATCTGGAGATAGCGAAAGACAGAGCAGAATTTTTTTAAAGGCAGATATGAATCGGGCATTTTAAAGGTGGATCTATGGTGCTCTGGAGAGCTGTTTCTACTGCAGGCAGGATGAATTTAGTAATTTTTTCTAATATTATGAACATCAAGAGAATATCCGCAAATTTTAAACTTGGAATTCTCAGATTTTTATTAGATTTTGGGGGGTAATAATATTTTTTTCAAAAAGACTTACATTTTTGCTCTATTTTTAAAGCAATAGGAAATTGTTTGAAGAAAGAAACTTCTGTATTATTGCCTTTCCCATGGCCTAAAAGTTGAAGAGACCTTAACTTATGATATTAGAAAGTGCATGCAAGTGGAAAGCAATTTTAAATAGTTTAAATGTATTAAGAATATCATATATGCTATATGAAATGGTGTTGAAACTGAATATTAAAAGAAATGTATATATATATATATATATATATACCAGAGAGAATGTCTGACTGTTTAACCCTAAAAATAGACCCCATAAAATATTAATTTAAAGAATAACTGAAAATAATTACTAAAATTCGAGCTGTCCTTATAATTGTGAACACCTGAAAAATCATCTTTTTACCATATTTAAAGTTTTTTAAGATAGAAAAACGATAAAACTTTTTAAATATAATCTATTAATGAAATTCAAATTAATTAAAAATATATTTGTTTAAATAACAGTGTTCAGTGTTTAGTTAATATAGAAAAACGGGTGTCCTTATAATTATGAGAAGGAGTGTATATATATATATATATATATATATATATATATATGATGGAATTTCAAATGATTTTCCCGCAACTTTAAAACCTTCAATTAAAGAATTACATTACAAATTTATAATTGCATACATCGACAAAACTAAAACCAATTTTACAGTTATATGTGAAAAAATGTATTCTCAAAAACAATATGTTTTCTATAACAAGAAAATAATTACGTTCTTATTAAACAGTAAAAACAAGGAATCAGTAATAGAATAATAGCATTTTATAAAAAAATTAAAATTAAGAAAATACGGTCAAGTCTTCCATATGTAGTTTTAGTTCCCTAAATTTCATTAAAAACCCTCATTTCATTTAGAAATATTAATATATGTATTTGTGGCCCATACATAGTAAACGCCAATAAGTCGTTATTGAATAAACTAAATATTATGTTTAACATAGTTTTAAAAATTAACAGTTGATTTAGTTATGGACTTACTGATAGTTTAAAGAATTTAAGTAATATATCTGAATTATTTGCATATGATTTTGAAGTTTTGTAAAATATTACTAATCTATCAAACCTAATTAAAAAAAAAATAATAAACCTTTTTTTTTTTTTCTTTCCAGATGTATGATACAATGCATTTTGATAAAGACGAGTTATTTTAACTAATTTCATTTTGCTGTTCAAGAAAATTATATATATATGAATGTAATAATATTTAAAGACAGATAGATTCGTGGTATCACATTGGTGGAGGTGGGGGTGAGATGTAGTTCAGTTTTAAGCTAGAATGTATTTATATATGTATAAAAAGAGTCCAAATTTAAATAACATTAGAAAATATTTTAGATATATTGACAATTTATTGCGTTTTAACGAATCCATTATATTTTCATCAATATATGGGGTAGCCTCATAAACATTTATACAGATAATTCGAAACATCCTATAATGACATTTTATAGTCAGAACGCATCTCAACCATTACTTTTTACGGGGTGACTCAAAACATTTTAATTATTATTTAATTTTTCACTGGTTTTCTTTTCCTCTTCAGGACAAATGTCTTACTGAAATATATGAGGTATAACATGTCCTTTGTACTCCCTATGTTTCAAGATGATTCATAAAGAATATTTCTATGAATTTGACGCATATATTCATATAAAACGCATATATTCAAAAATGTCCAAATACTTATTGGTAGATAGTGTACTTACCTTCACCTAAACTGAGGATTAATCTTTTAAAGTTTTCAATTCAATAATCGTTACTAGCTGAAACCCGTCGAATTCGACGGTCACTTTATTGACCGTGGTTTTTCAATAATCGTCCCATCATTATTGACATGTATTTCAAGTTAAAACACTAATATAATTTACTACATTTCACTTAAAAAAAAAAAAAAAGAAATTCGGAAAAATGCTTATAAATAGAAATATTATATATGACATCACTTTCTACAAAGCACTCTCAATGTGACGTCAAACATACTCCAAATAAACAGTTGCTACAGTTTACTTTCTATTTCGTTTAATACTAAGACTACATGTTAGATGGCCCGCCCGCAGTTGCCCGGGCCCATTATATTAACCTAAAATTAACCTTAAATCTGTATGATTTTATATCTTTAACCCTAATTTCTTTTAATTTCTGTTTTTAAATGAAAGCATCGCGAAAAAAATAATCATCTGTAACAAACAAAATTAGCTCAAAGAGAACGGAACTCGGGCTCGTGACCTCGGTGACTGCGGCATCGTATATGCGGGCTGCTAATAACATGAAAAAAATCTCAAAAATGAACCTAGCTGGAATCCGTCGAATTCAATGGTCATTTTATTGACCGTAATGTTTCAAAAATCATCGCTCTTCGATTGTTCCTGTCCGTTTTTTTAATCCGCATATTTAAATGTCAGCAAGGTCTTGGAGAGAACGAAGAGCGATGCGGACGTGAGATGGCTTGTGACAGAAAGTAAATAAAATATTTCGCGTCAATTCACCTTACTTTAACAAATCCACGCTAGATGGCGGTGAAATGATTGAAATCTTTAAAGTTTATTTTTAACTATCTTTATTGAGTAAAACATAAAGAAGAGTACAAATGGAAAGACGAATGAGCACGAATACAGTTAAAAATTCTAATTGAATATTTAATTGAAGACGATATTTTAGGTCCATCCATCGGCCGCGGGACGTCCAGATTAGACCTCGAGAGTGATCTTGACTGCCACGGCACCCAAAGCTGGAACCCGTCGAATTCGACACTCACTTTATTGATCGTAATGTTTCAAAAATCGTCGCTTTTCTATTGTTCCTCTCCGTTTTTGAAATCCGCATATATAAATGTCAGCAAGGTCTTGGAGAAAACGGACAAGAACAATGGAAGAGCGACGCGGACGTGAGATGACTTGTGGCAGAAAGTAAACAAAAAAATTCGCGCCAGTTCAGCTTACTTTAGCAACTCTACGCTAGATAGCGGTGAAATGATTGGAATCTATAAAATTTGTTTTTAACTATCTTTATTATACGGTAATAAAAACCCTTTAGCTGCAAAATCATTTAGTTGCTCTTTATACCACCAGGGGGCGCAGTGTGTTCTGTACGAACGTCACCAACGGTCAGGAAATACCAAGTTATTTAAAATAAGGTGTAACATGATAGGGTCATAGCTCATGTAAACCTGGTAATAATGATATGTAAATGTAAGTTCATTATCTTTATTATACATTCCAAGACATATCAAATAAGGTGTCACATGGTGGCGTCAACTGAAAAATCTTTTAGTTGTACTTTCCAACGCCAGGGAGCGCAGTGTTTTCTGTATCTTCAACATCCCCAACGGTCAGGAAATAGCAAGACCTTTAGAATAAGGTGTAATATGATAGGGTCTGCAACAAAATTACCTACTTCCATTTTTATTACCAGGGGGAGCAGTATATTGTATACAAATATCCCCAATCGACATGAAATTTCAAGACCTTTAAAATGAGATGCTACATGTATGGGTCTAGAACGGATTTCCCCCTCAAACTAATTCCTCCCTTTCCCTTCCCCCAAATCTATTTCCTCCGTTCCCCCCCCCCCTTTAAAATCGAAAATTCCAAATTTGTAGAAAGTTATTTTTTAGTATTCGAGTCCAGTACCCCCATGTACAATTTCTGCACCGTGAAGTAAATTGGAGCTGAGTGAAACATGTGAACGTGTTTTTAACACCTGTCCCCCCAAGGGGGTGGGGGGACCGTGCGACTTTTTTTATTTTTCTCTTTTGATGACACATCTATAGACCAAGATCTTTTTTAAGACACCTCAACCAAATTTTTACCCCTAGCCATTCTCTCAATTTAGTGCACAGACAAAACACGTTTCAATTTAATATGTAGATTATGCACGTTCATCTAAAACCTATCATTTCATTTATCAAGTCTATCATTTTGAAATTTTACCGTATGTTGAGTATTTGTTATATTTTGAATAACAAGAGAAGCTTTCATATCGGGGTTTTCACAGTAAATGGTGTTCATGAGAGATATTTTAAAAGAAATAGGGTAATACGGTATGTTTGCGATGAAAGTAATCCCCATAATGCACATGTGTTCGAAATTTACCTTCTTTTCCCTTATTGCAAAATCGTCAATTTCTAATATCTTAAGAATTTTTCAAATTAAATTTTTGAAAACAGAATTTTTTTTTTTCCATTGTTACAAAATTTTTAAAAAGAAAATTAATATTTTTATGAATTAATTAATTTTTTTTTTTTTTTTGTCCGTTGTACATTGTTTTACAAACTAACCAATGGACTAACAATTTAACTGTGAAATGATTAACCTAGAGACTAACATCTGGTGAATATTGTGTTATTCGATTTTCCAACGCTCAAAAGCTTGTAAAAATGTCGAAAAACTTTACGAATTCCTAAATTCCTCCTATCTGAAATATGATGGCGTGCAAGTATTGTGTATAAATTTTTCAATTTCGATAAACAAGCGAATTTTTTTTTTTTTTTTTTTTTTTTTTTTTTTAATTTTAGAGAAATTGTATAAGTAAAATTCTAACATTTTTACTTTCACAATTATTTTATCAATAAAGAAAATTAAAAAACATAATAAATAAAAAAGTAAAAAATAAATAAATTAAGAAATAACATTGTATGTTCTTCGAAAACGAATAGAAGCCGCTTAAGACTTCGAAATTAAATCCCCTTGATTTTAATTCTAAAGTAAAAAAAAAAAAAAAAAAAAAAAGGAGAAATTGCACAACAACGAAGAAAATGTAAGGAAAATTCTTGGAATGCAAACAAAGCATTTGATTCATTAATGAAGCTCCAAAAGCTAGTGTTCTCCATTTTTTTTCACTCTAACGCAATAAAGAAAGAATAAAAACTCCATGAATTTATGTAATTCTTTTTTTAGGATTTAAAAAACTGAATTTAATGCCTTTTACTGCTGTTTTAAATATAAATTGTAATTAACTTGCAATTTTCACTGGAATATATTCTTCTTTATATCTAATTTAAATATGTGTTTTAAGGGCATTATGAATAAAATGGTCTTGTTTTCTATAACAATTTAAGATAATATTCTAGTGATATTGTTATGGTAAATTTGATGTGTGTATGTATTTACATTTCATTGTAGCTATTACTTATTAATTGCTTTCATATTTGTATAAAGACATCAATGTTTATTTAATTAAGCTATAAATTAATACTTTTTGGTTATTAGAGATTTTGGTGTCACTTAATCTTCTTTTATTCATAATTTCACGATGATACAATAATGTAATAATTTACTATAAAACTTCATATAACTCATATTTTAAAAGGTTTTACTGGCAAGCTACCAACTTAGACAAAGTTTCCGAATTTTTAATTTTATAACTTCCAAATTTCGATGGATGATAAGTCACTTTTTTGTGTTTATTGTAGTATAACTAAATTATATATATATATATATATATATATATATATATATATATATATATATATATATTTAAAAGGTATTTAAAACGCGGGTTTTAAAACGATTTTGACAAAAGTTAAAAATCACCAGCACACACACGTATATGTACAGTATGTATTCACACATTTTTTTTATGATTTTGGTTTACTCCTTGAATTTAAATTTAAATTTAAATATCAAAACGTGATTTACATCAAAATTTAATCGGGGTATTAATTATCCTCTGATGCATTATATATATATATATATATATATATATATATATATATTACTTTAAAATGTCGCCAGAAAATGAGCAATGTATCGAAGGCTACATTTTTGAGCTTTTCGAGAAGAAATACTCTTAAAAACGACTGAAAATTAAATTTGGTTATAAGTGGAAAGGAAAAACCTATTCTAACCTGTTACGCCGATGCCGATTGGGCCGGTGATAAATCTGATCGCAAATCGATGACAGGACACCTATTCCTCGTAGGAAAAACACCAATCCACTGGATCTCAAAAAAAAAAAAAAAAAAAAAAACGTATGTAGCTCTGTCTTCTGCAAAAGCAGAGTTCGTATCAGCCGCAAATGCTGGCCAAGAGATATTATGGCTGACCAGGGTACTAGAGGACCTTGACTTACCACAGGAACTGCCCATAAGATTATTCGATGACAATCAGTCAACAATCAAAATGATTGAATCGCCCAAACACACAGCACGCTCCAAGCATATTGACATTCGATTTCACTGCGTGAAGAACCTGTGTGAAAAAAGAACAATTACTCTACAATATCTGCAGAGTAAATTAATGACTGCAGATGTGCTTAGCAAACCTACTCCTAAGCCAATCTCTCTGAAACACCGCGATGGTTTGGAACTAAGGTCGTATTCCTCGTTTGAGGAGGGATGACAGAAAATTACAAACTCAAAAGACTCCTTTATTCCAAAATGTGTTCTGTGAAAAACGGACATTATAATAAAAACGAAAATGTATCTGTTTTCACCCTCCCCAATTTTTCATTGCCTCCTAGTTGAAGGGGTGAAGATCTATTAATAGAACTATCACGTGATTCTACATCTGGCTGTTTTTCATCAGAATAGATTCTGATTTTAGTTTATGCTTATGTTATACTATGTAAAGTGAGAGATTACATCTCGCTTCCTCTTATTTTACTTTTATTTTCTTTTTCATTAAATGTACAAGTTTAAATTTCAAGAAAGTTGTCCAAATGATTTTTTTTTTTTTGTATTTTACTAATAAGATTATTATTTACAGAGAGAAAATAATAATTACAATATAAAATATAAATATTGAGAAGACGCTATACGCCAATTGGACGCCAGACTCTTCAGAACAGTAAAGGTAAGCTCATAATTTTTCATTACTTCTGTTTTTGAAGAAATAAATAATTGCTTTTGCAATTTTGTTTAATAAGCGTTTAATGAGCTACCGAGTGATGGGAAATATTTCCATTAACTTCCATGTGCTAAATCATATTGCTGTAATGAAGAGCTTTTCCAGTTACAATTAAAAAGAAATTTTTTGAACTTAAAACGCAATAATTATTCCCCTAGCTGGCTTAAAAGAAAATTAAATGAATACGACTTAAACATTTATAATCACGATATTAATTCTTGCAAATTACCTACATCTTTCATTACTATTCCATACTATAGAAAAAATTCTGAATATATAGCTACAGTTTTACGCACTGTTAATATATCTGCATCCTATAAACCACAATTTCTGATTTATAATTTTCTTTCTAATTTTAAACCTGTTATAACCCCCCCCTTTTTTTTTCCCGTGGAGGAGTTATTTATAATATCCCTTGTAAATATTGCAGCTCTATATGGATGAAACTGGCCATTTCCGTCATACTCGAATTCTCGAACATAAAAGAAATTTCAAAAACCGCGGTATTAATTCTAAAATAGTGCAGCAAGCCATAAAAACCGACCATCTACTTGATTTTAACAATACTAAAATAATCATACCTAACTGTACAAGTTACCAATCAAGAATTTTCCGAACCAACATTTTTCACCACTTCATGAGGCATGAGCAGTCCCTGCTGAATATGCTGTACTTTCGTAAAGGATATCTATTGTTCTTCTCAGCGTTTAGGGTCTGGACTGTCTGTGGACATCTGCTGTGTAGTATGAGGCTTATTTTGCAAAATGCATGAACTTTAGTTGCCCGTTTAAATGGTCCGTAGTCATCTGCTTGTGCTGTTAAGAACCTACTATAATGCATCATAAATAACATTTTATTCTACCTATGTATATTGAATGGATTTCATTTTCTACTTTTAGGAATTCTAGAAACGAACGATGTTTTACGTACACGTCCATAAATGATAACATTGTCCGTTTCACTGTTTCCGATTTATTCTTGCTACCTGGAAAATAAAAATATCAGTGGATGGAAGTCATCAAAATCCCTTTTCATTATAAATTTTAAATTTTATTTACTTCATAAATCAGCCACAGTGGTCGAATATAACATTATTTATTTATTTTTATTTATTTATTTTTATTTATTTTTTTTTTTTTCAACCATCAGTTTAACTTACAAGGGAGGGTCACCAACTGTTTAAAAGGTATTTTAACATGTTATATATCATCTTTAAGGTCTCACTCAGCTAATAACGAAAATGTCCATGTTATCGGCAAATGCGTCCCATACCGTGAGTTATTAGGAACTAAACGTGTTAATTATAGATTCCGCAGTAATGTACTTTGAAGAAATTCTCTCAATATAATCAGTTTTGCAATAAATTATTATTCCAAATACTACTGTATATATTGTCAGTAAAGTATTTTATCGTTTATTAGTTATTTTTTGGCAATAACAAATTTTTAAATACTAAACTATATATGAAAAATATTAAATTGAGAAAAAGGAACAAATGTTATAAGAAGCACTTGTAATTTTTATAGTAATGAATAAAATTAATACTTTATACTATATGTATATATTTCATTATAATTGTTAGAGTGTATGTAGTAATATAATTATTAAATAAAAAATAATAATTTTCTTCTTATTTACTTATTTATTTTTTTTTTTGGTTGCTATGGTAATGAATAATTTTTTTTAATAATTTTCTTTCTATTAATGCATGATAAAACTTATCGTCTGCGTTTCAAAAGTAAAGCTTTATGGGAAGAAAAGAGATATTTCTTCTCTTTTCAACGAAGCAACCAAATGAAAAATGAGATTCTCATCTTTATGATTTGCCTGGCAAAAAAGCTACACCACATGTTTTTGCAAAGTGTTCAACTGGTTTTATGCAACCACTAGATTTAAATTGTTTACATTTGAATTTCCAATTGTATCTTGTTCCTATCCAACTTGTCACAATGTGTCATTTATTCGCTGCTCACATTGCAGAATAATTTTGTGTTTAGAATGTTTTATCATAAAATATCATTACCACTAAATATCATTTATTTGTATGTAATTACATTTCTTAGATTTGTTATATATAAACTAGTTTTCTCATATTTTGTAGTTAATTATATAAGTTTATATGAGCATAACTTATAAATAATTAAAATAGATTCATTTTTACAATAATAAATGCCAGAAATTAATCAAACATTTGAAATTTTCTTATTAAGAATAAATAAAGATATTTCTTTCCTACATTATTCTTTTAATATTTTTCATGTATACTTTAGTACTTAAAAATTTAATGATGCCAAAAAAAAAAAAAATAACTAATACACAGTAAAATACTTTACTAACAATATATACAGTCTTATTTAGATTAATAATTTATTTCAAAGCTAATTAGAATGATAGAAACTCTTCAATGTACAATACTGCGGAATCTGTAATTTGCAAACTTTAGTTCCTAATAACTTACGCTAGGGGGCGCATTTGCCGATAAGATGGATATTCTCATAATCAGCTCAGTTAAGAGGATAATATAACATTTATAAATACCTTTTGAACATTTGTTGAACCTCCCTTGTTAGTGAATCAACAAAAGTAAATCTTAATACAGCAATAAAATTTCCATGTTATCTTAAAAAAAAAAAAAAAAAAAAAAAAAAAAGTGAATCTTTTTTGGAAAAAAAAGGGGGGGGATTTTACTTTTTATCATGTACATAGAATTTTGTCACTATATCATGAAAAATTATTATACGTCACTTCTATTCAATTTTGTGAGTCTCCCCCCTCCATCCCAATCCTCCATTTTTTTTTTAGTTTTGGAGTTTCTTTCCCTTTTTATCTTTTCTTTCTTTTTTTTTTTTTTTATTATTAAACAATTTTTATAAACTTTTTTTTTTCTTTTTTAGTATAATGTGTATGAGATTTTCCGGTTATAATAACATCTAGAACAAAAATAAAGATTGAATACATTTTTGTAAGACAATAATAATAATAATAATAATAATAATAATAATAATAAAAGGCATTTATCATGTAGAAGCATTTTCTGTTTTTACGACCACATTTTCATTTTTTAAAAAGAGCACTTATACATAAAAAAAAAAAAAAAAAAAAAAAACACTATTTATTTATTTATTTAATTTAATTTAACTTTCTCTATTAACTTATCTATTTATTCTTTCAATTTATTTATTTATTTATTTATTTATTATTATTATTTTTTGTTAACGCAGTTTGAAAAAAAGATATATTAGTTCATGATTCACTTAAAAGTTTATCTTTTAATAAAAACACATTTCTTTTTTATATAGCTTTTTTTTTTTTTTTTTTTTTTTTTTTTTTTCACTGGCAGGGAAAAGGTTATTTTTCGATAAGGAAAATGAGTTTTTAAATTTAAAAAAAAAATCTCAACGGCCATTATTCATATTCGTAGAATTAATTTTTTGAAAAATTATATCTTTTAACTTGTATTTTATCAATATTTTTATTAATTTATTTTTTCTATGCATGAAAGGTATTTTTAATTAATACATTTCTTATCGATAATGTGCGCAGATATTTTAAATTCCATTACGAAAAACGCCTTATCAGTTATATTGATAATACGTAATTATTTTGCATTTATAGTCTTTTATGTATTCTAATAAATAATATTCCTTTCAAGAATACACATTATAACTATTGTAGATGCTTTTAATGTATTAAAAAATGTTATGTGCTTGATATACTGAGAGTCCCATAAGTTTGTAGTCATTTAAAATATTTATATAACTTGAAGGGATACGCACAATCGAATGCGGTTTGCGAAAATAAATATTTTCATAAAGGGGTGGATTTTTTCTTTTTCTTTTTCTTTTTTAATTTTTTTAAGAAATAGAAAAAAAAGTAAAATTTTGTGTTGATAGAGGGCGCTGCACGGATGAATAACGAGAAATCTGTGAATCAGAATTCATCAGAAAATGGTTTTCCATTAAAATATTTGTTTACCGAGTTACGAGCTTTTTTTCCCTCTCTAATTATTAGTCATAAAATGAGTTTAATTAAACCTCTCGAGTTTATTATCCTTTGCTTGTTTACTTCTCTTGTTTTGGTTCAATTTCAATTTTTCGTAAGATGCTGAAATAAAGCTAACTAAAATTAAAGTAAGTTTGAAGTGAGTTTAAATTAATTTTAAAAATAAAATTATTAGAAATATTAGAATTTATTGTTCAAAAAATCGAACTAAAATCATCACAAGAAAATTTAATTTGGTGAATATTAATCCTGAGCAGTCTATATGGCATTCAGCGTCATTTAATCTTCTGTTACTGTGGCTATTGCTGCGTTATATTGAGATAAAAAGAAAAAGGGAAAGAGCGTTTTTTTTTTTTTTTTTTTTTTTTTTTAGCGTATAAAAAAAAAATAGTTTTTATGTTTGTATTGTTAAATGTCTTATGTTTGTATTTAAAGACACTTTATTTTTCAAAAAAAAAAAAAAAAATAATAATAATAATAATAATAATAATATTTAAAATTTTTATCTGCTTTAACGTCTAAATGAAAATACGTAGAAGTTCAGAAGCATAAGAAATCACTTTATTTTAAATGAAAAATGTATTGTTTATAACTCACCCATTAATTACGGAGTACCATTATTATTTTCTGATAATCTAATTATGAAATTTGATTAATGAGTAAGGTTAATTTGAACTAATTGCCTTCTTGTTATTGAATAATCGATAATCATTCGGAAGAACGATTAAGTTAATTTAATGTGAAGTTTTCAAATAAACAATACGGTACCGTTTTGAAATGTAGTTAATTGTCTTCAATAATTTTAATTACTTAATTTTCTATTTGAAACTCTTTTCTGTCTGAGAACACGTTGTCTTTTAAGTACATATTTTGTATTTTCACATAAATGGTAATTTACCCTTTGTTAATAAATATAAATGTTATCTAAATATTACTAGTTTATTTTAAATAAAAATGCACTGAAAAATATTAAACAAATAGGGTAAAATATGGTGTGTTATTTCTTTTATTTACTACCTTTCCATAAGTGACCAGGTACTTTCGATTTCGGACGTTTTTCTAAATATCTAGAAAATTATTAGATAAATCATCTTGTAACTTCAGGAGTGTGAAGAATTTGTTATATATTTAAGTGCAAATTTTGCTCTGAAAGGGAAAGGAGGACCAGTAAAGAGTTAAAGAATAATGAAAGTGTTTGGCATCACTTTGTAAAAAGTAATACTTGATATGCAATTGTGATTATTATGTAGTATGCGATTATTAGGCCTCTTTCGTATTATCTATATACATTTTTGCGTCTCTACTGCATGTTTCCAGGGAAATATAACGGTTTCTTAAAAAAAAAAAAATAATTTTTTAGCTTTTAGCTATAACATGCAAGGTGTTAAACCCCGCGCAAAGCCATTTTCAGGAAATTTGGCAGACAGAGTTAGACACAGCATACTGCAATCAGAATGAAAAAAGTACTAAAAATCAAATGGAATATGAATATTTTTACTACATAATTTTGATCTGCGCATGCGTGATATTTAGCAAAAATCATTTTCATAATTTAATACCCAAATGTATTGAGCTACTTATATAAATTTCCAAACAGCTTATGTAAAAAAAAAAAAAAAAAAAAAAAAAAAAAAAATCGTGATAGAATGAACTGTTTCTCATTTTCTTTCGAAAAAAAAAGAGCTAAACTATAAGTGGTTTTACTCACATTTTTATTTTGATTCGATGAATGGCAATACAGTTTTCGATGATTGTAAATAAATATTGAGAAAATCCCCCTATCATTTATTTTATTTTTGGAAACAGCTGAAATTCAGTTCATTCTATGGCGTACAACTTTTTGAATTTACACGTTGCTTATTTGGGGTTTTTATATAAGTAGCCAAATTTATTTCGCAGTTAAATTATCCACATGAAATCTCGCTAAATTTTGCGCAGGCGCAGTTAAAAAAATATTTAGTAAAAATGCTCATATTTCAATAGATATTTAATATATATATATATATATATATATATATATATATATATATATATATATATATATATATATTAACTCTGATTGCAGTATGCTATGTATATTGTCTGTCAAGTTTCCTCAAAATGGCTTTGCTCTGGGTTTAATATCTTACGTGTTACAGCTAAAAAAAATGATTTTTTTTTTCAATTGTTTAAAGACACTGTTAGATTTTCTTCATTACATGCGGTAAAGGCAATTAGGTAGAAAAACTACACGTAGCGGTAGAAAAATTTACACGTATAATAATAAGAAGTTTCAAAACCACATGCTACAGCCAGATCGCCTTAAAGCATTAATTTTTACAGGGTGATTTCAAACACTTTCATTTTTCTTTAATTTTTTACTGGTCCTGCTTTCTTTTCCGGGGCAAAACTCTCACCGATATATAGGAGTAACAGTATATTCTTTACACTCCTGAAATTTCAAATTGATTTGTCCAGTACATTTTGAGATATTTCAAAAAAAAGTTTGAAATCGAAAGTGTCCAGCCATTCATGGAAAGGTAGTGTGTGATTACAAGGAAAGGTCACGGCATGGAAAGATCAGATAAGTAATAAACTTGTGCAGAATTTTCTAATACCATGAAGTTAAGAGAATATTAAAGCAGTAGCGCGCACCAGTTAAACAATCCTGAGAAAAAAGACATTAAAGTTATAGTATCAATTTATCTGAAAGTAAGAATAATTTTCATTTAAAACTATGTATATTATAAATAAAAAACATGTTGATTTTTTCTTGGAGTATAAAAAAAATGCTTATATCTCCGTTATTTAACATGCTACCGTCACACAAATTCATCCACAAATTCTTCTGAGTGTATTTTAACATATCTTAAAGTTACAGATCATTTCGTTCACTTAACGATACTGGGTGATCATAAACATTATTGATTTTGTTGAATTCATTACTCCCCCCCTATATGTTATCTTAAACCAATCTTTACTGAAAAACATGAGTATGGCCCAGTTCTTTAAATACCCAATGTTTGAAAACTTTTCACTGAGAGATAAGTTTTTAAAATGAAAAAAGTGATCGTTTGCTAATCTTGGTAACCTTTTGAGCAGGTGTGTATCATTCTTATATTTCCATTAATTCTTGGTGTTGCATTTTTCACAAACATGAGTGTATTTATTTATCTATTTATTTATTTTTAAGCAATATCATATTTTAGCCTATCAATATAGCATATTTTAGTAAAAGTATACTGTTAAATGATATAAGAATGAATCTAATATTTTAGCTAGTTTATTTGCTCATTAAATTTCTAATAATAAATTAGAGTATGTAATTTTTTACTCGCATAATATATCAATACTTTGTGGTTTTTCATTTATTTTATTTATTTTTTTATTTATTATTATTATTTTTTTTTATATAATATAGTATGGAAATGAAATATTAAAGATTACAATAAATAGATTTAAATAATTAAAAATAAAAACCTCCTTTGATTTTACATATCTGTCACCATATTTTCTACACGAAGTTTTTAACTGATAAAAGTTAAATTTTAGAGAACAATAAACTCTGCGAATTTGTTAATTTTAAAAGATTATTTTTCTTGTAAGAAATGGAAAAAATAATAATTTTAGGAATATATATATGTTTTATATGGTAACAGATGGCACCATAACAAAAATTCTTGGAATATTATCCTGTGTAAGGAAATTTACGCCGAAAATGCATACAACGGTAACCGATAAGATTTCGCGAATTCCTTTGTTTTTAAATCACTTCTTTGGAAAGTATAAATCAATAAATAAACCGCGTGAATTATTTTTAATCATTGAGCTTTAACTAGGTATATAGCTCATAGCTAACATATGTGCTCTATGTTCTTATTGCACTGCACAAAGGGAAAGGGGTATTTCTGTTCCGGATTCATTCGATTTCTTAGCGCATGCTCAGATATGACGATTTCGGTCTTACAAAAACAGCTTAATGCTTTAATTAAAAATTGTAGAATTGAGCGCGGTTTGCCAAAACATTACTCTCTTAGAGAAGGTTTTTTTTTTTTTTTTTTTTTTTTTGAGAAAGAAAAAAAAATACTTAAAATTGTCATTTTTCTTGTAAGAAAAATGAGGGAGATCACTGAAGTAAGGAGACCACTGAAATCAATGGAGGGCGCAAATCATGCATTTTCAAGAAAAACTATATTTATTTGCATGTAAATGTTTACGGGCATATAAATCTTGTTTTATAAGTCCGCCATAACCACAAATTACAACTTGCAAACGAGTTACAACACTGCTAACTTCAGCATCAGTCGGCCTTTCTTACCTGAGGTTAACCATCTTCATCGATAAAACATCACGATTAAAATTTCATGTATGCGCAAGTAGAAAGAAAAAAAGAAAGAAGATGTCTTAATCGTAAACACCAATGCAAGATTTCGATCGCTTGTGGTTATTCTGGCAAATTACCAGCGGGTTTCCATATATATGTGTGTGTGTAAATGTGTATGTGTATCTATAAACATGGAAAACTATTTCAAACATTTCGTAGGAAAAAAAAAGAAAGCAATGAAGGAATGGAAGATTGATTAAATAAAAAATTTAAAATCAAATGAAGAAAGGATATATTTTAACAGTAATTTTTCAGGAGCGAAATACTGAATAGCGTATGCAAATATTAGGTGAAATTCTGTATATCTGTGTCTAAAGCGTTGTGAAATTGCATGCCATCCACCTGACACACCTAAAACGTCGAAATCAAAGAAACAGGATAAATTAAAGGAAGGTCAAAAGAAACTACAAGAAAAATTTTTACTAACTTAATTGATATTTATTTATTTGTAATTATTTATTTATAGAAAGTTTATAACCATGAGCATTTAACATGTCAGGTTTAACGAATTAGTTAATGACTTAAAATTTGAAGTGTTTTTACAATTCTTAAATATATATATATATATATATATATATATATACACACACACATATATATATACATAATTAATAAAGACTTATAATGTTAACAATTTATATTTATAAAACTGAACATTTTAATGATAATCCAAATTAAAATAAAAGTAATAAAATCTGGTTATATTCAATTTTAATAATTAAATAGTAATTTGAAATGAAAAATAACGCCTTGTATTGTCAAGTAACGTGGCGAAAGAATCCCGCATTTTAGTGTGGAAAAAAAAAAAAAAAAAAAAAAAAAAAGGAAAGCTTAAATCGCATTTGACTGTTCCCAATTTCCTACACTATGTCAAAACGATTATAGAAAAAAAAAAAAAAAACAAGAGCGTATTCATCACGAAAACTTTTATTTTCGATGTTTAAACTTTAATACATCAGCTGCAGTGCACATGTATTCTCTTTTTTGAACTTTACATAGTACACGTTTTATCGTAACAAGTGGCAAGTATGTTATGTAAAGTTCAAAGTACGGTCACTGTAAACATTACATCGATTAGAACACATTCTACACACAGACACCACTTTGTTTTTTTAATTATAGATGACGCCTTTCAGAAATTAAAAGGTTGGTAATATATTTCGTTTGGTCACTATATTGAAAACAGGAAAAAAAATGTAAGTTAAAAGAACCATAAAACTTTTTAGAAGTATTCATTTATAATTTCGTGAAATATATGACGACCATGTCGTTGACGACGTTTATTTTTATTAAAGATTTTACTAATAAAAGTCTATTGATAAAAAATAAAATTTCATATCTTATTTCCCTGTAAAATTATAATTGAATAAGAAAAACGAATTGAACTGAAACGAACTTTAATAATTAGAAAAAATAAAATTAAATTAAAAAAACTAGTAAAATAAATTCAATAAGACTACTTCATTTAGAATTTTTTGTAAATAAAAACTCAATCGCCCATTAAATGTATATGTATATAAAATTTCCTGTTTCACTGTAATTTGCATTTTTTTTATGTATATAAATAAGAAAAAAAAATTCCCCAATATATATATATACATATTTTCTTTTCTTGTTTGTTAAAAACCAGATATAATCTTATTACCCAATCCACTTCACGTTCGCTGAAGCAAACAGATGAAAATGGAGACTAGCTAAAAAAAATTGATCATCGAAATGAAATATATTGAAAGAAGTATTCTTTAGAAATATTTCTCATTCTTTTTAAGAAAATCTTGGATTCGTTCAAAGCCACCAGCATTTTTCTTCTTTATTTTAATTTGTAATACTATTATATGCATATACATATGGATGATGTGAAAACATTTTTTAAAGGACATTTTTGCTCCAAAATATCAAAAAAAAAAAAAAAAAAAATCTAAAAATTATTAAATTATTTTTACTATCTTTATTGCACGGATATAAATGTCTCTTCTGATACCTCATTAAAAAAAAAAAAAAAAAAAAGAAAGAAAAAAAGAAAAAGAAAGAAGAAGAAGAAGTTTATATAAATCTTATTTATGGACTATGCAAACTTTGAATGTTATTTAATGGTACATTAAGGGTCTATAATTCCACAAAAATGTCATAAAATTCGAAAAACTGAGTAGTTTAATAATAAAATTTGACGCATAATCAGCATATATAGTTACTCTCATCAGTGCCTGTCTGTCACGCTTTAGGCTTAAGAGATAAGCTTAAAAGATTTTCTTGGTCTCTGTCTGTGTGTCAACACAAGTTTCCACCTAACTTTCATACATTAGATAACTTTAAAAAATCTAATTGTCCGATCGATAGTTCAATCCGACGGATTAAAAAAAATCACCCCTTTCATTTGGCAACTTATTTGTAAAAAAATTTTTTATAAGAGTTTTTAAAACTAATTAAAATGTGAAAATAAAAGCTTTGAAATAGACATTTAAATCTTTAATTGTTGACAATTTTCTTTTCTTTTCTTTTCTTTATTTCTTTTTCTTTTCTTTTCTTTCTTTTTTTTCAGCATAAAATAAAATATGCTTTCACGTGAAAAAAAAAAAAAGTTATAAAATAAAATATGTATATATATATATATATATATATATATATATATATATATATAATATTAAATTTGCTTATGCATGTGAAAAATAACGTCTATAAAATAATAATAATAATTTTAAATTTTAAAGGTAACGAAGACATAAATAAAGTGCGAAAAATTCATATGGGCTTGCTAGCAAATGAATTATTTGAAGTAAGCAGTAAATAAAATGAAATGATTATTTTTCAACGGGCGCTTTAGTCGCCCTACATCTAACTAGTTATTTATAAACATTAAAAATTTAAAAAGGATTATAGTTTTATACTTATTAATTAAAAATACCTTAATAAAATCCTTAAACATTTTGAGCTTCTATATATTTCGGCACACCAGTCGGTGCCATCATCAGAGCTCATGAATGACGAAGTTTACTGCTGGGCGGTTTGTTTATTCATCGTTTCTTCTTCACTCTTCTTCTCACTTCGCTTGGTTTGTTGGTATAGTGGTTTCCATTCTGGCGGAATAATACTGTGCTCGATATCATTAACAGCGTTGTTAGAAGTTAGTATTTCAAGAGCCTCTCTTTTGAGGGCATAATGACCAGAGTTATATGTTGCTATTTTTGGATAATTAATTGAGTTAATGTTAATTGGGTTAGTATTGTTAATTCTTGAAAAGGCTGTAGAGTGTTTATTATATTTTAGGTCGGTAAAATGTTCGGAAATTCGGTCCTTAATTTTTCGTTTAGTCATACCAACATATGTAGCGTTATTATTATTTTGGAACTGGAAATTAATTTTATAGATACCTGCGGTGTGTTTAAAATGGATGGGATCTTTTTCATTACGAATGCGTTGATATATATTTTTATTCGGTTTGATTGGTACCTTTGCACTAGGGGATCGCGGGGGTGATTTTTTTTTTTTTTTTTTTTTTTTTTGAGCATTAGGAATACGATTAAGAAATTTTATACGTTTTTTGTAAAAAGTGTCCACGATGGCAGCGTTATAATTGGATTTTTTAGCGACATTTTTTATTAATTTTAATTCGGAATTTAAAAATTTTTTGTTGAGTAGATGAGGATAGCGCGGTTGACATAGGAACGAATAGCGGCATATTTGTAAGGGAGGGGTTGCGACATTTATTATTAATAATTTCGTTATTGCTAGTAGGTTTCCTAAAAACGGTTGTGGGGATCGTCACCGAATAAAAAATAAGGATCTTTGAAAATACCGCCAATAGCATAATCAACAACTGTAAACTTTGGGCACGTTACATCGATTATGTTTTTTCTGTTACCCCCCATAATATTAATCCTGAAAACTTACTGTTATGAGCATTAATTAAAAAAAAAAAAAGTAAGAAAGAAAGAATCGAAAAGGAAAGGGGAAAAGGCAATTTATTTTTATGAAGCTGTGCTGCACAGTTCGTAAATAGTGTTACCCTGTACTATAAATTCACTCCTAATATTTAGAGATTGAACATTCCGAAAATTAATTATTAGATTAATGCTAAACGTAAAATGATCAATTATGCCATAATGATGTAAACGATTATTAAAAAGTGGTAATATGAGTTTTCAACACTAATATAAATTAATTTTGTTTTCATGTAGTGTTTATAATTATCAGTAAATATTATTTATTTATTTATTTATTTATTAATTTATTGAGGTGGGGAGTGAAAAAATATTTAAACCTTTGCACATTTGGAATAAACAATTTATGTCCAACATCTCTTTATTTTAAATATTATTCAATTTCTGTATTTTTTTTAAATATCTGTGAGGCATGCATGAATATATTACAACGCATTTCATTATTTCATACATTTTCTTTTCCCTTACAACTTTCATGTATGCACAAACCTTTATGGCAGAAATTTGAAATTTCATACAAATAATCTTATTTAACTGTAATTAAAATGCTTTAAAGACGCTACTGTTTTTATATTTTTAATTTTTAGTTCTAATAAATGTAATGTTTACTATATTTCACAAAAATGTAAAACGATAAACGTAATATAGATCATAACAACGTAGTAAAAAGAAAATGTACTATTTCAATATTAATGATGATTATTTAACATCAGACTTTGCGATTTTGTATTTTACATAATTATTCATTTACTTTTAGTTTAATTAATACTACTTATGTACGCTTTAGTTCATTAATATCTATTAAATAAACATAAGTTTTTTGATTATTTACGTATAAGATTGAAGAACAATGATTGCAGATTTTGTAGTCAATTAAAATTGATTAATTTCAATTATACATTTTTATGAACATACAATTTATTACATGATCAAATTAATATATATATATATATATATATATATATATATATATATGTTTATAAATATTTAATATGATCTTTTCTCCAAGATAATTCTATAACTTTTTGCATATATGAATGCAATATTTTATGTGTATACAGTCGGCAGCAAAATTATTGAAGCATTAGCAATGATTCCTACCTAAAAGATAGGCACACAATACTGTTTTGTTAAGTAATTATTTGTTGAGTCACGATTTTATTCTTACACTGTTTATAAAAATGTAAGTTGATGAAAAAAATTACTATATAAAAAAAAAAAAAACATATTTGAAAAGTGTGGATGTAAGCTTCAATAATTTTGCTTCCGACTATATATGCAATTAAAAATTATTTCTAGTATGTGTGTAAGCTTTCATAAAAATTCATCTGTATATTAAGTTTTATTAACTAAGTATTAAACGGTGTGAGCATTGAAAAATATTCTTTAACGTAGAACTGCATTTGAAATGAAAAATGTAAATATAATGCTTTAGATATATCTTTAATAATTACAGTATTAACTTTCATTATTATATAATTTCTATTTTTCGTGGTGTACAATTATAAAAAAAAATTTAAAAATAATATTAATCTTATTTAAATTTGAAATAATTGGAGAATTTGCAAAAAAAAAAAAGCGTTAGAAATAGACATTTATTTATTGTTATATGTACAATATGATTTTATTGAAAATGTAAATGTTTATATATATATATATATATATATATATATATATATATATATTATGTATGTATACACTCACATCTCTCTTGAAACCTCAAAAAAGTATCTAAGACTACATTATACACTTAATAAGAATTTTCATCAATTTTCTTCCTTGTAACTTTTGCATATTCAATTCTTTTCTTTCGATAATTTTTAAATTTTATACATGTTGATTTATGTTGCTATAAATAACATCTATTAAAAACGGTCAGTTATTATATGGTCCACTGTTAAATTGATGTTATTATGTAATTATTTGGTTTCAACTTTTTTTTTTGGTTTTCATTAGAAAATCCTCTCTCTAATTTACAATAATATGAAACTTAAAATACTATCTGAAACATCAACAATGAATCAAAATTATACAGTCGGTAACAAAAGTCTCCGAACACTAGCAAAAATTCCTATAGAAAAAAAAAAGTGCACTAAATACAGTTTTGTTAAATAAATCCTTGTCGAATCCTGTTTTTAGACTGACTAAGAACAGGATTCGACAAAGATTTATTTAACAAAACTGTATTAAGTGTACTTTTTTTTAATATAGGAATTTTTGCTAGTGCTCGGAGGCTTTTGTTACAAACTGTATGTACACTTAATTATTACACAGGCCTACAACTAAAATTTTGATTTGAAAATTTAGGCTGATCTTTATGTTTTTTGGTGTTCTGAAACAAAACAATAGGGAGTTTTTCTCTATCACGTGTAGATTTTATTCAATACAACATATCTACTGACACAGTTTCTTCCATGGAACTTCCATGGACACAAATTATATCCTACCTTTTATTATATATATTTTGTTGATTAATTATAATTAATTACGGACATATACTAAAAATTACCAATAATGAAGATATTATGTCTGCAGACGTATTTAAAAAATCTGTGCGTTATCGAAAAAAATTGGTTTCATTTTCGGATTTAGCACAGCAAAAAATATGTATGAGATTTTGCCAATTTTTTTTTCCTTTCAGACCTGTGTTATTATTATTGTTATTTTAATTACGATAGAGACCTGTTTTTATTAACATTTTTATTCCTCTATAACTAAAATTATTCTCATTTATTTCATATTCAGTTTCATTAATATTGAAAAAAAAAAAAAAAAAAAAAAAACTGGATTTGTCCGTCACTCACATTTTTTCGTGTTCCTTTTATTAAAATATACCATATTTATTTAACAAGTTTAATTAATTTTTACTTAAATAGTCTAAGGATTAACATAAATTTATGGAACAAGGGAATGTCAGATCGAAGCTTTTTGAAAATCTTTTTCAAATTACTTTTTTTTTCAATGAATGGCCTTATATGCTACTTCGTATTCACAATGAAGAAAAACTCTACACATTCTCATGATGTGATTTGTATCAAAAAATAAACTTTAAAGTTTTTTTTTACACTATACAACTATATATATATATATATATATATATATATATATATATATATATATATGTTTTAAACATAAAAATTATAATAATAATAATAGCAATATAAATGCATGACAATTTAGAAGTGATTCATTTTGCATATGAAGGATTTTATGCTGTAGTTTTATAATTCCGAACAGTCATAGAACTAAAATTTTATTTTAAAGAAAGGTTTCGCAACATTTATAAAATCCTTTCATAATTACAGATATATGTATTTCAAATTATTATTCTGCTGACATCTAAATCTGAGATCATTTTAACTCGCAAGAGAACTGCCTAGAGCTAAATCCTGATTGAACTTGAATGTATATCCAAGAAAATTTCTTCATAACGACAGAATTTAATAATTTAGCAAGACACGCTCATTCTTCATTAAAGTTTGTTATGACAAATTTTCAACAGTTTCTAAACAGTGTTAAGAATCTACGAGGTTTCTGAAACTAAAATACCGATAATTAAAAGATCAGTTTCCAGAATCTGCATAAACTATATTTTATTCAAGGGACCGCACATTTGAACTTACAAATGTGATTTAGAAATATATCTGAAAAGTAGATACTTAATTAAACATATATAAAATATTTTATAATAACATACATAAGATCTAAAATATATTTCATTATACATTCATAAAAGTTATCTCGGACTTTTCATTCATTAGCAAGTACAGTTGCTGTGAAATTATATAAAAATGCATTTTATTTGAATTAATTTATGCATTTCTTATTGTGTATAAATATGTAAGCTTTATTATATGACTTAATTCTTGTCTAATATTTTAAGATTTACAAAAGTTTTTAGTCATAGCAAAGTTATAATTGTATACTTACTTTTATTACAAATTTACATGAAATATATACTTTGTTTATAAATCACAAAATAAAGTTATTGGATACTTTAATAAATCTTATACTAAAATGTCAAAGTATCATAAATTTAAGAACAAATGTTCATTCATTCGTGATTTTTATTATGATAAAGTCATATCGCATTTTGAAACATGTTTACTTAGAAATTACACGTAAATTTATCAGGAGACAAACTCAGAAATGTATTGGGGGATTTCCATTAAAATTTTCTGAAACTTTATTTAAAAGACTAAAAAATAAATAAGTAAATAAATAAAAATAAATAAATAATGAAAATTTATATTTAAATTTCAGTTTATTTTTTCAATTAAAGAATAATATTTTATTGGATATTTCTTAATTTAAAATAAATAATATAAATAAAAAAAAAAATAACATAAAAGATAATATGTTTAAAAAAAAATACAAACAAATTACCATTTTAAAATAACATATTATGTATTATTTTATAGCTATTTGTAGATTTGTATTACAAAATCATAATTTATTGTCAACAACAGAAGTATGTATTAACTTATGAAAAATAATAAATTTCTTATAATGCATATACGTGTATTGAAATTAGATTTATTATTTTTTTTTTTTAAATACAGACCTAAAAAAAATGTTTCAGATAAGACTCTTTTTGTTCCTTTCTAAATAATAATAATAATAATAATAATAATAATAATTAATAAAATAAAAATAAAAATAAAAATAAATGTAATTATAAGGATTTACCCCCCCCCCCCTCTAAAACTGCAAAACTATTTACACAAGTCTAACTAAATTAAGAGACAATATTGCCGTTGCGTTAGAGGGACGTTAAAATATACTATTACAGAGTGTCGACATTCAAAACGTTTTCCTGAATATTCCACCAGTATTTTTATTACGGTAACTTTAATAGTAAATTCGCAACGTCAATTAAATAGAAAATTATTAAATAAATATCTAGTGGAAGAATCGGGGAATTTTTCTTTTACAGTCGACGTAATGTAATAACTAAGAAATAATGAAAAGTGAGACAAAAATGTGTTAATTTTATAACAGAATCATTGTTAAGACTAAAACACTTATTTGAGTTCAAATAAATTTCACGAAATAAGGCAAAACAAATAAAAAATAATAATAAAAAAAAAAGAAATAAAAAAGGACAGAACATCTAAGGTTATTTTATACAGTGTGTCCATAATTAAATTTACCACTTTAGAGAGCACTCTGTATCAAAAACTATTCTATAAAAATATCGTAAAAATTGAATATTAGTGCAATCAGATGATGAGAATTTCATATAGTAGAATATGTTTCAAAAACCACCACAAGTGAGCATATAATAATCTGGTGATCATTGTGAATGTGTTTCTTCCCATATTTGGATATTATTTACATTTTCAAATACATTTAATAATTAAATATTAAATTTTCAACTACTGAAATTTCTATTAAAATATCTAACGAAATCCTAAATTTTCTTTTATATTTAAACATATTTGTCTCTCTATAGATAAATATCTTAATTTAAATAATATTTTATCTGATAATGTATTAAATAAATCTGTTGAGAATAAAAAATTATTCTTTAAAATTAATAATTTATTTTATTCCTAGTAATCTAAATGCCTTTTATTAAATAACGGTCTTCCAGAATTACTTCTAATCTTTCAAAGCTAAATCGTTTTTACAAAAAAAAAAAAAAAAAAAAAATAATGAATTAACCATTGTTTATCCATACATTTAATTCTATTAAATTGCGGAAGTTTATTTTATTACAGCTAAATTGAGGAATAGGAATCTGTTGTAACATTATTAAAGTGAAATTTACGTATTCTTAATGACAGGATGTAGACTTCATGTCTACTTGGAAACAGACGGTTTTAATGGCGTGAGAATTGTATTAAGTGATTGGCATAAATTTTTATAACGAACTCTTTAAATTCAAAATATTTCTATTAATTTATTCGTGAGACAAGGGAATGTGGTTGGGTATGAATTAGGCGCTATTTTCGGAAAACATGGCGTTATTCTGCAGTTGAATGTTAACCCTCAGATTGAGAACTGTAAACATTGCTCCTAAACCACTGATCTAATTATACGATATCCAGAGCCCTCTCTCTCACCCAATCCTCCGAATGTCTTACGGCTGTGATATATAGCTTTTTAAGCTACTATAAAATATTTCATTTCCATGCTAAGGTGTGATGCTTAAATAAAGTTGATTTTCTTCTGCACTAATGGTTTTCTTCTTCATGGCCCGAAATCTTTGTGTATCTGAGTTTATCTGTGGATTATTTTCAAGTACAGCGAGAGAACATTTTTATATAATCGTGGTGCCGTGACCAGGATTCGAACCTGTATTATTGAGGGCACAACATAATGTACTAAACACTATACTATCACATCTATTTTAGAGTATGAAAAATATTACAGCCATACACGTGAATCCAAATTTTGAAGAAATGAGCCAGAGAGTGTAGATCAGTATATATGCTACGACAGACAATGTGGTTTTGTGATGTCAAAATGAAAAAAAATAGCATGCTGAAGAAGAAACAGAAGAGGCTTTAAGAGCGGACAATACCTAATCTCGCCGGCAGCCTTCGCCCATGTTATTCTATGGGAAAATTTGTTCACATAATTACTCATTACCTAATGAATATTTTTCAATTCTGTTTTCACATTTAGAAGATTCATAAGCGTTAAATGAGTACTTCTTTTCCAAAAATTGGTTTTTTTAAATTTTAGTATTTCATTTTGCGACTAGAAAATGAGTAAAATGCATTTTGTGAAAAATCGCATTTTTGAACTCAAAATTAAAATGTAAAAATAAAAAAAAATGAATTTTTCAAAAATGAGTACTCATTTAACGGTTATGAATTTTCTGACTGCGAAAACAGAATTGAAAAATATTCATTAGGTAATGTGTAATTGTCGCAACAAATTTTCCCATAGAATAACATGGGCGAAGGCTGCCGGCGAGATTAGGTATTGCCCGCTCTTAACGTTGTGTAAATCATTTTCTTGCAACTTGGCGTCCAAGATCACCTGATTTGAAATCTTGTGGCTTTTGGCTGTAGGGATAAATCAAAGACTTGGTATACTGTGACATCATAACACCTGTGTCTGACATTCAATTAAGTAGTATTTTTCTTTTCAACAGAGAAACAATATTATTCACTTTATTAATAATTTATTTCTAGTATATATATATATATATATATATATATATATATATATATATATATATATATATATATATATATATATATATATATATATACATATTATGTTCTCAATTGTAAATAATCCTAATCCTAATTTGGATTTTATTATTATTATTATTTTTATTTTTATGGAGCAGCTTTAGCACCGGACCCTCTTTAACAAAGTTTTAAATATGGCATCGAAGTAGCTCGGAAATTTCTTTCCAAGACCTTTAGTTACACTACTGCGCTAATTGCTTCATTGCAATTCATCACAAAAATTTCTAAAAATATTTAAAGTCGCCAAGGCCTTCCCATACAAAAGCTGTGTCTTTTGTGTTTATTTATTTATTTATTTATTCATAATATTTTCTATTTAACAGGGAGCAGCCCCCGCTCATCACTCTTGGAGCGATGTAGAGCGCTTCTAAGGGGACTACTCGCAGTTTATTGAAAACCTAAAAAAAAAAAAAAAAAAAAAAAAAAAAAGAAAAATACAAATTTCGCCAGGCGCAATCCGGCCTAAGCCGACAGTGGGCGATTATTCAGGTGCTAAATTTCCGGGCTACGCCCCACGCGACAGGTGGCATGAAGTATACGAAAGTTCTTGATTGAAAAGTCTATATGAGTAAAGTCTCTGGGAAATGAAACAGATTGCTAAATACTGGTACTCCTGCAAGTTTCCAGGATAAGATCCCATCGCGACAACGGGCAAGAGCAGATGGTGGAAATTATTGCCAGGAAAATATTTTCTATTAAAGATTTCGGGAAATGTTACATGTAATTTTTTTTTTTTTTTTTCATTTTTCACTTATATTCAGTTATTTATTGATTTAACCTGGGCAACGCCAGGTAGGCCTGCTAGTATTATTATATGATTTCTAATTATGATGTCTGATGTTATTTATTTTCTCTTACTCATATATATGGTAGAGAAAGTATTGTTTTTGGGTCCAAATTTCGAAAGTGAGATTTTGCTACATTTACGCATTTTGGGATTCCTTGAATCAGAAAATCATATCTTTAGCGGTCTGTCTGTGTGTCTGTTATCAGCATATCACTTTTATCATGTCAGCATATAATTTTTTTCTTAATTTTGTATATGTCATAAAACTGTATTTATTTTTATTTATTTATTTATTTATGGAACAGCTTTAGTATAAGACCCCTTTAGCAAAATTTTTAATTTTGCATGAAAGTAGTTCGGACGTTTTTCTCCAAGGCTTTTAGTTACGCAATTGTGATGCCATTTCAATTCATCACAAAAATGGGCAAAAATATTTGAAGTCGCCAAGGGTAGCCATTATAGTTGTGCCTGCTGTAGTTATTTATTTATTTACATGTAAAAATTTCTATTAAAATTTTCGGAAAATGTTTCATGGGTTTATCTTTTTATTTTACATCTTTGTTTAGTTATTTCACTGATTTCAAAATTCTATAAACACTGCTTCAACTTAAGCAAAGCCAAGTAGGCTGCTAATTGAAGCATGTTTTTTGTTTGAAATTGATTTAACTAAATTTAACAATGAATTAATGCAGAATTGCCTATTTTTGGAATAAGCAGAATGTTTTCTTAAATTTAACCAGCTTTTAAAAGAAGGAATAAAACAATTCTTAAAAATAACTGACAATATTATTAATAAACTTTTAACAAATTGTTAAAATTACTTGCATATATAACAACAACATCGTTAACTAATTGAATTTTATTTACTTATTTTCTTTCACTACTTATTTTAATTCATACTTAAGATTTTCGTGAAAAAAAAAAAAAAAAAAAAAAAAAAAAACTGTAAATTTAAAACCGTTTTTTTAGTTTTAGAAAAATTAAAAAAAAAAAAAAAAAGGTCTTAAAAAGTTAAAAAAAAAAAAAAAAAAAAAAATCCTATAAATAAAAACAAACTCTTCTATAAAAATCTAGTTTAACAAAATATAAAAGTTTTAAGGGACTTTCTGCATCTGTAAATACACGATAAAACATAGAAAAATAACACACCACTAAAGATCGGAATGGTACACTAATTACAGTAACTGTGATAAAACATACTGTTCATCCCTGAGTATAAACCGAAATCTTTCGAAACATTATTCCAAAGCTTAAGCGCGTGGAGCGGTCTTTTGGTAATTATGTATTTCGTTAAAAACAAGAAAGGCAATTTTCATTATCCAATAGCAGGCGATGATTTGACAAATATCGCGGGTTTTATTTATTTATTTATTTATTTATTTATTTATTTTTATTTTATTTTTTTTATTTTTTGCAATTTGTATGATCTTTAAATGCATTAAGAAAAAGAAATAATAATTTTAAATTGAATTGCAAATTCGTTTTATGAAAATGTGTCGTAATATTTTCGAAATCGTTTTTGTTACAAATTAGTTGAGTCATCACGAAAAGTAAAAAATAATTTTAGATTAATTTGCCCATGCGTAATTTACAAAATGCATAATAATAAATTGAAGTAAATATTTCACATATAAAAATCAGTATAAAGGAGGAAAAATAACTACAATCTTTTGATTTTGGTGTTTTTTCTGACAACTTTTATTACAAAGGTTTGCTATTTTACTTCCATTACCCAACTACCATAGGTAATGGAAGTATTGTATTCGATCCAAAAAGTCTATATCGAGATTTCACTTGATTTTCACGTTTTAAGGTCCCCTGAGTCCAAAAAATTGGACTTTGGCAATTGGTCAGTTGTGTGTATGTATGGAACCTTCTGACTAATGAAGATCTCTGAAACTAATGAAGACAGAACTAGAAAATTTCAGAAATGAGACAGGTCTGGTGTACAGATGAATTTTTCAAATTTTCGTGAAAATTGAAAAACTGGAAGTGGAGCATCGGAAACCGAAACGTGGACAGTAAGTCGCTATCTCAAAAACGGCAATGACAAACTTTTTTTTCAAATTTGCTATATAAACACTTTATTATATGCACTTACGAATGATATAGTTCGTTAGTTCAGGAAAATTAATAAGTGCCCTGTATAAATAGCTCAATTTCAGGTCTTCCAAACGCGATTCTTTAAAAACGGCTGTACGGATTTCTTTCAAACTCGCCTTATTACCTCACTTTTAAATGACCTTTTGTATGTGATTATTGTTTTCTGGTCATTGATTGAGTTTTGTTAAAAGTTGATATCTTAAAAATGGCTCTAACAATTTTCTTGAAAATTATTATATAAATTCATTTCTTTCTTACGTATTACGTGGTTATTAAAGGAAAATTAACGGTCATCGTGTTTAGGCAGGTCGGTTTTAGATCTCGGAAATTGGTGTTTCAAAAAAAAAAAAAAAAAAAAAACTACTTTTTATTTATTTATTTAATTATTTAATTAATTAATTATTTTTTACCTTATTATATGTCAGCTTCATTTTATATGCCGTTATATGCGTGTAAAGTTCCTCTTACCGGAAAAAAATTTAGTTTCCTATTGCTTCTTTAGGTCACTTTTCAGTCTTCTGTTCACATTATCTCCAAAAGATGCATGTAATACATGTAATAGTAGGTAATAGAAGTCGTCTGGCTGTTTTATACCTCATACCAAATATATATATATATATATATTTAAATATATTTAAATCGAAACGCATTTAATTATACCAGCACTTTTATAATTTAATTTTAATAAATTTTGTATGTGTAATACTAAATTGACAATTAGTATATCAATTTAAAATTTAATTCCATTGACGTCTGAAAGTTTTACAAAAATAAGGCATTAAAAAAAATGTGTAATTAAATTAGACTGAGTCATATATGCTAGGAAACTTTTCTTTTCATTTTCTTTCAATTTCCGTTAAAAATATTAAGTGAGTTAAACTTTTAAATAGTTAATTGAGAGTAAGATAAAAAATAAATAAATAAATAAATAGCACATATAAATATATTTTTCATAATCACTCTCTTTTCTTGAAAAAAATTACTGTTTGAAAATTTTTACTTGTAATATTTAAAATAAAATTTAGGTAATCTTCATCATGAACTTTATTCTTTTAATTGATTACAAGTATGTTATAGGAACTTAGTAATTTTTTTTTCTTTTTTTATTGTTTTTGAAAACCAAATACAAAGGTTTCTTTCTAAACTCTAAGGGGAATTGTGTTTACTTCATGTGCATGAATTATAGTGTTTCTTTTTCTTTCTTTCTTTTCTCTAATATTAAATATGTATATATATATATATATATATTTAAAGTTGAAATGAAAGATAGTTCAACAGAGATTTTTCCCCCTCTTTTAACTTGCAATATTTACTAAACATAAATTTGTGTAATTTCACGAAAGCACTTTTTCTTTTTCTAAAAGTTATAAATTATATCTTTTGCAACATAATTATTTCTTTCTGTAGCGAATAAGAATTTGCTATAAAAATTGCATTTTCTCTAATTATTTTTATCTGTTTAATAAATATTTGAAAATAACTTTTTTTTTTTTTTTTCTAATAATTTTATTTATATGTAACCACTTTATTTTGACGACATGTAGTTAAAAAACATCTCTGCTTTGTTAAATAAATAAATAAATAAAATAATATATATATATATATATATATATATATATATATATATATATATATATATATATATATATATATAATTTACTTATTTATTTATTTATTTATTTATTTATTTATTTTATGTGGAATTTTAAGAAAAACATCAATTGAATAAGAAAAATAGAAATAGGAATTGCAAAAATAATTCTATGGATAAGCCAGTAGTTTTTATTTTTTTTAAATTTATTACGCATTTTTTTAAATTTATTACGCATTTTTTTAATTTATTACGCATTCATATCACCATAATCAAAGCTAAATATTTGCATTTAGACACCAGTCTATACACAGTCTAAATACGGACGCATAAAGTAAAAGAAGAGAACAATAGATTAATTAATTAAATAATAAGTGAATGCTTTATGTTTAACAAAAATTCCTTTAAGAAAAATTACCTCTATGCGATTATTAATCATGACAAACCTAATGGTCTTTCAGAAATTCAACTAGAGAATTTATATATTTTAGAAGGAATCAAAATGCTTTCATGTGTCTTTTAAATACGTATATCTTTGAAAAAGAAAATAAGCAACATCACGACCTGTTTACAAAGTGAATTTTACTACTGCAGAATCAAATTCTATATTTTTATTAGAAATGCCAGATTTTTACATTATCTATGTTTAGCAATTTTCGATGATCCCAAAAGTTTTCTTTTTTGAGAATCTTCCCATTACCTTTTGTATGCTTCAAAGTAACGACGCAAGCGATTTTTAATCATGGATCTTTTAGCCAATAATATTTTTGTTATAAAAGTATATGTTAAACGATTAATTTATGTTATAGTATTTATGAATATGATCATTAACATTTTTGTTTTTATATGTATACTTTTTTTGTATATAATTTTTATATTGCTTTGAAACTCTTTTACATTTTTTGAATTTATTTTATACACTTATAGTAAAAAATAAATAAGTATGTCATTAAAAATTACGAGCAAAAATATTTCACTTCTGCCATATTATAAAAAGCTTGCTTTACATTAAAAATATTAAAAAAGGTTAGCAGAAAAATAACAAGAACAAAAAATCACATGGTACGCATAGACTCCTAACAGTTTCTGATTATACATACCCGTTGCCATAATTAACATTCACCGTCAGAAGGACATACAGAAGGACATACAGAAGGACAGAAAAGTAGATAGACTAACTAAATTCCTAAATGCTTTTAAATGTCCTTGGAAATTGTTAAAATCGTTTAACACAATCGGAAATGTAATTTCCAATTGTAGTCCTTAAATTATTAGAATATTTTAGTGTAGAACTATAAACCTCAACACTGTAAACACTATATTATATATATTTATATATATATATATATATATATATATATATAAACATTTTATTTTTAGCGTATGTATAGATATTAAATGTTAATTTCAGTGTAATTTGTGAGAAGTTTAAATCTTCAGACATATATTAGAAGTACAGTTCTTCTGATATATATATATATATATATATATATATATATTTAAATGCTTCTTAAATAAAGCAGTCTATATTTTTGTGTATCTTTTGCAAAACGCAGCTGTGCTAATCACATAATTTTAAATAGGGAGAATGTCATAGTTAACTTGAATAACTTATACCATTTTGAAGAATTTTGGAAAATATTTACTTATGCTAGAGACAGACAGATAGGTATACAGGCGGAAAGCCAGACGAATAGATGGACTTATTCAAATCATAATGAATTTACACATTGCTATGAAGTGTTAAAAACGTTTAATAAAAAAATATAATTTCAGATATTTTAATTATGGGTATTAATGTATGCAAATATATTTGTGTGTCTATGTAGATTTGCATGATAATGATACCATTTCTGTAGAAGACATTGTTTTGAGTATATGAAAGGTGAATGTCATTTTTATTGTGTTTTACGCGAAATAAATGATTAAAATATTGTTTATAAAGATACCCCGTATGGAACGCAATGTTTTGGAATTCTTCCAGTGTACTTGTACGCACATCATTGACCTTTTTTACTCTGTTTTAATAAGGAACATTCCATTTTAAATCTGAAAAATGCATATAAGTTTGAAAACATTTTAAGAGTAATTACGGGAACCATAGAACGGAAATAATCCGTCGGACAGAAAAACTGAAATAATAAACAAATTTTAACTTTGTTGTAAAATTTTAAAAGCAGGTATTTTAATTTAGTATTATATTTCAACTAATCTTCTAAAATTAACGGACAACGAAAAATTAATAAAATAATCTAAAAATTATAAGAAAGTCTCTATAAGTTCTAAATTGGTAATCACACTCCTTATAAAAGCGGTAACTGTTTTTAACACCAATACATGTCAGAAACATTATTCTCTCACTTGGAAATTTGACATTTCTCAATTTTTGGAAATAATTAACGTTTGAATACGAATAGTGAAGTGGCGTCTTCCTAAATTGCATCATCATAAAGAGAAACACTTTATGAGGAGAAACTGATAGTAACCATTTTTTAGAAATATCAAGTAAAATTTAATATCTCTTTTATGTATATGGCATTTTATAAACCTTTAGTATTAATTAAGAATGTCGAACTTCGTAATATATATCACTTTTATTCAAAAAGATATAAACATCAAAGTCTTATATAGATTCATAGTCTTATAGTCTATATAAATCTTTTTTTTTTTTTTTTTTTTTTTTTTTTTTAATGCTCATAAAAACATAGCATATGTCAGTATTTAAACTATTTTGTATAATTATTTTGCTAATAATTTAATACAGATATAAAACTTATATTTGTAAAATGGCTAGTCGGTTACAGCTTTTTTGCACAAATAACTATCTATAGTTTTGCGTGCAGTAATTTTAAGCTTTTTCAGTACGTGTTTAATTGAGTAATATTTTTTATTGTCATACGGAATATGTTATGAACTATATTTTCTGACTTAGTATATATATATATATATATATATATATATATAGAGAGAGAGAGAGAGAGAGGTTTGTTAGATTCCCAAATTTATTTCGTACATAAATTAAGTAAAATTGGATTAGAGTTATCCATTTTGTGTGTGTTTGCTTCTGTTAACTAACCATCACATGCATGAATTCAGAGATTCAGTGGTAAGATGTTCACCTGCCAGAATGAAGCCCTCATTTCAATTTTTTGCTTTCTCTTACCCATAAGGTAGAGAAAGTATTGTTTTTGGCTCAAATTTTCGAACGCGAGATTTTGTTATATTTACACGTTTTGAGGTCCCCTGAATACGAAAATCATGTTTTTAGCAAATGGTCTGTGTGTCTGTGTGTGTGTCTGTCTGTGTATGTGTATGGCTGTTTGTCTGTCTGTTATCAGCATATCTCAAAAACTATTATGGCAGAAAGTTCAAACTTGGTATTCTAAATGTGCATCATATAGGGATGCTACAGTAAGCTTTTCGTTAAGATCAAGCAAATGGTTCGTGTACAGGGACAATCAAGAGAATTCTAATACATTACGTCTATGGGGGAAATTGCAGGAAAATAGAGTTTAACGTCTATAGACTGCACTAAACCAAATGAAACAAATATATATTTTTTGTAATAGAGACAGTCAACTGGGAATTTTTTTTTTGTGTATGTAAGAGCCTCGCCTCCCCCCTGGGGGGGAAGTCCCCCCTCTAGGGGAGTAAATTTTCATGATGGGTATCTTTCAAAAGAGCTCAAAAATACCTTTAAAACGAATGGTTGAACCATTGACCTGCGATAATTTAAAACAAAGTTATCGATTTTTTTTTTTACTTTTAACGAAAAAAAAAAACTTAAAAAAAAAAAAAATCGTATTTTTTTTTTTTTTTTTTTTTTTTAATATTGAGAATAAAATGGACTTTTGTTGGATATTTGGTGTTAAACTACTTCTCTAATATGGAAATTGTCTGCCTTATCATAAAAGATAATTTTTTTCAAATAATAATTTTAATAAATTATTTTTTAAAAAGAGAAATATTTTTTAATAACCGAATTAAATTCTATATAAATGTAGGTGCATTAATGAAACGGGGGGTTGAGGGGGGCGGTAGCCCCCTCACACAGAATTAATTATCATATAAAACTCTTCAGAAGCCTAATATGAATTATTTTACATAGGTTTACATAACAGTACTCGTTATCTTACCTCTTAATCTCCAACCTGTATTTATAGTATTAAATTTCAGGGTAAGAGAATTTCGTGCGAGTGACACACCAGATTATTTACTTTCTCTTACCCATAAGGTAGAGAAAGTATTGTTTTTGGGTCAAATTTTCGAACGCGAGATTTTGTAATATTTACACGTTTTGAGGTCCCCTGAATACGAAAATCATGTTTTTAGCTGATGGTCTGTGTGTATGTCTGTCTGTGTGTCTGTCTGTGTGTCTGTCTATTATCAGCATATCTCAAAAACAAATTATGGCAGAAAGTTCAAACTTGGTATTCTAAATGTGTATCATATAGGGATGCTACAGTAAGCTTTTCGTTAAGATCAAGCTAATGGTTTGTGTACAGGGACAATCAAGAGAATTCTAATACATTACGTCTAAGGGGGAAATTGCAGGAAAGTAGAGTTTAACGTCTATAGACTGCACTAAACCAAATGAAACGAATAATTTTATTTCGTAATAGAGATAGTTAACTGGGAAATTTTTTTTGTGTATGTAGGAGCCTCGCCTCCCCCCCTCGGAGGGAAGTCCCCCCTCGAGGGGAGTAAATTTTCAAGATGGGTATCTTTCAAAAGAGCTCGCGAATACCTTTAAAACGAATGGTTGAACCATCGATCTGCGATAATTTAAAACAAAGTTATCAATTTTTTTTTACTTTTAACGAAAAAAAAGACTTAGAAAAAAAATCGTACTTTTTTTTTTTTTTAGAATAAAATGGACTTTTTTTTGGATATTTGGTGTAATACTACTTCTCTAATATGGAAATCGTCTGCATTATCATGAAAGATAATTTTTTTAAATAATAATTTTAATAAATTATTTTTTAAAAACCGACTTATTTTTTAATAACCGAATTAAATTCTATATAAATGTAAGTGCATTAATGAAACGGGGGGTTGAGGGGGGCGGTTTCAACAAATATTTTTCTCTATACTCTATATAAGCATATTTCGTAGAACATACACCGCATCGACAAATTGTACGCTAGTTTTAGGGAAGGGGTTGAATAATTTGAAGTACACAGACAGTGTTGAATAAATTTGAGTAATATCATTCCTAATGGACATTGAAATAATGCACTTTTTTGAAAAACTTTTTTTTTTACTTTTTATAACTTAACTATATGTTGGCATGTTCAGAAAATTATATGTCACTCTATTTTAGATAGATTCCAACCTTCATGTATCAGTGAGACGGTAAAATATTTTATCCAAATTATAGTTAATGATTTAAGGCAATCAAAACAGTAAAACAAAATAAATATCTAGATAGATAGATAGATAGATATAGAGAGAGGTAGAAATAGATTAAGAAGATTGGATGTGTGACTGTACCATTTAGTATGATAATTTTGTATGTTGCTTCAGATATATTCTTATCATAAAACAATTACCACCTATCAAGAATCCAAACGAACATTTAAAAATTCCAGAAAGGAAAGTAGATTTCCAGTATATACAAATGATAATGGAAAATATAAAAGTTGTTTCAATGAAATATTTAAAAAAGAAAATCGACAATGTTTAAATTAGTACCAGGAATTGATATTCCCCCTCTTTTTCTACATTCTAAAGTGGCGGTGGTTCCCGCCCACCCAGTAAACAGTAAAACAAAATAAATATCTAGATAGATAGATAGATAGATATAGAGAGAGGTAGAAATAGATTAAGAAGATTGGATGTGTGACTGTACCATTTAGTATGATAATTTTGTATGTTGCTTCAGATATATTCTTATCATAAAACAATTACCACCTATCAAGAATCCAAACGAACATTTAAAAATTCCAGAAAGGAAAGTAGATTTCCAGTATATACACATGATAATGGAAAATATAAAAGTTGTTTCAATGAAATATTTAAAAAAGAAAATCGACAATGTTTAAATTAGTACCAGGAATTGATATTCCCCCTCTTTTTCTACATTCTAAAGTGGCGGTGATTCCCGCCCACCCAGTAAACAGTAAAACAAAATAAATATCTAGATAGATAGATAGATAGATATAGAGAGAGGTAGAAATAGATTAAGAAGATTGGATGTGTGACTGTACCATTTAGTATGATAATTTTGTATGTTGCTTCAGATATATTCTTATCATAAAACAATTACCACCTATCAAGAATCCAAACGAACATTTAAAAATTCCAGAAAGGAAAGTAGATTTCCAGTATATACACATGATAATGGAAAATATAAAAGTTGTTTCAATGAAATATTTAAAAAAGAAAATCGACAATGTTTAAATTAGTACCAGGAATTGATATTCCCCCTCTTTTTCTACAGTCTAAAGTGGCGGTGGTTCCCGCCCACCCACTCCCACCACCGCCAAGAGTTATACTGGGCGAGTCGTGTTAATCCTGAACATGCCCCAGCCCGCCCGGTTCCCGCTGTTCAATGTTTTTTTCTAGTCAACTTTGTCCCCTTATTATTTCCGGTGTGAAACTTGTTTTTTTTTTTTTTTTTTTTTTTTTTTTTAACACACTTGACATTGTGAGTTTTTTTGCTTTCCTTCCCATGCTATTCCTATGGGGTTTTTAGCCTTTTTTCCTCTCTTTTCCTACATTCTAAAGTGGCGGGTATCGTCCACCGCCACTTTAGAATGTGGAAAAAGAGGGGAAAAAAGGCTAAAAACCCCATAGAAATAGCATGGGAAGAAAAGCAAAAAACTCACAATGTCAAGTGTGTTAAAAAAAAAAAAAAAAAAAAAAAAATTCACACCGGAAGTAATAAGGAGACAAAGTTGACTAGAAAAATACATTGAACAGCGGGAACCGGGCGGGCTGGGGCATGGGTCCTATCGTCCAGGATTAATACGACTCGCCTAGTATAACTAGTATTATATGAAATTAGGTTAAAATATGTTACCAATGCATTTTTTTTTCTTTCAGCAAAATAATTTTAATGTATTTATATAGATTTCATTAAAAAATAAAATGCACTTTATATTTGTAGGCATATTTTTTTTCCTTTTTCTAATTATCAAAATGTTTCAATCTTTTGTTTTTATAATGTTTTGCTACACATTTTTTATTTATTTATTTACTTATGACATTTCTTCAGTTTTTCACCCTATAAAACATCATGTGTTATCATTTATCAAATTGATGGAAATGCTCATTTTATGGACTCCTGTAAGTAATTGAACGTGTGCTAGAAGGTCTCTGGAGAATGCCGAAGTGGTGTGACTAAGAGACAATAGCTCGCTGTGCGATATTAGATCAATTCATTTCGAAACTTAAAAATAATTAAAGATTGATTTCAGTGAAAAATGTTAAAGAATTCTCAAAATTTTGAAATAACTAACAACTAAATGAAAATGTATGATTAATTTTACAAGTGGTAATTATTCCCTTATTATTTTAATTATAGTAATTTCATAGACCACTTAAAAAAAAAAAAAAAGATAGGATGAATTTTACACGTTTAAATGTATAAGTGCAAGAATTCAAAAAGATTATTTAATTGGGATATAGAAATGAAAATATAAATAAATGAATAAAAAACTCTCAGAATTAAAAGCTTAAAAAATAAAATACAATGAATAATTTTCTAAGATATTATTAAAAAATAATAATAATGGGTTTGTTTGTTAGTTTTTGAATAAGAAATATTCTCCTTTGATTTCAAATTCAAGTCAGAAACTTTCATGAACGGAAACTGGCAGACTACGAAATTAAATCGAAATTATTTGTCTACTAAATTCCAGATATGTAAAATTCCAGAATAAGAAATTTATTCATAAGATATTATATGAAAAAAAAATATATATATATTTTTAAAGCGATTTTGATTATGATATGCCATATAATGATAATATATTTTAATCTTTATATATATCTATATATATCTATATCTATATCTATATATATATATATATATATATATATATATATTATTATTATTATTATTATTATTACTGAATCTTTTTGCTATATTTGCTTACTAAATGTAATATATATCTATAATGCATGATTTAATACACACCATGCAAATCTTCAATTGCGATTGTAATAAATGGTCTTAAAGGATTTTAGAAAGTGCAGTTTGCAATTTAAATACTACTACTATGACTGCGATCACAATATAAATAACCACGATTATGATACGATATGACTAATCTACAATCATATCATAGAGAACTACGACTGAGATGCGATATATATATATATATATATATATATATATTAGGGGGGGGGGGAAGAAATCAGAAGTATTTCTTTAGCCCGTCGAAATTTGAAGGATCTAAAAATACACATTCTAAATAGCCGTATATTGCTTTTATTATATTTAGTTACTGTCACTCTTGAAAATTAAATAAATTTCTTGAGTTGACACCTTTAAGAAACTCATGCTACTAATCGGACACTATATTTAAACGGACACTATATTTAATTATTATTATATATATATATATATATATATATATATAACACTAAAATATGAACCAAAAAATATTTTAATATTTCATATAGGGTATCCATAAAATATATTTTTCCATCTGTTCAGATAAGACATTTCTTAAAAATCTTTATCTTTTACCCTAAAATCTTTAAAAAAAAAAATATTTTAATGTTTTTAAATAACAATGCAAAGATTTTTTTTTCATATTATGAAGCCACGATAGCAGTTAAGATCAAATAACTCCATATAAACTGAATATTTAAACATTTAAGAATGTTGCTCCTGAATTAACGAAACAAAAAATCTATATTTACACATTAGAAGTTTAGAAAATGCATTCCTTAAATTTAACAAGGCGTATGCGTATCCTATTTTTTAACTGTTAATAATAATAATTGAAAAGAATGAAATAAAAAATATTCTGCCCAATTTTTTTCTTTGTGTACATAAAAAGGTAAATTACGTCTATTAATGTTGTTTAGCTCCATTTCATACATTCCTGAAATCACTCACAGCTCACGATTTCTACAATGAGACAATCTAAAAAAACATGAACCACTAGTTAAGATGTTTTGTTCTAGATGTGTAGAAATGTTAAAAATTTCACATAAAAACAAAATTTCTGACTTCATTACTTTTGTTAGTAAATAAAAGTTTATGATTCAAGTATAGTAAGTGAAAAATATAATTGGAAATCTATTTTCATTACCTAACAGCAGAGGATCATATAAATATTTAAAGTAAACATTTAATAGAAATTTACTATTAAAATTTTATTTAATGTTAATAGATTTCTTTTTCATATTTTGTAATTGTGTTTTTTTCTTAATAGTTCATATTCTCTAAATTTATTTGTTAAATATAGATAATAAATATATATTATTTTAAAAATCAAATATCTATTAACGCTTATTATTATTGATTCTATTATAAATTTCTACTCACTAAATTCTAAAAGAAATAATTAAATAGAATCCAAAACTTGTTTGTAAATATTTATTCGGTTTTTTCATTTAGTTTGGATATTTAAATTAATTATTATTTACAATTCATAAAAATGCTATATTTATGTATAATATGACGTATTGAACAATTTTATGCATACCGTTGTTTAATTGGATAATTCTAAGCCGAGGTAGGTGAATTTCGTTATAAGTGTGTATGTATATATTATATATAAGTGTGTATGTATATAAAATCACATATTTTTGCCGTTGAACGGAATTCAGTACTCTATGTTTTCATTCTAAATAAATTTTCTATTTCCCCATGTGATACGTTTTATTTCTTCCTATAAAATATATGAAAAGTGTCTCATATATTTACCTTTTCTAGGAATAGTTTTATGGATGACTACCAAACTATAGTCAACAGCCACAGTACTCAAATAACATGGAATTAAATACTCTCATATGTACATCAGAGAAAGTACAACTCTCTCCGAGATAATTAAAAATTGCCTAGGAAAGATAGCTTTAAACTTATGGCATAGTTGTAGTATTTGTAAGTCTGTTATCAAAATTACATACAGAGAAAGTCTCTCTTTCTCTGCTGATTGCAATATTTATACCTACGATATTCTGAATATGATTAAAAAAATATATTTTCTCTTTAAATGAAAATAAATTAATTCTTAATCCTTATATGCATAGCGATGTAGATCTGCATTGTATGTTTAAAACCCCACATCTCCTTAAGTAGCAACCATTGCATAATGTTTTTTTTTTTTTTTTTTTTTTTGCCAAAACTGTTTTATTGTTTCCGAACACAAGTAGAATATTTAACAGTTTGCTTCTTTATCTGCAATAATTTTCATTTGTTGGCGACAATTCCGGAGTGCAGCTCCATTTCAGTGGGTGTTAGATTACTGATATAAAAGTAATAAAAACATACAGGGAAAATTGTTTTCGAACATAAACAAGGTAAGAATAACGAATTTTTACATATACTGTCAAATTTATGCTAGAAAAATGTAGCTCTTTTTTGATGATGTAAAAGCACATCAATATGTAACCCTCCCCCCCACCCCCCCCACCCATAAAAAAAAAAAAGTGGATTTGTTTGCGTTTTTCCCAATAACTATACCCATCTCCCTGTTGCTTTCTAATATTACTTATTACAAATTAAAATTCGTGCATTCAAGAGTTAAAAAATAAATGCAATGTAAAAATAAAATTCATTATTCATAAATATATATGTAATTTATTGTAAAAGATAATTATAAGCCGCTATAATTAATAGAAAACTTAAAAAAGTAAGGAAAATATATAATTAGTTAATAGGACGCATGCATAAAAAAATAATTACAAGATAAAAAATACTTTTTGTATACCATGTTTTTAAATTTTCTGTTCATTCATATAAACGCTACCGAAGGCAGCAGGAACCCGGAACAATTGGCTAAAAGTAATAAAAAATTCCATTGCTATCGTGTTTTGAGCTATTATAAAAGTTTCAAATGGCTATCTAGTCAGGATGTTATTTATAAATCGATTGTAAGCTTTATACTGGTAACGCTGCTGAAGGCAGCAGCGTCCCGAAGCAGTTTATAAAAATATTTTAAAAATGCATTTTCACCGTGTATAGAACTTTTATGAAAGTTTCAAATGTCTAAGTAGTCTAGAAGTTAGTTAAATAAATTTTCTGTTGAATCATATAAACGCTGTCGAAGGCAGTAGGGACCTGAAACAGTTGACTAAAAGTATTTTAAAAAAATGTATTGTCACCGTGTTCTGAGCTATCCTGAAAGTTTGAATATTTAGCTAGTCGGGAAGTTAGTGAAAAATCGATTGCAAGCTTTGTATAGGTAACGCAGCCGAAAGCAGCAGGAACCCGAAACAGTTGGCTAAAATTATTTAAGAAATGCATTTTCACCATGTTCTGAACTATTCTGAAAGTTTCAAATGTCTAGCTAGTCGGGAAGTTAGTTAAATATTTTTTTTTTCGAATCATATAAACGCTGCCGAAGGCATTAGGGACCCGACACAGTTGACTAACAGTATTAATAAAATGTATTGTCACCATGTTCTGAGCCGTCCTGAAAGTTTCAAATGTCTAGTTAGTCGGGAAGTTAGTTAAAAATCGATTGAAGTATTTGTACTGGCCAAAAAACAAGCAAGCAAGTATCGAAGTTAAAAAAAAAAAAAAAAAAAAAAAAAAAAAACATGGTAAAATAGCGAATTCTCACGTTGACTGACTTAATATTCTTAGGGATATCAAGCCGTTTGTCTAGTTCCAGTCCTGGTTACAGCATTTTCACAGTCACAGTGCCATTGAGACACGAAATTCTTCTTCACTTTATGATAAATATTAGAACTCTGTAAAGGCTGAATTTAGAAAATTGCATAAATTTGCAACATGTTTGTGTAAATATTTACCATCACAGAATCTCAGCAAATAAAAATAGTACTGTGACTATATTGTTTCAAAAATTACATAACAATTTTAAATTTAGACTTTATTTATTTATTTTTTTAATTACCTATACTGCATGAATATATATATATATATATACATATAATTTCGAAATCTGCAGCTGTGCTTATTCATAATGTTTATCACGTGAAATGTTGCTTTTTTTGAAAATAAATTATGTGATTTAAAATGCATGTTCAATACCGATATGCTATAACACTTCTACAGCAAATCCAACATGCAAAGACTCAACATTTTGTTGCAGTTGATATATTTTAATGAGCACATCCGTTGGGCTATAAAATAGTAGTTGTCGTGAAAATCAGAGAATTACGCAGCCAATTTTTTCTAATGCTAACTACACATTGCGAATAAATGTTTATAATCTACTGTTCAACTGTGAAAAAAAAAAAAGTCCTAATTTTATAAAACTAGGACAGTTAATTTGGACAAACTGTATATCACATTTCTCAGCAATTTTGGCCAAAATTGTTTTTCTAAATTTAGTGTTAAATTATAAATTATAGATTAAATTAAATTGGTTTTTGAAACATGCAATTTATATGTAGGACAGTTTTATGAAACATACTAATTTATTTCAAGAAGGAACATTTACAAATTTATTTTAAGCATATATCTTATAAAATTAAATTATTTCAAAAATCGAGGATATAATATTTTGAAAAATAAACGCTTAAAACATTTTGCCCATTAATGAAATTCAATAAACTAACTAAATACCACAAAGAAATAAAAATATTCAGTAAACTGCGTCAAAAAAAAAAAAAAAAAAAAAAAAAAAAAAAAAAAACTCTTAAAATTTTCAATATTTAAAGAATAAACAAAACATTTATTTAGAAATTTCATTTTAATTCTGAAGAACAAGTACAATTTTGATTAGATTCTGCTTTTAATGAAATTATCGAATTTTGCATCACAAAAAAGAACAATAATTAAACATGACATGATTTTAATTGTCGTATGTTATAATATATTCTTACTTTTTAACAAACATAAAAGTAATTTTGTCCTTTCAGTAAACGTCTAAAACCTTTTGCCGATTTAATTAGAAAATTTTTACGTTTCTGTCCGATTACTTAATGACAACTCTAGCATCTTCTTAAAAGAATCCTGCCTGATGTAAGATATTGATTTTAATGAATGTTGATACACTGTTTATCTGTTTTTGTTAAAATGTTCAGAGCATCATGTATTTAATCGATTATTTGATATCCATTTTAAACAAGATGGTTAAAATAAAGATACATCTGTTTCTTTGAATTTCAAATTTAAAAACCTCACCACAATTAGATAGATTTTTTTCTATTGTTATTATTAATTTTGATTTTATTCGTGCGTTTAGTTCGAAGATGTTCAATGGTGGATATATGGCAAACGTGAATTCTGAAAAAACAGAAAATGAAATAAGCTCCTTCTATAAAAATGAAAGATCTTTTCTATTTTAAGATTTCTCTTTTTCTTTTTCCGAATACTTTAAAATACAAGATTATTTTTTAATGATTTGATTAATATTTAAAATAAATATATTTGCACTAGCAGGCTACCTCAGCTTCATATTGGTCACTATTTTTAAATGAACCACTAAAATTAATGAATTCTCAAAATTGCATCAAATTTTGTCATGTGAAAAAAAGAGAAGAAATTTCTGATCGGGAAAAATATCGCACTGCCTTAGGCTTCGAAGGCCATTGTGCGCTGCCCGTGCGCATTTATGTTCGACACGCTCAATGAATCACTATATTATCGTAAGGGAAAACATAAATATAAAATACAAAACAAATCTTCTCTCATCGGTGGAATAATCCCAATGACTGTGCCAGCATGTAAACTTGCGAAAGGCAAATACCCGCAATTTTCGAGCTTTTAAACCTAATAATACTAATTTCCAATGTTCTACTGAATTTCTTTATTTTTGCTTCTGCGCCCGCCCCCCTTCTCACCCCTCGTAATAATTTTACACATTCGAAAATATCTGCAATCGATTTATTGGGCCAAATAATGCAAATTTTCAACCCTCTCACTCTTATTTCTATATTTTTGCCCTCTCGCCCCATTGCCTTTCTATCTTTCGTAATAATTTCATACTTTCGAAAATATCCTCATTCGTCTTGCAGGCCTCTAAAACCTATCTGTACCAATTTTGAATGGTCTAAGTGTATTTCTATTTTATTTTGCCTTATAGCCCCCCCCCTTCCTCCTGCCCCACCTAGGACAATATTTTAAAATTCCAGAAATAAGTTTTTAGGTATTTGTGTGAGCTATATTTCAGAGCAAAAATCTCATGTATATATATATATTTATTTATATGAAGGATTATTGAAATCATGTTTGCCCCTCCCCATCCCCCCACACACTTGAAGGTTGAATTCCTAAAATTTCAGAAATTATTTTTAGGTATATTTTACAGCAAAAATTCCATGTTTATCTTTTTTTTTTTTTTTTTTTTTAGTTATATAGTATTTTGTAAATCACGTATCCCTATTCACCCCTTCGGGGGCCGAATTTCTAAAATTCCAGAAATTCGTTTTTAGTTATTTGTAAAAAATGTTATATATTATATAAAATATATTAGATATTTGTAAAAAAAAAAAAAAAAAAAAATCTAAATTAAACATCTTTGGCGATTTAGAGCTATTAGGCGTTCCATTAGCTAGCACCGTTACGAAAAGAACCGTGTTTTGTTTCTCCGCCAAGTACTCAAGATCAATCGCCTAACACCGTGAAATCACCAAATATGCTTAAATTTGATATTTTTTTGTGGTCGCTGTAATTCTTTTCAGCCGATATTTTTTTTCACTTTCTTGTATTTTAGGAAGAGTGGAATCATATTATATATATATATATATATATATATATATATATATATATAATATTTTTTGAAGACGACACCTTTGAATGTTTCCTTGTTAGTTTAATATGTGATATGTAACTTGTTCACGTAATCGTTAAAAAAGTGTAATATGTAATCTTTTAATGATTTTTTTTCAAAGTATAAATGTCCACGATTAATTAGAAAAAAATTGTATAAGTAAAAATATCAATCTATACAATACAATCTTCAGAATATTTGATATATTTTACCCACACATATAAATTATAATGAAATATATAATAAAAACAATGACAAATCATTAGTGATATTGCATGACATTTCTGTTATAGTTTGAAATGTAAACTTTCTAGCTAAAAGAGAAAAACTGACTACAGATTTTTCTTCTATATTTTATTTATTTATTTTTATTTTTTCTAAATATTTTATAACGTATAATGTTAAACAAAATATTCTGTCAGTATTAACCCTAATGAAATAAACATGCAAGTCAGATTATTTATTCTGGATAAAAAAATAATTTTTAAGTAGTTCGAACAATATAATATGTATAGAAAATATGTTTATAAAGTGACAAACACATTAACCTTTTATACGACAATGTTCCATAAATAGAACATGGAATTAAAAATTCATTTAAAAATTAAATATCATGAATACTGTGAAGGTGTTCAACTGTTCACATATATTTGGTTAAATTTTAATTGAATTTTTTAAAAAATAAATAAAATCTATAGATAAATTAATGCATTATTGCAATAAAAAAAATAATTACATTTCAAGTGAGATAAGATATTATATTCATATAATTTGTTCTCAGGCATTTGAAGAAAGAATTCTTTTTAAATGTCATTAAAAATTACACAATTTTAATTATACATACGACCTACACTATATTAACATAAAATGATAACAGACATCATTCAGTGATCTAAATTTATATTGTTTTATATCTAGATTGTAAATAGAATGTGTATTCTTTTAAATAGAAAAGTACTTTATTTTATAGGATAAAAAGAAAATAAAAAAATAATATCTAACGAAATTCTGACATTAAACATAATTATAAAAGAAAAACTGTTCTCAGATATTCCTAAACAAAAAAAAAAAAAAAAAAAAAACTCATTGTCAGAATTAATATTATTTCAACACCGGATGTAATTTATTTGAAAATTGAGTAATATTAATGATTTCAGTTCATAACGGTCATCATCTAGTCAAACAGACGCTTGGCATGATACCAACGTACCTAAGGTTTAATACATTTTATAAACCGTCGTTTATAATTCAAAAATTAACATTGATTTATTCTTAGAGACAAAGAATTAGAATCGGCATGCATTTTGGCGAAAATAATGATGATGCAAACATATGACTTCCCTTCCGCGCTGATCTTCCCGTGGACACACAGTTTTGTTCTTTTTCTAAAGCAGTTAAGACGTACATTTTTATCCCTCTCTCTCTCTCTCTCCCTTGCTGCCCAAGAATTCTTGGGATTATTGTTCTGCAAATAATATTTTTATGTGCGAATTTGGTTTTTATCATCATGTGACTTTTTAAGAATATATTTAATCAAGACAATGTTTAAATTCTTAAAATTTTTTAACAACGCAGTGTATCGAGTTTCATGCCCAAAGGACAAGCTTATTTCTAAAGAGACGAATTTCTACCCTACAAATACTGACTTAAAAAAATATCAGATATAATAGAAATATGACTTTATTTTTTGAAATAGAAATTGCAGTTCAATCATAAAAGGGGAAATGTACAGAAAATTATAAAAATGACATATTTTGCTATTTTCCCTTTTACCCACAGTTTAAAAATTCACATAATTTAGAAAAATAAGCAAATGCTTCTAAAAATGAGCTTGCATGTTTAAAATAGCTTACATTATTAAAATAAAATGAAATGAAATAATATTAAAATACAATAACATTAAATTAATAATATTAAACATAACAATCTTAAATTATATTAAAATTATTTTTTACACATTTTAATGATCGAGGTCTTTAAATGGATTCATTACAAGGCAAAATATGTTTAAAAAAAAATACACCCGGATTTGAATGCGGTGTATAAAAGGTTAATTTCTGTTGAATTTATACAATTTTGTAAGGAAAACACAAAAATATTATTTATTACTTCAGAGATTAAGGCTTGCACTATATTAGTAGATAACTGAAATCAGTTGTCTATGCATCGTACAATTATTAATAAATTGCTTCAAAATCGAAAATGAAAATAAAATCCAGCGCATTAAATGAATTAATTTCCTAGCACCTTAAATGTAAGAAATTACGAAAGGATTCATTGGATTACAAAAGATAATTACTTTATCATTAGTAATTTTTTGAGGAAGTATAAACATGCGCTTTTCATATTGATATGGGATTTTATTTGACAACGAAAAACAATAATTTAACATGACATTTTTATGATTGCTGTACATTAACAAATTTATTAATTTTCCGATAAACATTAAGTAATGCCTGCAATTTCTTTAAGTGCTAAAAGCTTTAGCTTAAGCCTTTTGAATAATTTGGTTTTCATCGATTATTTAATGAAAACAATTACACCGTATTAAAAGAATTATGTTTGACATAAAATATTGAATTTAATAAATGGTGACTTACTTTGTTATTTGTTATTCTGAAATGCTGGAAGTAGAAATATTTAAATTAATATTTAATTTTATAGCTGTACGATCAATGCGATTGTAAATAAAATTTATAGAACATTGAAAAGATATTTATTATTGAAACTGAGTAAATCACTGAAAACAATGAGCAAACGTATAATTGAGAAATATATTTTTTTAATCACATTTATTGTATATTTTAGATATAGAAAACAAAGAAGTAATCTTAAAATTACACAGTTACTTATTTTTATGTCAATAATTGGACTGGAACCGTAAGACATTATTATTCTTTTAAAATTGCCGTGAACATAAAAAAAATAAATACATTTGAGACATTTTCTATCAAATTAGCTAAAATTTAAATTATTATGAAATTTCTATGACAATAACTTAAAAACTGAAATTTGTTAATATAACTTAGTTAATTTAAAAAACTGGAAAACATTTATATTACAAAGTAATATTTCAGAATTAAATTAACTGAAAAATATATTTAACTAATATATATATACATGTTGCGAAGCAAAATGGCGTGGTGCCGATATAAAAGCCTCGAGACTTTTATATCGGCAACCATTGATCGCAGACATATACTTCAAAAAACAAAATGGTTTAAAATATGTAAACATTTATGATACTCTTTATGCAGTTTACAGTCATCTGTAGTTACATTTAGTAAAATATGGCACTCATCCTAACAAATACAATACAAACAAAAAGTTTGATCGTATATCGTTTTGTCGTATATCGCAACGTAAAGTGTGCATCTATATAAACTTCAAGATTTATATGCTTGATAATTCAATCACTTTTTTTATATAGACGGATACTAGTAAACCTCTGTTTCCCTTTTCTGTTCGTAATATTGGTTGGTAATCATGGAAGTTTCAAAATTCGTAGATCCTAAAAATTATGTCGATTTGTCTTTTACTAAACTTAATTTGTATTATTATTATTATTTTATTTTTTATTTTTTATTTTTTTTTCAGAATTGGTCGACAAATTATTGTACGTGTGTTATTGCGTATAATGTTTACTTAAAATAAATAAATAAATAAACAAATAAAATATCTTATATATCAAGCTCACTGAAATAAATGTATAATTATTTAACGTTTTTAATGTCGCTATAAAATATATATATATTTACGAATTAGTATAATCTTTACGGTACATTTACTTAGTATAAGCATTTATTTATATATTATTATTTACATATTTTATTTATATGTTTTTAGTTATTTATATTAAATCTATGTTTACTAAAGTTCATTAATTTTAATTGGAAAAATACCAGGTACACACACACACGCACATATGTTCAATATGTATATACGTACAATTTATATTGTATTTTAACTTGATTTAAAATAGCATCTATGCCACTTCAATATTATTTTAATAGTTTTGTTCAATTAAACGTTAAACAAACTTTGCTAATATAAACGTTTCTCTGAACAAAACTTTCAGTGAAAATAAATGCAGACTGTTAGTGTTATTTTAAAGCATTAACTTTTGGCAGGAAGTGGATGAACGCATTTTCCAGAGAATTGTCGATGATTTCCGATACATTTCATTCTGAAGTACATGATAGGGAAATCCCATATAGAGTATTTTTGCTACTTTACCTCAACGAATAAGAATGGGCTTAGGAAATGGATTCTCACATTATCGTTTAAAAAGAAATGAGAATGTATTAAACATATATCCTCAAATATTGAAAAGGAAAAAAAAAAGTTATCTAAAGGGAATAATTAAGATAGAAGAAAAGTGTTTGGTTTGTCTTAATTAAATCATAAAAGATAAATTTGAAATACATTAAATAGCATAAAATAACACGGGGGGGGCACATACACGATTTTATTTTACCCTTCAATGCTATAAAAAATATTACATATTAATGGCTAATATAAATAGTAATGTATATAAACTTATATTAATAAAATTAAACTATATTTTTTAAAAGTTACATTTTGCGCATAATTCAGTGTAAAAACCACCGAATTTAATGTAGTACTTACATTAATATAGAATTCAAGGTTTTTATGAAAAAAAAAATCCGTATTATACAGAAAACTTTCAATCGTACCACTTTTTAAAACGTACCAATTTAGATCAAACATTACAAGTACAAGCCTTATATAAACTTCAAAATACAACAATTCAATTAGCTATAAATATTTTTTTTTTCCATTTACGCTGATAAAGACATACAGAAATTTCGATCATTAACAATCAATCTTTAATATTTAGCGGACATAAAAACACTTAATTAAACAACAACAACAAAAAAAAAACTATTTAACGTAGGGGTATATTTCATTTTCGATAATATTATTTCATATTTCTGTAATAATAATTTTATTGATAATAATATTTTTGAACATTTTCCCTGGATATAGGAAAATGTAGCACTTCCACCAATTAAAGCCAATATAAAATTATATTTCCACTTAATTATTGGCAGTTCTGTATTTCGCCTATAATTTATGTATACAACACATTGTGTTGTTCAATAAAATCCTATATTAAAAATACACAGCACACCCTGAAATTCACTTCCAGCAATTTCTCAGTATAATCTAACAATATTTCAATTCCTTTGGGTCGCTTTGTAAATGAATGGTAAATGGTTTACATACTATATTCTACACGTAAAATGTTTTCATGAGTATAGAAACATATATTCATTTCGTTTTCATTAGTGTAGTAAGCTGTAAAAGTAATCCTACCATAAATTTAGCCCATAGATGTAAATTATTTGATTTATTACTCACAGACCAACCGTTAAAAATACTTTTTTCCTGATTCAAGGATCGTCAAAAGTGAAAAAACAACGAGAACTTAAACCCAAATCAATACTTTTTCTACAATATATATGTTTAAAAAAAAAAAAAAAATCGAAAAAATTAAATAAGTCTTATTATAAAAAATGTAAATTTCCCGAAATAAGATAATTAGTTTAAAATTTGAGTTTCAAAACAATTTTTATGTAACGTAATAGAGAGAATTTCCTTAACTAATAAGTTTGCATTACGTTACATGTACGACTAATATTTAATATTAAAATACATTTATATATACTAGACAATAGAATTGCTTTTAAAAAATAGAAAATTTATATTCGCAAATGATCATTTTTTTTTTTTTTTTTTTTTTTAGTGCAATTTAAATCTTATCTCTTGATGCAATTTTTTCAAACATTGGGTATTTAAAGAACTGAGTCTGCTTCATGTTTTTCAGTGAAGATTGGTTTAATGCAACCTTTAGGGGCCGGTTATAAATTGAGCAATATGATTAATGTTTGTGATCACCCTGTATCGTTAAGTGAACGAAATGAACGGTAACTTTAGGATATGTTAATACAGACCGAGTTTAGTTTGTGGATGAATTTGTGTGATGATAAACTATTAAATAACGAAGATATAAGCAGTTATTTTAAAACTTGAAAAGAAATCAGCATTTATAATATGAGGAGCAAACGTTTAAACCGTGTTTTCTCCACACAAAAAGAAAAAAAAATGAGTTAGGGATTTTTCTGTGAACTCAACATTAAATAGCACAAAAGTATATTATTATTTTAAACCATTTTTTTTTATCACATTATAAAAGTTCTTACAAAGTTGGGGTTTCAATCAAAAAGTGTTTCCTCCAGCGCCTGTTTGCAGTCAAAGTGTGGTTCCTCCAGCCAACCAGTCAGAACTGTTCTTTCTGGTCACGTAACTCGTACATGTACCAGCTATTTATGTTTGTTTATTTCATTAGTTCTATCTTGTTTCCTTTATTTAGAGGAGTGTTTTTCTTTTTTTTAATTCATTTGAAATTTTATATGGAAAAATTAATAGATGGTGTATTAGTGAGTGCTTTAAACTATGGAACTGGAAAAAAACAGAGAATTAGTAGGAAAAAAAAAAAAAAGAAGCGAAAAAAAAACGATATTTAGCATCTTCAGATAACAAAGTTTATGCTCCATATAAACATTCTAGTAATACTTTTCATGCACTATGTTATACCTAATGACGTTAAGAAGTTTCGGGATAGACTTTACGAAATTGCGGACAAACAAATACAAGATTCTATTATAGCCTCATTGGTTGTTACAGAAAATGTAACTCGGCGTAGACCTAATAACCCAACCCAAAATAAATCACAATAATTTGGCTAACAGCATGCATTTTCTGCTTCTTATTTTATTACTAGTAGCAGTGGTAAGAAAATTCCTGTGAGTAAAAAAAAAAAATTCATTCCTATAACTAAAATAGGTCATACAAGTCTAGCCAATATTGTTACTAAAATACATGCTGCAGAACCTATTAAGGAAGAGAGAGGAAGAGATAGGAAAGCCACTTAAGCAATTATAATACGAATAAAAAAAAAAAAAAAAAAAAAAAAAAAAAAACAAGGTGAGAAAATTCATCTCAAACTTAAAGGCATCAGGAAGTCATTATGGAAGACAAAAATCGAAGCAATTGTACTTTCACTGTACATCAAGTATAAGGAAGTTGCATGCATTTTACAACAAAAAATGCAACGATGACCTGAACAAAGTGAATTTCGCTATGTTCAGCAGAATATTCATAAATGAATTTAATACAGGCTTTAAGTCTCCTTCTAGTGATGTTTGCATCACGTGTTCTTTACTTGACGAAAAAATAAAGTCATGTCCTGCAGGGTCTACAGAAAAAGTAGATCATATGACTGACAAAAGAATTCATATACTAAGAATCAATGCATTTTATTCCATTAAGAAACAAAATACAGATTAATCAGTCGTTAGTTTATGTTTTGATTTACAATAGATCCAACAGCTGCCAAAAATAAATATTCAAGATGCCTATTACCTAAGGCAATTCAACTTTTACAGCTTATGCATAATGAGTTTGGACGGTGTAAATTCAACCTTTTATACTTGGTGAGGAGTTATTTAACAAAGGCAGCACTTAAATATCGTCTACTTTATATTGTCACCTAAAGAAAATGGACCTTGAAGGTAAAAAAAAAAAAAAAAAAAAAAAAAAAAGCTTTGCGGCTCTTTAGTGATGGTTTTATTGCCCAAAATAAGAATAACATAATTATTCAAATGCTATTGAAATTTTTGTATACTACAATGTCAAGCATTGAAAATAAACCATTGTACTTTCCTATCGGAGGACATAGTTTCCATCCAGCAGATCGTATATTCGGTCGTGTTGAGAAGATCTTCAGAAAAAATGTAACAATAACATCAAAGGAACAATACTATTAACTGTATCAGAATGTTGGTGATGTAAAAATATTGGGGATTAATTGGAAACTTTATAATATGAAATCACTTAAAGCGTATTTCAAAAATTTACCATACATATCAGAACTGAAAAGAATACTTTAAGAAAAAATAATGAAAGTGCGATGGTCAAAGGATTCAAAATATATAAAAGATAAATTCGAAGATATAAAAGAACAATCTGGAGTAAAACATTTTAGAAAGGGGATTTAAACAGCTATTATACGGAATAATGTCTTACAATATTCCGTATTGTCTTATGAGAAGATATTGGTTTAAAAATTTAAATTTTAAATTGGCTTAAAAATTTTAATTCTTTCCTACAATTTGCAGGATGATTTTTCACGCGTAAATATTTAATTTAATTTTATAATTACATAACAAAGTCTGTTCTGTAAATTAGTTTTATTTCAAAAATTTAATGTGAGTTAAATACTATTCATTCAAAAAATATTTTGTCCAGATTGAAAACATTGAAAACATGTTTACTCCTCTGTGTTTCAGTCAAAACATGCTTTCTCAAAATTTCAAATTCAATTTTCTAATTAACAATTTAGGGTATTAGGTAATGTATGCCTACAGATCTTAATAGTAACGAGTAATACAATTAAACAAACGATAACTAGGATCTAAGAAGTGTTATTTTTTAATTTATCAGATTTTTGTGTTTTTTGAAAAATTGTATTCGAAGGAGAAAACATGGTTTGAATGTTTGCTACTCATATATAAATTTTTTAACGAAACTTATTCCCACTTTCAGATAAGTTGGAGAAACACTTTTACAGGAATCTGCTGCAATCGGAATACAGATATTTGAAATATCTCATGAAATACAAACATTTGTATGAAAGACGTTTTCACTGCGCATGTGCGAAAGAAAAAAAATATATACATTAATTGAAAGCTAGATTTATTGGGCAGCTTTTGTGAAAAGTACATTTGAATAGAGTAAAAAATAAGCAAATTATTCGAAAAAGAACGAGCTAGATTTTAGGTATTTTTCAAGAGTTGAAATTTCTTAAGGAGTGTCGCATGCCGCGTAATTAATTTAAAGACTGGATAATTTTAATCACTTAGCACATGTCCTTTTTTTTGTGAAAAACCCCTTATCATCTCAGAAATCTTAGTAAATAGGAAAAAAATATGTTAGAGTTACAAGCTTACAGCTTATAAGGGGTTTTTCATTAAAAAAAAACAGTACTTTTTGAGCGTGGTCGAAATAAATAGATATTCAAATTAATTGTCCAAAATGTGGAAAAACTCCGTAGGAAATTTACACTCTTTGAAAATATCTAAAATATAGCTCGTTGTTTGTCAGATAATTTGCTTAATTTTTACTCTATTTAAATGCACTTTTCACAAAAGTTGCCCATCATATTTAGCTTTAAACTAATGCAATTTTTTTTCTTTAATCTTTCGCATATGCGCAGTGAAAACGTTTTTCATAAAAAAAATGTACATATTTCATGAGATATTCGAGATATTTGCATTCCGATTGCAGTATATTATTTTAATAGTGTTTCTCCAACTTATCTGAAAGTGGGAATAAGTTTCGTTAAAAACTCTGTATATTATAAATAAAAAACTGATCTTTTTAAAAATAAATGTTTAAAATAAATGGTGTTTTAAAATAAATGCTTATATCTCCGTCATTTAATATGCTATGGTCACACAAATTCATCCACAAATTGAACTGGGTCTGTTTTAACTTATCCGAAAGTTATAGTTCATGTCGTTCACTTAATGATACAGGGTTATCACAAACATTATTGATTTTGCTCAGTTTGTTACCGGAACTGAAAAACATGAGGAAGACCATTTCTTTAAACATACAATGTTTGAAAGCATATCATCGAGAGAAAAGTTTTTAAACTGAAATAAAAAGAAACTCTTGGGCAAAAATGTTTTTATCATTTCTTTATTCGTTTAAAAATTCAGAAGATATCAAGTACGCAAAATAATAATAATAACAGACTACATATATAGAAATACATCGATAGATTGATTGATAGACGCACTGTCTTCATTCACTTACTAAAAGTCTGTTAACGCACAGCAAACTCTACTGGGTCATAAATTTCATTAAATGAACTTATCAATAAAACAAATAGTGTAAGTGTGATATTTATTTATTTATTTATTTTTTTTTTTAATCAGTCACGGAGGATAAAAATCATTGCCACTAATAGACCCGCATCATAAAAAAATCCCAAGGAATTCTTTAGTAAATCGTAGATTGTCTGATTTCCGGAAATCTAATGGTTTTATGAGATAATATTACTTAACAATCTGTTACGGTTACATAATTAATTATAGATTATAAATCATGTCCATATGAAGTATCAGAAGTATAAAGTAAGTATCGCTTCGATCATTTTTATAATTGTAAGTTTCGATTTCTTTTATATATATATATATGTATATATATATATATATATATATATATATATATATATATATATATATATATATATATATAAAGTTATTTTTTGCTAAACGGTATTTATTTATTTATTTATTTAACAGAACAAAACATCCCATTTCAATTGCTGAAAATAGCGAAATGTTTCCTCAGATAAAAATATTTTTAAAAGGGAAATAATATTTTTTATCATTTTATTTATTGTAACTATTGGAAATAAATGGTTTATAGTATAAAAGATTGTTATTAAATTTTAAATATTATTAAAATCTAAGTCAATATTTTATTTGAAAAAATAGTCATGAATAAATAAAAATAATAATATTTTTTTTTCAATTATTTATTTATTGTAACACAGCTTAGAGTTAAGAAAACCATGCAACTTGGTTTTTTGTTAAGGCAAATACTTTGCAGTAAATTTTAATGCTCGAACACTAAAAGATGAATGGGGAGCAAATATTTCAATATTTGAAAATTTAAAATGAATTTAAGAATCCAAAATCTGTATTGCGTACGTTGTTTTTCTTCTTACCACAACGTCTACTGATTATTAGTACGGATAAACCAAGTACCATATATGATTCAGTTACACAATATAACTTCTATACTGCTTTTGCAAAGATGCATAATTTTTTTCTGTTGCCAAATGATCTCATTTATTATCATATCTATTAATGATCTATAATAAAAAAAATATTTAAATGTATTGTATTTGAAATTATAGAAAAATTAAAGTATGTATGACCACAAATGTGAAGAATCATTGAAGGCAACATTTTGTCAAACAATATCCAATAAAACTCTTTTTTTCCCTTTAAAGATTATACTTCACTTTTAAACTTTTTGCATTGGAAATGTATTTTTATCCCAAATTTATTTTTTACAATTAGACCAAAATGCCAACTGTGAAGGAGTTTCCCACATATTGTTAATTTTAAATTCAATCCTTAAAAAAAAAAAAAAAAAAAAAAAAAAAATCTGAATAATAAATTAGTACATTTTGCATAAGAAATTGATTTAAAACGAAATTAATTTTATTTCAAATTAGATATAGATTTATTGAAATAGTTTGCATTTTGGTTCCTTGAAGAAAGGATTAAATTTAATATAGATTAATTATGGAATTATGTTTGAAAATGCATCTTTCATAAATTGAAATTTTGGAGTTATAAACGTAACCCATAAATTAAAATTTCATTCAGTTTAAAATGTAAATGTAGCCCTTTTATTAATAAATTATCCTTTAAAATAAAAGATTAACTTAAAAATCGTACAGAAAATAAAGCTAATAAAAATTGTTTTCAAATTTTTAAGAAAAAATCGTATCATTTGCAAAATAAATCATTCTTTTAAATTAGATTTCATTTTCTGGTGCAACAATTCTTAGAATTCCGCAATGTACATGAAATTATTCCGCTACCTCTGCTCTGAACCTGTTTGTTTCTTGGCAAAAGGAAATCGCCAAACACTGGGTTAACATGAATTAAAACGTCTCTCAAAATTAAAAGTTTCCCATTAGATTAAGCCTGTGAACTACGAATTGTGTTTGGCGATTCTTTTGCGAGAGTTTTGCCGGGCTACTATTATTGGCTGCCAAAATCGTGTGCGCTCCTCAGAAACCCCACACATTTTGCCTCTCCTCTCCGGCAAAGAAATACTTCGTTTTCTCTCCCTTTCTCCTCTTTCGTAGAAAATCCCTGAAAGCTTTCTATTCAAAACGAAAATTACTGGCTTTAAAAATAAACAATTCAATAATGCAATTTATTATTGGCTGATAAAAAATAATTCCAGTTATGTTTCTTCAATTTTTTGAGACTGCTGTTTTAGGCGACCAGCAATTGTACAACGATTTCACATCTTAACCAGAAAGCTCCGCAATACCAATGTATATAATTTGTTTATTATTGTCATTTGAAACGGCTTTTTTCAAATACTTTTTTAGGTAAAATCCGTGCTTACTACTTCGTTGGAAGCACAAGTTTTTGGCATTTTAGTAAAAACCTGGGAAATTATTGACAATTTTTCGGCCATTATTCAACAAAATAAACATAGAGAACATCTTAAAAAGTGTCCAGGTTCATTCTTCTTCCATCTCATGCTTGCTTGAACCGTGTGTAAAATTTTGCATTTATCTTTTCTCGGATGTCAGGATGGAGGTAGATGGAGCACTAGAGACAGACAAAGAAACTATGTTCTTCCGTTCTCTCCCTCATTGAAAGCCATAGCCAAAGGAGTAGTTTGAGTGTTTAAACATATTCCAAAAGCTTAAAAACATTTTTTTTTTTTTTTTTTTTTTTTTTTTTTTTGGCTGTGGCCTTGCCCTGTTTGGAGAAACTAATTTGCCGAAGAAATTAGAACCATTGCGCATGCGATAAACATCTCTTCTCTCCTTACCGTTAAGGGCTCGGGCAAACGTCTAACACACAGAAACTTGACACTTTGCGAAGCAAAACAGAAGACGTTAAACACGAAGTTATTACCTTAGATTTCGCAACATTTCGCCATTTTTAAATCATAAAAAAAAATTTGATATTGTATATCCTGATAATTTCATCTATAATAGAAAAAATTTTTACTCTCTACAGCAAAAAGTCCACTCGCCGCTGGCGAGCAACTTTTGCTCTCCTGTAGACAATCGGATACTTTTCTCCAATAAATGTAAAATTGCAGCATAGTTGACCTATTTGTAAGCCGGTATACTAATATATTTTACATACTTGAAGTAAACAATTTTATAGAAACTGCTTCAAATCATTACATTTTAAATTTATTTAAAATTAATTAAAATTAATTGAAAAAATAACAAATTTAATTAGACAAAAGCTAGGTTTTTATTTATTTATTTATTTATTTTTTAAATAGATTTTTGGGGATGAATAAATAATTATGAAAATAGACGCTAATTTGAAATTTGTAAAATGTATAGGATAGGAAGACAGGTGATCATACATTGAAAAACAAAATGAAAATCCATCTAGTACTCTAAAAAGCATTACTAACAGAATTTTAGGATTACACTACATTGTGTAAAATTTGAACATGTAAATTTGTTAAGAATCATTGATATTTAAAATTTAAAAAAAAATAAAATACAAATAGGAACTTGGAAAAACTGCGTTACCCTTTATTTATATATTTATATTTACATTTACATTTATTGCCGAAACGTCAGTGGAGGCCCTACATTGAGACTCAAAACGGTTTTGGGCTGTGTCTGTCTGTCGCGCGATTGCGGCCGCACAAATAGCGCTATTGATTTGAAATTTGGTACACGTGTTCATGAGCCCCACGAAATCAGCTGTATCGTTTTTGGTATGTACTCCATTTGTAGTTCGTATACAGGGACACGCCAAAGTTTTTCTTATCATTACGGCCTATGGGAGGAATTTGTATGTATCGCGATAGCGGCCACAAAAATCACGCTATTGACTTGCAATTTGGTACACGCGTTCATGTGCCCCACGAAATCAGCTGTATAGTTTTGGGTGTGCATTCCATTTGTAATTCGTGTACAGGGACACGCCAAAGTTTTTCTTATCATTACGGCCTACGGGAGGAATTTGTATGTACCGCGATAGCAGCCACAAAAATCACGCTTTCGACTTGCAATTTGGTACACATGTTCATAAGCCCAACGGAATCAGCTGTATAGTTTTAGGTGTGTATTCCATTTGTAGTTCGTGTACAGGGACGCGCCAAAGATTTTCTATCATTACGGCCTATGGGAAGAATCTGTGTGTACCGCGATAGCCGCCGCAAAAATAAAGCTATTGACTTCAATTTTTGCCGAAACGTCAGTGGAAGCCCTCTGTTGAGACTCAAAAGGATTTTGGGTTCCGTCGGTCCGTCCGTCTGTCTGTCTGTCTGTCTGTCGTGCGATAGCGGCCGTAAAAACCACGCTATTGACTTGAAACTTTGTACACATGTTCATGATCCCCACGAAATTAGCTGTATAGTTTTGGGTGTGCATTCCATTTGTAGTTCGTGTACAGGGACACGCCAAAGTTTTTTTTTATCATTACGGCCTATGGGAAGAATTTGTATGTACCGCGATAGCGGCCCCAAAAATAACGCTATAGATTTGCAATTTGGTACACATATTCACGAGCCCAAAGGAATTAGCTGTATAGTGTTAGGTGTGTATTCCCTTTGTTGTTCGTGTACAGGGACACGCCAAAATTTCTCTTATCCTTACGGCCTATGGGAAGAATTTGTATGTACCGCAAAAGCGGCCGCAAAAATCCTTCGATTGACTTGCAAATTGGCGCACACATTCCAGCTTTCCATATAAATAGCTGTATAATTTTAATTGCTATATTTTTTATAAACTGTGTACAGGGACATCTTCTCTTAAGGATCCCATTCCCACCGAAAACCGTTCTGGAATTTATTTAATTCCATGTTCGTCCTGCAACTTAGGTTATATTGGTCAAACTAGGAGGCGTTTGAAATGCAGAATAAATGAGCACCGTCGGAATGTTCGTAATGAAGAGATTACCAAATCTTCTATTGCTTCCCACTGCTGGTCTCAAGGTCATCGTTTTGATTTTTCCAAAACTAACATAATTTCATCTCCTGTCTGCTCCTCCCATTTGGATATTCATGAAGCATTTTACATATTTAAAAATTCGAAAAATCTTGTTAATGATATTTCTTCCACTCCTTTCTTCTCTGATGCTTGGAAATTACTCACGTAACTTAGATTTTAGTTTAATTTTTGTTATCCTTAGATTGTTATATGTTTAATCTCACTCATTTATTTATTTTCTTGTTTTTATGTACAATTCTACTCACACCAGTAGCTATGTTTAGTTTCTACTTTATAAACTTTTTCTTTTCATTTTAAACGATTTTGTGCGTTGCCGCTTTGACTGCAGCACTCGTGCTTACTTTGTTCGCCTGATGAAGGGTCGTGTGTTTTTTCGACCCGAAACAATTGTTGCGAGTTTATTGCATTTTATGGTGTTTATTCAAAGTTTGTAAGTAATAATTTTTACAACGCCAGTTTTGTGATGCTTCTTTATTAAATCCAAACGATGTTAAATTTGGAACAATTATTAATTTTAAACGCAAAATAAGCTGAATATTTTTTACTGGTGTATACAATGTTTATGGTTCGTTTACAAAGACACACGAAAGAATTTCGTAACATTAGAGCCTATGGACAATTTTTTAATTTAAGCGCGCAATTTAATGCGTTTATGCTGAATTGAACTTAATAAAGTTAACATACATTATTAAGATGCTTAAAATCATGTTTTCTGTTAAAAAAGGTTATGTATAGACTAAATAATTTATGGGACCACACAAAGTAATTCCGAGTATGTACTGTAATCATCCAAATGATGTCAAATTAGTTTGAAAAATTAATAAGTTATAATTAATTAGGCTTATTCTTAATATTGGCGTTTATAATGACTGTGGCTACTTTTCCGGGATACATAAAGGAATTTCGTACTATTACGGTCTATAGTCGGTATTTCTTAAAAGTGTATTTTAACATGATTACACCCCATCAAATATAATGAAATTTTATTAGAATTTTAAAAGCATGTTTTCCTTTTGAAAATTGTGGGCATAGAATTGATAATTACTTTAAAGGTTACGCAAAATGTTTCCGATATGCTATGTAATTTTTTTTTTTTTTTTTTTTTTTTTTTTTTTGTATGAAATTTGGTATTTATGAATTTCAGGGAAATAATACAAGGCCGTCGTTTATTAAGAATACATATTGTTGCGTACTTGGGGGTTCGTAAGTTGTCCGAGAATGAAAGGCGAAACTTGCAAAAATTCAGTGATTTATTCAAGAAAGTTCCAGATAAATACAGGTCTATAAACCAAGTATCAGCTTCAATTCAACCAGTAAACATAGCTTAAACAACAGTCGTTAACAGCAAAACAACAGTACAAACTGTTTACGAATAACACATAACGCAAGTCTCATTCAAAGAGGCTCAAAGCAAAGCAAGCATTTGACGAAACTGACACAAATCTGAGATTGGCCGCCTTGGCTAAAAAAAGGCTCCTTTTATACTATTCTATCGTACACAGACTGTTCTGGAAAATTATCGTATCTCATCAGCCAATGAGATTAGAGCTTCCATTTTTGGTATATCCCTAATAAGGATTTTCTCGCCAAGCTCGCCAAAAAAATCGCCAAGGAGAGAAAATGTCGCCAAATTTGGCGCCAAATCCCTTTCTTCCCTTATATGGTGCTTTTTAATGCGTTTTTAAAGAAAAATTAGGCTATTTTAACGCTAAAACGACTAGAAATGCACAAAATTAGCATTTTATCGACTTACTAAGTCTCTTTGAAAAAATTTATACTAAAATAAATGAAATTATTTACAATTCCGTAACCCTAAAAAAGATATACAAATAGATATACAGAGAGAGATATAGCGGGGGGTTGAGGGGGGCGGCAGCCCCCCTCAGGAATGTATCTGATTATGGTAATAAGTCAATCGAATCAATATATACTATTATATAATAAGGAATAAATAAAAATGACCTATTGAAAAATGTCTAATGCAAATAGGACGTTGAGGCCCCTGATCTGCAGATCCACTAGTATTTATTTATTTATTTATCTCTTTTTTTTCGGGGGGGGGGGATGAAGAAAATATTACGTTTACATTCGAAGATTTCATTCTTATAAGAGAAAGTGGAAAATAGGTATTTTATAATTTTTAAATAAAGCTAAAGAAAAGAAAATCGTGTTCCAAGATTCATTGATTGGGAAAAGATTGCGCTTACGTTCTAGGCTATGAATTTGAAAGTAATATAGAAAGTTGGGTACTACGTACATTTATGGAAAGAAAGTGTATAAAAGAAATAACGCATCATCATATGCCACATTATTTGTTTAAATTTTTTGGGTGTATATTGGATTAAAATAAACTAATAATATTTATCTAACATTTCAATTAATTAACAAATAGCAAATTAGTATTTATGTAAAAATACAAAAAAAAAAAAAAAAAAAAACTTAAAAGGCAACTTGTTCTTAGTTAGAAAAGTGTTTCAAATTGAAAAAATCAGTAATTATACTTATTTAAGACAATTAACTACATTTCTAAACGATACCGTACAGTTTATTTGAAAATATCACATTAAATTAACTGAATCGTTCTTCCAAATGATTATTGATTATTTAATAACAAGAAAGCAATTAGTTCAAATTAACCTTACCCATTAATCAAATTTTATAATTAGATCATCAGAAAGTAATAACGGTACTCCGTAATTAATGGCTGAGTTATAAACAATACATTATTCCTTTAAAATAAATTTATTTCATATACTTCAGAATTTTTACGTTATTCCATTTAGACGTTAAAGTGTTACACATGAATATTTTTTGGAGAATGAAGTGTCTTTAAATAAAACCATAAAAAAATTAACAATTCACACACAAAAACTACTTCTATACAAAACAAATAAAAAAATAAAAAATAAAAAAATCTGTCTCTCTTTTGTTTTCTTCATATATATTAAATTAATTTTTAAAACGCAACAATAACAAGATTAACAGCAGAATTAATTCCACTGAATACCACATAGAACAATAAGAATTAATTATTTCCAAATTAAATTATCTTGTAATGATTTTAGTTCAGTTTTATAAATAATTAATTTTACTAATACTAATAATTTTACCTTTTTTAATTAATTCAATTTCACTTCAAACTTATATTTACTTTATTTGTAGATAGTACCGTTTCAATAGCTTACGAGAAATGAAAATTGAATAAAAAAAAAGGTGCAAGCAAGCAAAGAGATAATAAACTCAACAGGAGTAGTTAAACATATTTTATGACAAATTAATTGAGGGGGGGGGGTGGAAAGCTCATAACCACAGCTGCCAATATTTGAATTTATTCCGGAGTATTTTTAGTCCCGCCTTTATTTCGTACCACTTATTTTTTAAAAGTAATTTTGTCTTATTTTATCGAAGTTATATATTCTAAAAAAAATTCCTATAATTAAATTGGTGGGAAATAGAGACGGGGCTTAAAGTACTCCGGAATAAATTAAAATATCGGCAGTTATGCATAACAGTACAGAGAAATCTTGTCAAGGGAAATCTTCATTACCGTTAAGCAGCAATGCAAGATTTCGATCTCTAAAGAAATTTGTATGTGTGTATATGTATATACATGAAAAACTATTTCAAAAATTTCGTAAGAAAAAAAGAAAGCAATAAAGAAATGGAGTATTAATTTAACAAAATTCAAAATCCAAGAATGAAAGCATACTTTATTACAGTACTTAATCAAGAGCAAAATACGAAATAATATAGGCAAATAGTAGATGAATTTCTGTATATCTGAGTCGAAAGCCAAACAAAATAACAGATCATTTGCTCGATTCATCTCAAAGGTCGAAATCAAATGAACAAGATAAATTTAACATATAAATCATATGTAAGTACAATAGCAACTAGAAGAACAACTTTTACTAACTTAAATGATATTTCTTTAATTAATTATAATTATTTATTTATAGAAAATTTTTAATCATAAGCGTTTAAAGTATTAAGTTTAGCGAATTAGTAAATGACATACAATTTCAAGTGCTTTTACAATTCGTAAAATATTGTATAATAAATAAACACTTATAAAGTTAACAATTTATCATTTTAAAACTAAAATTTTAATAATAATCCAAATTTAAATAAAGTTAGAAAAATCAGGTTATATTATAGTTTTAATTATTAAATAGTAATTTACCAAATATATATATATATATGTATATATAAATAAATAAATAAATAAATAAATATATATATATATATATATATATATATATATATATATATATATATATATATATATATATATGTACATATATATATATATATATATGTCATGTATAATTAAGTAACAAGTTAAGTAACAAGACGAAATAGTTTCTTCTAGAAACGAGTCGATAGAAACTTGCGTTTTACCGCAGTTTAGTATGAAATAAAAATAATACCGTCCACTGCAAACGTTTGATTTTTTTAAAGAAAAGTATAGCATCGCAAGGTAGGAGAAATTTGTGAATTGCAAAATTGTAGAGCATCATCCATTTAGTATGAAGAGGTAATTTGTAGAATTTAATAATAACAACAGAACATTTAAATGCGCATTTGATTGCTCGCAATTTCCTACACTGTGTCTAAACGATTACAATAAAAAAAAAAAAAAAAAGAGCCTATTCATCACCAAAACTTTTATTTTCGATGTTTAAACTTTAATCCATCAGCTGCAGTGCACACGTATTCTCTTTCTTGAACTTTACATAGTACACGTTTTATCGTAGCAAGGGGCAAGTATGTTATGTAAAGTTCAAAGTACGGTCACTGTAGTAAGCATTACATCGATTAGAACACATTCTATACCTAGACACCACTTTTGTTATTATAGATGACGCCTTTCAAGAGTTAAAAGGTTAGGAATGAATATCGTATGGCCACTATATTGAAAATAGGAAATATTTAATTGTAAGTTAAAAGAAACATAAAACTTTTTAGAAATATTCATTTTTAATTTCGTAAAATATATAACGACCATGTATTGTTTGTTTTTATTAAAGAATTTACTAATAAAAGTATATTGATAAAAAATAAAATTTCATATCTTCTTTCCCTGTAAAATTTTAATTGGATATGAAAAACGAATTGAACTATAACGAATTTTAATAACTCATATTATTATTCTTCAGAAAGAAAAAAAAAAAAATCTAGTAAAAAAAATTATAAAAAACTACTTCATTTAGAAATTTTTGTAAATGAAAACTTAGTAGCCTGTTCAATACATTTTTATATAAAAATCCATGTTTCACTGTCATTCACATTATTATATATATATATATATATATATATATATATATATATATATATATATATATATATATGGGGGGAAAAAACTATATTTTTATTTCTTCTTGTTTGTTAAAAACCACATATAATCTTATTACCCAATCTACTTCTCGTTTGCTGAAGCAAAGAGATGAAAAGGGAGACTAGCTAAAAATTATTTCTCAAAGATCATCGAAATGAAATATATTGGAAGAAGTGTTCTTAAGAAATATTTGTCATGCTTTACAAGAAAAAACAGGTATCTTTCAAATTCATGAACAATTTTTTTTTTTAAATTTATAATACCATTACAAGTATTTACATTTGGGTGCAGCGAAAACACGTTTTACGGGCCATTTTTGCTCCAAAATTTCAAAAAAGTGCAAAAAATTAATTATTTTTATAACCTTTATATCTCGTATATAAGCATATTATATATATTTATATATATATATGTGTGTGTGTGTGTAATTAAGAAATTTAGAACGTTACAAAATTTAGGTGATAGCGCATACATTATTAAAACCACAAAAATTCAAATAAGGTGCCTGCCTACTGTCGGAAGTGATTGTTTTCTAATAATTGAAAAATTGCCTATTTATGTGCATCATATAAAATAATATAGTTAAAAACAGTGAATGACGTGAAAATATATTTATTTATTTATTTATTTATTTATTTATTTATTTTTTTTTTTTGACTCAAAATATACATAAAATTTGCAAAAAAAAAGCACTTTTTCAAAACATTATAAGTCAAATTTAAATAAAGATATTTTTATTCTGTAAATGTTATTTTGATTATTGAAAGGTTCTTAAGAGAGTGAATTACTCTTAAAACTATAACCATGTTACTTAATATTTTAGAGACGATAAGATTTTACATGCTGAAAAATCATGAAAATATATATGACAGTTCATAACGTCTATCGACAATAATAATAATAAAAAAAATAATTTAAGGAAATTTATTGTAGTAGTTCAATCCCTGAAACAACTCCTTTACAGTATTTTGTCAACGTTTCATAACGTTTCAATTATAACTTTTGCTGTTATGATGTTTTGAGAGAAAGCAAAATGTTAAAAATCTCATTTTGAGAAGAAGCAGAAAACATAATTAAAAACCAGATTTTACCTATTAAACAAAAAAAATATTTTTAAAAGTTCCTGATTTATTTCAAAGTTTTTATTTTCTGATTTCAATTCATTTTATATGCAGTAACAAATTGTGATGCTTATATTGAGTAAAACATTTATGTAAACAAACATTTATGGTCACTTCCGGTTTCAAAAACTTACAGTTGATCAATAATAAAATGCCGGTAACCAAATTTCTAAGCAAGATAGAAACAAAATTCAAACTGATTTCGAAAGCTAAAATGTCAGGCTTTAATACTAAACCAAAAACAGAAAATCGAATTTTTGAACGAAAATTGCATTTTAAAGGTAGTCAGTCACCTTAAATCAAATTAATATACACTCCTTCTGATATTTACAAGGACACTTTATGTTTTGAAATAACTAATGTAAAAATAATTGTGAACAAGATTATACTAAGCGCACATATCTAGTATTCTAAAAACCAAACCTGCTATAATTTATTTAATATGAAGCAAAATTAATAAAAAAATAATGCAAAAAAAATTTTCTCCACGTTTTTAAATGTTCATAATTATAGGGACAATCATTTTTTTTTTTTTTTTTTTTTTTTTTTATTTAACTGACTAGCGGATAAATTACAGTTGACATGCGGATTTTTTAACTAATGGGCTAGATTAATTCATATATAAGCTTTCAATTTTTCCTGGTCGGACAATACTCATAATTCCTCGAAAAGAAAAGAACGTTCTTGTAGTTAAGTATGATAAATGTGTTTTTTAAGTGGAACGATAATTTGAATCCGCGAATTTCTAATGAAATTTGAAGATCTAAAATTGCTGAAGGAAATGTGATCAAACATTGAACTGCTGATTCGATAAGAGAGAGATTTAATGCAAAATCAGAGTTGTTTTACAGAGATCGAAGACTCATAATTCCTCTTAATGTTTCATAATGACTGCTGCTGAATTTGCTCGTAATTTTTAGAGAAAGGTTGGGGTCCACATGTGAGGTCGTGACGGTAAGTCACCACAGTTTGATTAAAATTATGCAAAATATTCAGTTGGGATAGTTAAATCGCTTCGGCGCCAGTGACTCGGCGAAATTTTGGGTCGGATTAGTTTTGTGTCGACATGGTACTGCAACGAAGGAATTAAGTTACGAGATGTAGATGAATAGGAGGCGATTCTGGAAGTTTGGTTGAAATGAAGAGTAGGGAAGTTGGTGGAAAGTGGTATATAAGATGGAGATAATTTTCGTAAAATGTGTGTTGCAGAGTCTTGTCGACGTCTGTCTACGACAAAGTTTAAGGCTTAGAACCTGGATAAAGTTATATTACGATAAAGGAGATTAAGTTGCACTTAAGTTGAGTAGTTGAATGAGTGTTATTGTGTTTTAGTGCGAGTATTCGTGAATGGAAAATTGATTCAGCCGGGAATCCGCTGATATATTTCAAAGTCACGGTATCTAAGTAAAGGTGTGCACCCGTCTCTACGACTTCTACTTTTTTATGGATGAGATATTTCAAATTACCTAAATTAGTTATTATATTTATTTGCTAAAATATTTAATTCTGCAGACTGAGCTACATAATCCAGACCAATGCTTCCATTATTCTAGTAGAATAAACTCTTAGATTTATTTTATATATCTGAGTCTTTGTGCTTTTCTAATTTCATATTTCATATTTAATACTTAAGATTTTTAGGTTAATCTTTGAGGAATGGAGACTAAAAATCTCTCACACACATTTATGCATGTTTAAAATAATTAATAATATGTTAAAATGAATAAAAAACCTGTAATAATCAATAAGTATTTAAAGAGGGAAAGAAAGTCTGTGTTACAGTTGAATAAAAGCGATATTAAATGGTAAAATGTTGCATTTTCGGATGGAAAGCATTTTATTCTTTATTAACCAAATGGTTTAAACAGTTACTGGCATGATCTGAAGATAGAGAAAGACAGAGAAGAATTTTTAAAGGCAGATGTGGATCGGGCATTTTAATCTATGTTACTCTATGGAGCTGTTTCTACTGAAGACAGGATGATTTTAGTAATTTTTTCTATTACTATGAACATTTAATGAATCTATTATTTATAAGTTTTTACAGGGGCACAACGAAAAATTCTTTATCACTATAATCTATGGGCTCAAAGTTCAGTAGCGTTAAATTAAACATCGTGTATTATATGGGGAAAAATACTCAAACACCCTATTATAATTTTCTTTCTTTTGTTTATTTAACAACTAATCTTGCTTTACTTTATCTACAAAACCGTTAATTACTCAATGTTCGGAATGTCGAGTGGAGTCACTCCAGATTTTTTTATTGTACAATTATTAAAAAAATTCTAAAAATAAAATGTTATTCATTCAAATTGACATTCAAAATAAAATGTTATTCAAATGTATTTAAATTTAAAATAAATGTTGAATATGCTTAACAATAAAATAACTAGAAATGAACATTTAGATATTATTGTATGCAAAATATGATTTTCTTTAAAACCAAAAATATATATATATATATATTTACATGCTCATTTTTACTTAAATATCAAAAATGTATATAAGACTGTGTTAAACAAATAATTAGAATTTTCTTTATTTTTCTTTCTTGTAATCTTTGCACTTTCATTTCTTTTTTTTTTCTTTTTTTCCATGGCTTTTAAATTTTACACTTGTTGATTTATGTTGCTATAAATAACAGAAATTAAGAACAATATAATATTGTACGCCTTTATAATAATGCTATCAATCAATTATTTGGACAGACATTAACAGACATTAAAAACGGTTAGTCATTATATGGCCCTGTGTTAAAATGATGTTACTATATAAATATTTGGATTGGACGTTTTTGGTTTTCCTTAGAAAATTCTTTCGCTAATTTACAATGATATAAAACTTTAAATGCAAACTAAGACATTAAAATTGAAACTAAATTATATGCACACTTAACACAGGTCTGCACTTAAAATTTTGATTTGATAAATTTCGCTGATCTTTATGTCTTTTGGTGTTCTGAAACAAAGCAGCAGCTAGTTTTTCTCACATGTAGATTTTTCTCACTACAAGATGCCTAACAACATGGTTTTATTCGTGGATTTTCCGCGGAGAAAATTATGTGGTAACTTTTATAGCACATTTTTATGATTAATTATAATTAATGACGAAAACATGCTAAAAATTACCGAAAATAAAGATATTATATCAATAAATAGACAACCAGCATTAAAAAAATCTGTACGCAACAACGAAAGACTGGCTTAATTTTTGGATTAGAAAATACTAAAGAAAAAAAAATGCATCAGCTTATATTATGAGATCAAATTTTGCCAACATTATTTTTATAGACCTGTATAATTATCAATATTGTTATTTCTTTTTATTAGGATAGAAATCCAACATGTATGTGATTATATTAACATATTTATTCCTCTATAACTAAAGTGTATTACTATTTATTAAAAATTCAATTTGACTAATATTTATTACAAAATTTTTGTTTAGAACAGAAAAGTTTTTTTTTTTTTTTTTTTTTTTTTTTTTTTTTTGAAAATATTAATAATCAGGATTTGTCTGTTACTAACTTTTATTGATGATCCTCTTTATTAAAACATCTCATGTTTATTTAGCAAAATAAAATTTTACTTAAACAGTTCAAGAAGTAAAATAAATTTTGCAAAATGGGTAATATCAGAATAGATTTTTTGAATTTTTTTTTTTTTTTTTAATTATTTTATATACTCCGTATTTACAATGAATTAAAATTCTACATATTCGGATGATGTGATTTTTATTCGAAAGTAAACATAAAATTTTTAAACTATAAAACAATATATATATATATATTTTTTTTTACATTTAAAATAATAGGAATTACAATGCAATTATATGGCAATTTGTATATGAATAGTTTTGTATATTAAGATTTTTATGCTGCAGTTTTATTATCATTTTCAACAGTCATACAACTAAAAGTTTATTTTGAAGAGAGGTGTCGTAACACTTATAAAATCTCTTCATAATTACAAATGTATGTATTTCAAATTATTATTCTGCTGACATCTAAATCTGAGATTTTAACTTGGAAGACAACTGCCTAGAGCTAAATTCTGATTGAACTTGAATGTATATCCAAGAAAATTTGTACGTAACGACAAAATTTAATAATTTAGCAAGACACGCTCATTCTTCATTAAAGTTTGTTATGACAAATTTTCAACAGTTTCTAAACAGTGTTAAAGAATCTACGGGATTTCTGAAACTAAAATACCGATAATTAAAATATCAGTTTCCAGATTCTGCATAAGGTATATTTTATTTAAGAGGTCGCACTTTTGAACTAAGATATATGATTTTGAAAAAAAAAAAAAAATGAAAAAATGAATACTTAATTAAACATACACACATTTGGAAATATGTTATGACAATATACTTAAGAAGTAAAATATATTTCATTACATATTCGTAAAAGTATTTATGTATTTTCATTCGTTAGCAGATAAAGATACTATGAAATCATATAATAATGAGTTTTATTTGAATTAATTTATCACTTCTTTATACGCATAAATATGTAAGCTATATTACATAACTTAATTCATATTTACTATATCAAGATTTACAAAAGTTTTTAATGATGATAAAGTTGTTATTGTATACATAACTTTATTACAACTTTAGATGAATTTTATACTTTGTTTATAAATCACAAAATAAGCTTCTTGAATACTTTAATAAGTTTTATATAAGAATGTCAAAGTTTCATAAGTTTAAGTACAAATGTTCATTCATTCGTGAATTTTATTATGATAAAGTCATACCGTATTTTGAAACATGTTTACTTAGAAATTATACGTAAATTTATCATGAGACAAACTCAGAAACTTATTGAGGGGTTTTCATTAAAGTACTCTGAAATTTTACTTTAAAGAGCAAATATACACACACACATACACACACACATATATATATATATATATATATATATATATTACATTTAATTTTTCGTTTATTTTTGCAATTAATAGAACAATATTTTAATTGTTGTTTCTTAATCTATATATTTGGAAGAAAAGGGTTACATATACAATAATAATAATAATAAATAAACAAATTAATAGAAATACAAACAAGTTTCACATTTAAAATTTTGCGTTAGTTATTACTTTCTAGCTCTTCGTTGCTTTAGTTAATAAACTATTATTCATTGTCAACGACAGTTATTTGTATTAACTTATGGGAATTTAAAATTTTATAGTGTATACAACTGGTTAGCTGTTACAAGAATATTTTTTTTTTTTTTTTTTTTTTTTTTTTTTTAATACAGACCTAAAAAATTGTTTCAATGAAGGTTGTTTTTGTTCCTTTCTAATATATATATATATATACAGGGTGTGGTAGATAAGTAATGAGACTGGCCGCCGCGCGGCGACCCAGTCGCTCGCAGTGCGGTCTGCACCTGCAGGTCACGTGGTGGGGGATCTGAGCTAACAATAGAACCGGTTCGCAGTCGCGTCGGAGCTGTGGCGCAGTGAGGGTCGAGCTTCGCGTATTAGTTGTTTGTGTGCACGTGACACTTGTGAAAATGGATCGCTCGATAGAACAGCGGTATGCAATCAAATTTTGCTTTCGCTTGGGAAAAACTGCTTCGGAAACTTTTGGACATTCCAATACGACCCGGAGACGAAAGTCCAAAGCTTGGAGTGGCACACACCGGCATCCCCGCGGCCGAAGAAAGCAAGAATGTCAAAGTCCCGCGTCAAGACAATGCTGATTGTGTTTTTCGACAAGCGGGGGTTAATTCACAAAGAGTTTGTCCCTCAGGGGAAAACTGTGAATGTCGAATTCTACAAAGAAGTCCTTCAGTGAATGCACAGAGCCGTCAAACGGAAGCGACAGGACCTTGCTCAATGCTGGCATCTCCACCACGACAACGCTCCGGCGCACACAGCGTTCCTCGTGACCTCCTACTTGACCCGAATTGGAGTTGAAGTTCTGCCAGAGCCACCATACAGCCCTGACTTGAGTCCTCCTGATTTCTTCCTATTTCCGAAGGTCAAAAGATGCCTGAAGGGTCATCGTTTCGACGATATTCCGAACATCCAACGTGCTGTCACGAAGGCACTAACTGGGATAACTCCAACGGACTACAGTGGGGCCTATGAAGCTTGGAAAACGCGCTGGCAACGTTGTGTCGACGCCCAAGGCGAGTACTTTGAAGAATATTAACGTTTTGTACAAATCGGATCAATAAATTTGTTTTTCTAGACTGAGTCTCATTACTTATCTACCACACCCTGTATATATGGTATAAAAAATGCATTTATAAAGAAATTTTTTTTTTCTGAAAATTCGAAACTAATTTCACAAGTACAATACATTAAAAACACACAATCAATTGATTGGGAAGAAAATCATATTTTTTATTGAAATTTATTTTTCCGACTGAGTGAAAATAATGCCTGGACTGGGAGTCGAACCCCAGATCGATGACTTACAAGGTCAATGCTCTACCATTTGAGCTATCCAGGCCGACATCCGGTGGACATTACTCACTCAGACAACCTTTAGGCAACCATATTTTCCCTCATCAGTCGGAAAAATAAATTTCAATAAAAAATATGATTTTCTTCCCAATCAGTTGATTGTGTAAATTTAATATATTTTATTTCTTTTTCCCATTGTTTAATAGTGTTTTCTGTTACCTGCGGCTTATTTCTGTTGAGCTATTTACATGATAGATCAGATGTTTCTGCCTAAAGATTGTCTGAGCGAGTAATGTCCACCGGTTGTCGGCCTGGATAGCTCAATTGGTAGAGCCTTGACCTTGTAAGTCAAAGATCAGGGGTTTGACCACGGCTGACTAAAGTAATCGGCTTTTGAAGCTATTCGTGACGTCACTCTTTCCGTCGATGCCCGCTGCTAAACTAAGCAGTGACAATGTAGAAAAAATAGCTGATCTAAAAATGTTATTTTTATTGTAATATCAGATCAAACTGTTCCGTTTCAATTCGAAGATTTGTACAAAATATGAAGAAATATATATGTCCTGTAATTTAATGCAGTTATAATAATGCACTAAATACAATTAATACAATTATTATATACATTAAAAATGAAAAACATTGAAGCTAAGAAATCATGAAATAATTGCTAAAATTATATGAGATTTTTTTTTTTTTCTTTTAAATATGAAATCATGGGAAATAAGTAAATTAATTTTCTTTTAGATTCTGAACCAAAGCAAAAAAATTTATAATATCGTTTCAGAAATTCTGATAATAGTTTCATTAGTAAGATTTATTTATTTATATATTATATATATCTATATATATTTACAGTACAATAATAATAATAATAATAATTAAAAAAAAAAAAAAAAAAAAAAAAAAAAAACACTAAAATAATATAACACTTTTCAGAATAAAAAAAATGTTTTATTTGGAATATAAACTAACAAATAATTTAATAAAAATTTTCCAAAAGTCAGCTGAAAATATTTTAATCCTGAAAAAACACATTTTAACACATATAAATGAACAAAAAAGGACCTAAACTTAATTATCATAAAATATATCTATCAATGTATCATTATTATAATAAAATTTTCCAAAAATTTTTAAAAGCTCAAAATTTTACATATAATCTCTAAAGAAAAGCGTATTCTGATATGCATGGAAAAGTTAAAATTTTAACAAATATTCCATCGCCAAAAGGAAAAAATTCATGTAAACATAAATGTTCTATAAATCTCTTCTTTTTTACTATCTATATAAAAGTTCAAAAGTCGATAAATTTTGAAGCGAATAACAAAAGTGTCTATTTACATATAGTAGTTAATGGAACATATTTTCTTTAAATAGAATCATTTAAATAGTAAATAGAATTTTGGGTCTTACTTTGTAGATTGATTGAAAAGTTAGTTTTTAAAAACAGTTTTGTACTTAAATGCTAAAAAATTTCATGAAATTTCAGAATTAAAAAACAAAAATATTAAAAAATAAATCAATAAATAAAATTATCAGTTGATAGAGATAAAAATTAACTTATAAATGTATCCACAAAATAATATCCGAATATGTTAAGAATATATATTTGAACATTAATAATAAGAAATGAAGCAAATAAATAAATTAATTAATAAAAATATGTTAGCAGGAAACATTTTAAAAGTTTTCGTTTGTATATATATATATATATATACTATCAATATTTTATCATTATTATTAAAAATTTTTTAAAGTTCAAAGTTAGATGTATAATCCCTAAAGAAAGGAACATTCCTACACACTAAATTGTAAAAGTCAATAAACTGACAATTGCAATCTAAATAAGCAAATAATCTAATTCAACGTTTATGGCATAAAATGCTTTAATTAAAATATAACAAATAATTTTATAGCCTAAAAGCAAAATTAATTTTCATCTAAGTATTATATCTATATTCTATTTTATATATATGCTTCTACTATGCTTAATAGATCATTATTATATTATATATATAAAATATCTTCCAATATTATTATTAAAAATATTATTAATTTTATTACATTAATACTTGTTAAAAAGTTTTTAAATTAAATAAATTCTAAAATGCATATTAGTAAAGGTGTCTATTTACATATGGTAATTTGTAGTAATAATAGAATAAATTAAATATTCAGCAAAATCAATAAAATAGTAAATACAACTTTAGGTCTTACTTTGTAGACTAATTGCATAGTAAATTAAAAAATATATGTATTTCTATATTTAAATTTTAAAAATTTCGTGAAATTTCAGAATTTTAAAATAAAAACATTAAATGATTAAATAAAAAGTAACTTATCAATGAATCTATTAAGTAATATCCGAATATAGTGAGAATGTCTATTTGAACAATAATAGCAAGAACCATTTTTAAAAAATTGAAATTTATACACACACGCACACACACACGCACACATATATATATATATATATCAATAGTTATAGGAGCATTTTGATGCACTTAATATCATATTTCGATGCATATACATACAAATTTTCATAACTCTATACAGTAATTATATATATATATATATATATATATATATATATATATATATATAGCATCTATCAATATCATGTTATTATTGAAAAGTTTTCAATAATTTTTTTTTTAAGCTAAAAATTAGAGACATCATCTTTGAAGAAAATAAGAATCTTATACACATAATTGCAAAAGTCAATTAACTGGCATTTAAAATATGCCAAAAAAAGCAACTTACTTAACTCAAATTTTGATACCAGAAAATATTTTGATTAAAATTATATCAAACAAGTTTGTCGCAAAAATTCAAAATTAATTTTAACATTAATATTATATAATGTCTTCTTTTTTTTTATTTATTAAAGAAAGCTCAAAATTTGATAAATTCTGGTACGCCTTTAGGCAAAAATGTATGCTAAAAAATGTCAATTTCAGCATTCAATAATAAAATTATTAAAATAATTAAATAAAACGTAACTTATGAATGAAACCACAAAATGATATTCGAATATGTTCTGAATATGAGTTTGAACAATAATAATTATAAAATTATAAATAGTGATTGGAGGGGGGGGGGATCAGTTAGTAGGAAGCATATAAAAAAAATTTCAAAATAAATAAATAAATAAAACAGTAATTTACAAATATATATATAAAGAGAGAGAAGGAGAGAATCCACCATTCTCTTAAACGGAAAATAAAAAATGAAATTCTTAAACATATTTCAACGATCAATTACAGTCAATTTTCAGTAATAAATCCCGATTACTAATACAAAAAATCAGATGCATTTAAGAATAAAAAATTAGAAACAAAACATGTCTAATAAGAATTAAGTTTTGAAATAAAACTCGAATTATTAAATTTAAAAGGAATTTTCATTTGATATTTGATTTTTTAATAAACTTACCTTAATTATTAGAAAACAGGATAACGCGCAGATTGACATGACAGTTTTTACAATTGCGATTTTAAAACAGCACAAATACGATTAGATAATCAAATATGATAGTGCGATTTTAAAACAATACAGTTAAAAATCACTTATTTATAGGTACTAAGTACCTACCCCCTAAATTTTTTAATTTTTCTGTCTTCTTTCTTTTCACTTGAATCATGTTTTACATTCTTAATAGTCTTTAATTCTAAGACTTTGTTATTTACAGATTTTACATAGTTCAGTAAACAAATGTTAACAAAAGTTTTAACAATATGCATAATCACAATCTCCAAAGGACAGTTACATTTACCACAGAAGTTGTTAATAAACCAGAGTCCATGCGTTTTGAAATGCAAATTTGTTATTTTTGTGAATAAGGAATGTTGTTTTCCCCTATAATGCAAAAATTGCTCTTCGTACATTTCGCTTATTAACTTTTGAAAAATTAGATATGTTTCAGAAATTATCATGACTGTATTTTCTGTAGGATACTTCAATCCCCCACGATTTAATTCTTCTATGTATGAATACATTGTGTCATCTAGATTTCCGGAAATATCAAGTAATATTTCTTTGTCGGTGACACAAAATTCTAAACATTCACTGCAATTCGTTTTGATTGTTTTCACACAATAGCCTCCAATATAAGTCAAAACGTCTGCATCAGCACTTGAAATATCATTTAGATCAATTGGGTCATGTATTACATCTGAAAAAGGTGTAGGATCTAAATCATTATCCAATACCTTTTCATGATCTGTTAGCTGGCCTAAAAATTCCTTAAAAGTAATTATGCCTTTGGATTTAGACTGAAGCTGAAGAATCGATTTTATTCTTAATTTTTTTTCTGATTCCAGAATTTGCTGAACAGAGACATGGTAATTACTGCCAGACATCTGTCTGTATTGAGAAAATCGATATTCTAATTTGTCTGTTTGAAACTTGGATGTCAAGACAAATTTTGCGCCTTGAGACAAAAGGTACTCGATCACTTCTGCAACAGCTGATGTCGTTTGCGTCAACGCAAAAAAAGTTTCCTCGCTTAAACAATCAGATCTAGAATCTTGTTTCAAATTTTTCCACTCATTAATCCAACAGCAAAAGTCTTTCAAAAAGATTAATCTTTCATCGTATAAGGAAGTAAAAGGCTTACTATCATCACATTTTGTATAAATTCCTTTATTTAGATGGCTAATGTTCATGATATTCCACCATTTTCTGATAATTTGATTGAATTTAATTGTATCGTTACAAGAAATCAAATTCATTTTTTCACCTAAGCATTTAAGAGCAGCATCATTGCTCTCATCAAAAATTTTCAAAGCAAGGCCTACATTCTGTTTTTCTATATTGGATGGATATAAACATTTTATCGATAATTTATGTGCTAATTTTACTATAGAAGATTTTTCTTCGTGATACATTTTTCTAAAATGGGAAAACTTTGGTGTAATAATTTTGGAGTAATTATCCATATCAGGGCAAATGAAGGTTTTTTCTGCATCTTTTTGATTTAGCCAATTATTTCGGATGGATTTTAGAAGATGAACTGAATCGAATAGTATATATATTCTTTTTGAATTGTTAGCTGGATTAGTAACAAAATTTGATTGGGGAGTATGACCTAATTTAGAAAACATATTCCTATTAACCCTGTTATTATCAGAAATCAAACATATCACTGTAAATCCCAATTCTTCTAAAATCTCAAGAGCTTTACAAACTAATTTAAATAAATACTCAGCATTTAAATTTTTAACAGGTACTAATGCCAAGATTTCCTTGTAACTAGAAAAAATAGAAGTAATCATAAAAGCCTGTATTGTAGTTGCGACTTCACCAGTATTATTTGCAGCAAAACCAGAAATTTTTTCACCTTTATATGAAATGCACTTTTTCACGTAAACTTCATCAATTAATAAATTTATAAGCTTTTCTTCTTCTTTTAGAGTAGTGCATTTTTGTTTCAAATAATCTTTGTTAGCACTGCAATCAAGAGAGCTATCTAACTTTAAAATGCTTGTTAATTTATATAAGTAATTTATAGAAGGAAAACTTAGCAGTTCACTTTCATTAAGCAGTGTATAGCATGAGGTTGAATTCATATACAATGAATAGGCAAAAATAATTAATTCGTTGCTATACCTTCGTGCCATCTTTGTTTTCTTTGACAATTTCATCTGTTCTAATATAAATTTATGTTTGTCATATTCAACATCACTATCCGAATTCAAACTGGCTCTTTCCCAAAGTTCTATGGCTTTTTCATCGATGGGAGTTTCATAAACCTCTCTGTTTAGGTTTTTAACTGAGCTCAGTAAATTTTCAAGTTCACTCCAATACGATAATTTTTCTGAATTTAAAATATTCTTAAAGTGAAAGGGACTCACAGAATTATCATCGTGATAAATATTTAAGCTCATATCTTCATTCACTTTTATGCTGGAGTGGATTTTTGGAACATTATCAAAATTTAAATTTAAAAGATAAATATTGGTTTCATTCTTAATTAAAAATGTTTTATGCACAAAGCTATTTACCTTATCTTCAACATGCATTGAAAAATCTCTAAAGTCCTTGATTTTGTCATCATCTTGAAAATTCAACAAAACATTTTCATCAATTTTCATAATTTTTTCCTCACGACTAGGTCTTGAATTTGTTGATTTATCCTGAGATAAATATTTAGGTATTTCAGCACAATTAAAAATACAAGGATACGCTCCTTTTTTCAATTTTGGATTCTTTCTGGGAATTTTGATAATAGTGCCATCTTTACCTGGAAGTTCATCAAATCTACTAATGTCACTTTCGGAAAAATGCCTTTCGCAAACAACACTTCTTGCAGAAGGTTCCCAATCCTTTCGAGGTATTTTCCTTAGCCAAAGCTTTTTAGCCTCTAAATCTTTTGGGAATTGATATACCGAGACGTATTTCTTGTCTTTTTCATAATTTCCTTTACAAAAAGGAGCCACACAATGATCGGGCATTTTGGCACAAATGAAAAATACTTAATAAGCTTTGTTCATCAGAAAAAATAAACATTTATATATCAATAAAATCAAATTATAGAACTGAATCGCACAAGCGTTACTATTCATTCGCGGAATATTTCATTTCAAACCGTCGAGAGAGAAGAGAATAGCAATAGCAAAGCTGAAGTCCGGTTTGGTCGGTTTTCAAATTTCCCAGACTAGACTCCTCTGTGCGCAAAGAGGGTCAGTTTTTCTTTTCACTGCTTCGACGGAAATTGTGACGTCACGCCTCTTGATTTCGTAGCTTCAAAAGCCGTTTACTTTAGTCAGCCGTGGTTTGACTCCCGGTCCAGGCATTATTTTCACTCAGTCGGAAAAATAAATTTCAATAATTTCACAAGTGTAACTAAAATAAGTGAGATTTTTTCCGTTGCGTTAATTAAAACTATTATCAAATAAAAAGGAATCAGAAGTAAGAGAAATAAACTGTTAATTTGATGACAGTATCATTGTTAAGATTAAAAATATTATTTCAGTTCAAACAAATTTCACGAATGAAGGCAAAACAAAGAAAATTAAAATAGAAATATAAGGACAGAATATCTAAAGCTTTTAATAGATTGCGTCCAAAATTAAACTTGCCATTTTAGAGCACACGTATCAAACACGTATTAAAATTGGGTAATATTCAAGTGATGGAAAATTTATCTAATAAAAAAAATGTTTAAAAAAACTCCACTATAGGGCGCATTATAGTATAGTGATGTCAAAGACCAAGCTGTAGGAAACTAATGGCGAAACATTTTTCTAGAGCTTGACGTCCAAGATCAACTGAGTTACCATAACATCTGTCTCCGACATTGAAGAGAGTATAAAATTCCATATGCGTAATATTCTCCATCGTAGCTGCTTTTTACAGTTGAGCCTGCAATTTGACGCTTCGAGATGGTCACAGACGACGATGGAAATCATATCGAGAAAGTTTTGTAAACAAGATAAAATTTTGGAGTTTTTGCTATTCATAAATTTAGTAGATTTTTATTAAATTCTCGAAAAAACTATAATCCGCCCTCTTGTTGTGGTTTTTGGAACTTTTTGAACTAGATAATTTTTCCATCATCTGATGATGCTATTAAAAAAGTTTCATGAAATTGGGCAGTATAGTATTTGCTACAGAGCGCTCTAAAATGATAAGTTTAATTACGTATGCCCGGTATAATCATGGATAATTATGTCATGAGATATGATAACTGTTAGTTCCGATAAACTAAGCACAGGTCCTCATTTTCAAAGATGTAAGTGTGATTTTATAAAGGTCGTTCTAACGAGTCCGAACCGGTATTCATGTGAATTTCAAGGGGAAAAAACGAAAAGTATGAAATGTTATACCGACGAGCATATTATCTGGAATCAAACTTGGCATATCTCGTTCAACAACCTCAATCCTCCCTTTCCTAGGATGGGTAAATTTTGACTCCATTTGGAAGTTAAACTTTAGTTATGGGCACCTCATTCAGTTGACGCGTAACATGATTGTAAAAGTGTGCTAATTCACCACATATAGAAAATTTTGATCAAAGTGCTTTCTACATCGTTTCTGAGAAGAATAAACTGTTTTAGGATATGCGCATTGGGAAATATATATTTTCAAATAAATGTATTTCGTATAAAGTTCCTAGGAAAAGTTCACAAATTATACTGTCCACGTAATATATACGTATACTTTTAAGGATAAAAAATATATTAACTCTTTTCATTGTTAATTCTATATTGAATCGCTACTCTTCAAATTTTAAAGAAATGGTTTAATAGAAACCGAAACTAATTCGTAAATATTTATTTATTTATTTCCTTTAGTTCAGATATTTAAGTTATATTTAAATTACATTTATTTACATTTAATAACACTGCCACATTTATTTTTTAATATGATGTATTGAATATTTGCGTGCAAATTGCAGATTAATTGCATTTTGTGAAAAATAGGTAAATTGACGTGTACATATATACACAGAAATTCATATATTTTCGCCCCTAAAGGCCTTTCAATAATGTATGTATTGAATTTTTCTACTTCTTAATGAGGTATTTATTTCAATCCTACAAAAATAATTGAAAATTTTCTCATATTTTCCATTCTTCTTTTGGAGGATCAATATCAAGATGTTATATCCAAAGAGCAGATTTAAGGATGACTTCCAGACTATAGATACAATAGCCACAGCATATAATTAACATGGTGTTATATGTGCGTACATCCTCGTATATGTACAGCAGATAATGTACAATTTTAAATACTGCCTTTAAAAATACGACATGGTTACAAACTTTGTAAATCTCTTACCAAATTACTTACAGTTCAATAAAGGGTGCGAGTGCGTGTGTGTACTAATTTCATAACTTAATTTCAAAAAATATCATTTATTAATATCTTTATGTATAATGAAAAAAAAATATTTTTTTACAGCATTTTCGTAGTTATAGTCGCAACATCAGTAGTTACTAAGGAACGAAATTCTTCAACATATGATCGGGAATTTCACAGATTTGTAAAGACTGGATTTTAAATAAGGCGTAAATTTATAATAATGTTCATATAAATATTTGCCGTCACAGAATCTCAGCGAATAAAAAATGGTATTGTGACTAAATTATTTGAAAAATTACATCATATATTGATTTTTAGACTGTTTTTTACCACTCCTTATACTTAATGGAGATTTCCTCATCTGCAAAATCTACAGTTGTGTTTACTCACATTCTTTCAAAACCAAGTTGTTTCGCCTGAAAAAAAAAAATGTGATTTACAAATTCATGTCCAATTTCCATATGAAATAAAATCTGCAGAGCAAATGCAACCCTCTGTGTCTCACCATTTTGCAGTACTTGTCATGTGCGAGTACGTACGCTGTGCGAGTAAAATAATAGTCTGCAGAATGTTAGAAATAATCAGCTAATTTTTCCTATTCCTAAGAACACATTGCAAACAAATTTTCATAATCCACGGTTGAAATTAACTAATTTAATGAAAATATGAGATTGATTCAAACACGGTAATATTTCTTTGAATTTTTTTTTTTTTTTGTTTTGGCTATTTTGCATATTGCATTTTTAGATTTTTATTTCCTTGAATTTTTCATAGTAGCTTTAGATTATAATTTAAATTAACTTAAATTATGTAATTATTAAAATACATGTAGTTTATATGTAAAACTATTTTATGAATTATAATTTATTTTAAGAAATATAATCGATTGAGATGCTTTATACGTATATTTTCTATAATTAGAAAAATTTTAAAATCGAGAACATATTTGTTTTTATAAACAAACACTTAAAACCTTTTCCACATTAACGAAATTCAAGAAAATATTTCATTGTCACAAAAAGTAAAAATATTCAGTAAACTATATCAGAAATATTTCTCTTAAAATATCCAATAGTCAAAAAATTAAAAAAACAATTATTATGTAATTTTATTTTAATTCTTAGAAACAAGTAAAATTTGATAAGATTCTGTCTTTAATGAAATTATTGAACATGACATAATTTTAATTGTCGTATGTTATTAATTATTCTTATGCTTTAACAAACCCAAAAGTAATTTTGTCCTTTCGATAAACCTCTAAAACCTTTTGCCGATTTATTTAGAAAATTTTTACGTTTCTGCCCGATTACTTAATAAGATCTTGAGCATCTTCTTAGAAGAATCCTGTCTGATGAAAGATATTGATTTTAATGAATGCTGACACACTGTTTATCTGCTTTTGTTAAAATGTTCAGAGCATCATACATTTAATCGATTGTTTGATTTCAATTTTAAACAAGATTTTTATAAGATATTTTTTCTTTCTTTAAATTTCATATTCAAATAACCTCTTCAAAATTAGATAGGCTTTTATTATTTTTATTATTATTATGAATTTTGTTTTTATTTAAGTGTTTAGTCCAAATATGTTCAACGGTATAAATACAATACGGTCATTATTTAAAGTAACTTAAAGAAGTTTTATGATTATTATAATTATTTTCACGAACAAATATTTCACGAACACATTTAATTAATTTTCTCTTTTAAAAGAGAGTAATTACTTTGCTGGATACAGGCTGTAAAAAATACATACATACATTAGGTATTCTGACAGTCTAAAATAAAAACCACGAAAGAACAATCAAAAAGTCATAAAAATATTAACGAAAAATCCCTTTATTATTAAAAAATAAAAAATAAAAGAAATGAAAACCCTGAATATCCATATATTTTTAAACGTTAAAAACAGTATGTATATAGATAGAATCTGGTTCTTACGCATAACAGTCCTTATGCGTATGTACCAAGTCTATGTTATTTTCAACGAAACATATTTTGTAAACCTTTTAAATTCATTTAATTATATTTGTTAGTCGAAGGTATATGTTCAGATTCTTTTCTAAAAATACCAGTGATAAATCTGATTTTAAAATTAGAAAGTTAGATAGGTATGCTTATGCAAAATTTGCATTTCATCACCTGTTGTTTTCTTTGCACAACCTTGTAACAGTATATATGTATATATATATATATATATATATATATATATATATATATATATATATATATATAAGATGAAATGTGGCGTCGTCCTGGTCCTATTTCTTATTTTGCAAATGCAAAAAAGAAAGAAAATATATAATTAATTGGATTATTATTTTTTCAATGTTTCAGTTTCAGAGCATGCTTTTAATGGTTCTTCTTTGTCTCTTGCTTTTAATTGTCTGTTTATTCCATTTACAAAATACTCGTAATTATTCATAATTTTTAATCTTTGTTATAAATTTGTTTTTGAGGTATTTTTTACCAAAATTTGCCGATTAATACCTTTAAAAAATGAAAACCATTCTTTTTTAAGTTACAAATATTGATTTTAAAAATTTGAAGTTTATATTTATTTAATTTTCATTTATTTATTTATTTATGTATTTTCATTATTGTTATTATTATTATTTTGTAAATAAAAAAAAAAATAATAATAATAAAATTGCACTGTTATTTTGGATTAATAATTTTTCAAGAACAACAGAATAGCACAAATTCCGGTCCCGTATAGTTAAAAATTTTATATCTATAGATAATAATTTTATATCTCCTAGATAAAATGATAACATAAAAAAATCCGAAAATGCTACCACTTTATCCAATTTATAATTATATTAAATTTACAAAATAATAATATTAATAATAATAGTAATATTAAATAAAATCTATAGTTCATGTACATAATTTACATTTATTAAGAGCATTTATATTTTCAACGTCGTATGCCTAAACTGTAACGAATGGGCAATTAAAAATGTAAATGAATCATTTTTGGATTTTGAAAATTTGAATAGTCTAGATTCAATCTTATATTCAATATTTACAAAAATTGAATATTTCTAGAAAAAATTTTAACAAAATTCTTACATAGCTCAACGAATCACTTATATTATTATCTATATAAGTAGTTGCTCTTATTCACAATGTTTCTCTCAAGAAACACTGCTTCCACTGAAAAAATGATGTGATTTAAAAATCAATGTTGAAAATTGATGCATTGTAACATTTTTACCGCAAATGCATTTTGCTGTAGTTTTCATGTGCATGAGCTTATCTTTTAGTCGTAGTAGTAAATGTCATGAAAATCTAAAAATTAGGCATCCAATTTTTCATGATGCTAAAAACTCATCATTAGGACAACACACTATTAGGACACATAAATTATGTGTCCAAATTTCTTTATACTAAGACATTTCTTAACTTAACTATTGCAACATATATATATATATATATATATATATATATATATATATATATATATATATATATATATATATATATATATATATATACATATATGTATATATATATATATGTATATATATATGTACATATATATATATATATATATGTTGCAATAGTTAATTTAGAAAATGTCTTATTATAAAGAAATTAGGACACATAATTTGGATACCCTGCATAATACATATCCTTGAATATTTCGTAAACATGTTTTTGTCGAAATGTGGTATTAAATTATAAATTAAATTAAATTAAAATGATGTTTGCAACATGTAATTTATATGTAGAACTGTTTTACGAATCAAAATTTATTTAAAGAAAGAAAATTAAAAAAAACTTTTTTACATGCATATTTTATGGAATTAGAACATTTCAAAAATCGAGGATATACTTTATATTACGAACGTTTAAAAAATTTTGCACATTAACGTAATTATTTAGCATAAAAAAATAAAAATATTCTGGAAATTAATTCAAAATTATTTCTCTTTAAATTTTTAATACTTAGAGAATTAAGAAAATCATTATTCTGTCATTTTATTTTAATTCTTAAGAACAAGTAAATTTTGATTAGATTCTGGTTTTAATGAAATTATCGAACTTTGCATCACAAAAAAAAAAAAAAAAAAAACAATAAATAACAGGAGATAATTTTAATTGCCATATGTTATTAATTATTCTTATTTTTTAACAAACATAAAAGTATTTTTGTCTTTCCAATAAGCTTTTAAAATCTTTTCCCGATTTATTTAGAAATTTTTTATTTTTCTGTCCGATTACTCAAAGAGATATGGAGCATCTTCTAAAAAGAATCCTGTCTGATGTTAAATATTGATTTTAATGATTAGGTAACACAGTTTATCTGTTATTGTTAAAATATTCTGTGTATCATACATTTAATCGATTGTTTGATTTCCATTTTAAACTAGAGAGTTATAATACAAGATATTTTTGTTTCCTTGTATTTCATATACAAATAAACTCTTCAAATTTAGATGTTATTATTATTATTGATTTGTTTTTATTTAAGTGTATGCACCGCACCTTTAGAATGTAGAAAAAGAGGGCAAATAAAGCTTAATAAACCCCATAGAAATAGCATGGGACGAAAAGCAAAAAAAAACTCACAATGTCAAGTGTGTTTAAAAAAAAAAAAAAAAAAAAACAGGCTCACACCGGAAGTAATAAAGGGACAAAATTGACTAGAAAAAGACATCGAAGCCTCTTTATTTAAGTGTATGCACCGCACCTTTAGAATGTAGAAAAAGAGGGCAAAAAAAGCTAAAAAAAAAAAAAAACATAGAAATAGTATGGGACGAAAACCAAAAAAACTCACAATGTCATGTGTGTTAAAAAAAAAAAAAAAAAAAAAAAAAAAAAAAAACAGGCTCACACCGGAAGTAATAAAGGGACAAAATTGACTGGAAAAAGCCATCAAAGAGCGGGAACGGGCGGGCTGGGGCATTGGTCCTATCGTCCAGGATTAATACGACTCGCCTACTACGTTCAAAGATTTTCAACGGTATTAACAAAGCGATATTTATTTAAAGTAAATTAAAATAGTATTATTATTATTATCATTATTATTATTTTCAAGAACAAAATTTTTAACAAATAAAATAAGAAGTATTTTCAATAAGTATTTTTAAAAATCTTTGATAGATTCCTAAAAATGTATCTCGACAGTTACCTTAATTGATACAATAATTGACCAAATATTAATTTGAAAACATGCGATATTTCATAAATGGGACAACTATGTTTTCCTTTTTGATTAAAAATTACTCGTTTCGATATGAGAATTTTCATTTACCAATTTTTGAGCACTTTCTTTGTAATGTTTGGTTTGCTGCGTCAACATGAAATTATCTTTGAATCATGACTATTAATAGTGTAAATAGTAATAGAAAAAACCAGATACTTTAACTCATCTATAGTATATTAATTTGAAACATGTTTTTGTCTGTCTCCCCTATATTGAGAGAACTACTTGGTGTAAAAATTTGGTTAAGTTGTCTAAAAAAAGGTCTTAGTCTGTAGATGGGCTATGAAAAGAGAAAAATAAAAAGAAGTCGAACGGTTTCCCTCCCGGGGGGAAACGAGTTAAAAACACATTTACGAGCTTAACTAAGCTCCAAATTACTTCACGTTGAAGAAATTGTACAGTACATATGGGGACTAGAGTCGAATACTAAAAAATCACTTTCTGCGAATTTGGAATTTTCGATTTTAAAGGGAAAAAAGGGGGAAAGTAGATTTGGGGGGGAAGGGGGGAAATTAGTTTGAGAGGGAAATCCATTCTAGCCCCACACATGTAACACCTCATTTTAAAGGTCTTGAAATTTCATGTCGATTGGGGATGTTTGTATACAATATAGTGCAACCCCTGGTGGTGAAAAATGGAACTAGGTGATTTTGCTGTAGACCCTATCATGTTAAATCTTATTTTAAAGGTCTTGGTATTTCCTGACCGTTGGTGATGTTCGTACAGAACACGCTGCGCCCCCTGGCGGTGGAAAGTGCAACTAAAGGATTTTGCAGCTGACACCACCATGTGACACCTTATTTAAAAGGTCTTGGAAATCCAAAGCGATTGATGATAGAGGTCTTGAGATTTCTTTTTGATTGGGGATGTTTGTTTATAATATAGTGCGCCCCCTGGTGGTGAAAAATGGAACTAGGTGATTTTGTAGTAGACCCTATCATGTTATATCTTATTTTAAATGTCTTGGTATTTCCTGACCGTTGGTGATGTTCGTATAGAACACACTGCGCCCCCTGGCGGTGGAAAGTGCAACTAAAGGATTTTGCAGTTGACACCACCATGTGACACCTTATTTGAAAGGTCTTGTAAATCCAAGGCGATTGATGATAGAGGTCTTGAAATTTCATGTTGATTGGGGATGTCCGTATACAATATACTGCACTCACTGGTGGTTAAAAATGGAACTAGGTGATTTTGCAGTCGACCCTATCATGTTACACCTTATTTTAAAGGTCTTGGTATTTCCTTACCGTTGTTGTTGTTCGTATAGAACACGTTGTGCCCCCTGGCAGTGGAAAGGACAACTAAAGGATTTTGCAGTTGACACCACTAGTGACACCTTATTTGAAAAGTCTTGGAAATTTAAGGCGATTGGTGATGTTCGTATACAAGATACTGTACCCCCTGGTGGAGGAAATTGAATTTTGCAACGCGTGCGTAGCATGCATGCCTGCTATACAGTGCAACAACCACAGGCAGAGGTAACACGAGTCAGAGGTTCGCTCGGTTTAAGGTTCATTTTTGAGAAATTTTTCATGTTATTAGTGGCCTGTATATACGCTGCCGCAGGCACCGGGTCACAAGCCCAAGTTCTGTTCTGTTTGAGGCTTTTTTTTTTTTTTTTTTTTTTTTGTGATTTAAAAGTAGAAATTCAAACAAAATCGAGTTAAAGATACAATACCATACAAATTTAAGGTTCATTTAAGGTTATTATCATGGGCCCGGGAATCGCCGGACGGGTCAGCTAACATGTGGTCTTAGTATTAAACGAAATAGAAAATGAAAGATAGGAACTGTTTATTTGGAGTCAGTTTGACGTCACAATGACTGCACTTTGTAGAAAGTGATGCCATGTATAGTATTGCTATTTATAAGCATTTTTCTGACTTTCTTTTTTTTAAGTGAAATGTCGTAAATTATATTAGATGTTTTAACTTGAAATACATTTAAATAATAATGCGACGTTTTTTGAAACATTTCGGTCAATAAAATGATCGTCGAATTCGACGGGTTCCAGCTAGTTAACTTTTATTTTAAATTGTAGAGGAAAGTAAGGGCTCGGGAAGTTAAAGAACTCTTAAATCCAATATGATTATACAATAATGCGATTTAGACTATATCAAAAGCTTGCATCACCAATGTAACAGACTGCTATATCACCAGCTGTAACTCGGGATATTTAACCCTACATAAAGTAGAATTATCGCCGGCCTAAACTCTTTTTTTGTAATCACAAAAGCACTCCATTAAAAAAAAAAATCACTTCATTTTATATCAAACTAATTTTCCTAAAACTACTCGCATTCAATTCCTATCCAACTTTCACAACCTATATAGATTATCTTCTTAAATTCTCAAACTACCTGTTTTTCGACCGCATTTCTTGGAATCACGGAAGCCTCTGCGCAAATGCTTTCTCGACGAGACCAGTGTTAAAATAGGGGAGATAGTCATCTGATTCAGAGATAAAAGGCTAAAAGAGAGCGCCGTATTACTGGGTATTTTCCAAATCCCAAGCTGTTGGTCAGTTTGACCCCCCTCCAAGCTTATGGACTCTCCCTCACTGCTAGTTTTAGGAATCGTGGTTACACTATAACCAATAACAAGCGACATGCCATGAAAACCCAAATGCACCTCTACTTGACACTTCCAACCAGTTTTCTCCCACACGTCATCGCCAAAATATCCTGGATCCAGTTAGAGACCTTCACATTCTCAAACGAACACTTTACCTCAAATAGACATTATCACTTTAGACTACTTTCAATACTAAATTAAACTGGTGACCTTTACTTTCTGAACCCACTATTCTAACTCACCACAAACATTTGCAACCTCCTCCAATACGGGATTTCATTGGCGACCTTTACTTTTTCAACTCGACGCCACTCATATCTTACAACTCCCTCCAACGAAACAAAAGTTTTCATGAGGGTTCAAAACTGACCGAAATTAAAACTTTACCATTTAAACTATCCCTTATCGGAATTTAACTTTAAGGTAGGTACTTTATCTCCAACAAAAATGAAGTGAATCGTATAAGATTTTCCTCTAAAAAGAATTTTTAAAGCTATAATTTCTTTTAGCTAAAGGAAAAGGGTAGATTGGGAAGAGAATAAAATGAAGTTTTATTTAATTTTAATGATCGCTAAGCAAAAAGAAAAAAATGATAATTGATGAGCAAAGAAAAATTAGAAATTCATACTTAGAAAACGGTCTTTTTATAAGGAAAAACTCAACGGCTTTAAAAAATATCTTAATGAGTTCTTTCACATCGGTAAATACCAAGATTACAGTGGTTTCTGACAACCAGGAGATTTATCTATAACTTAGGAAGTATCAAAACAAAAAAACATTTGCTTTACATGTTCACGTTTGACAGCAATTTTCATCTGTATGATAATTCTGGTTTCCCTCCAAGCCAATATAAATGATAACAGGCCTCCAGTTTTACATGTTGAGGCAAGAAAACTGAAATGGGTTTTCCATCAGCGTTACGCTCCGAGAGAGTAAAGTAGAGTTTCTGAAACAGTAAAATACTTAGAGGATGCTCATTCAAAGAAGTAGGTATAATTTGCCTCTGGAATGAACTGAGTTATTCTTGGAACATAATATATGGTTTACGTTTATGGAAACACATGAATGTGCCTTCCTGAAGCTAGAGCATGCACGGAAAAAAGCTTCAGTGTTAGTCGTGTTAATGTTATAAAGTTAAATGTGGCTTTATGATTGTAGCTCAAAAAAAAAAAAAAAAAAAAAAGTAAGTAGTGGAGCCATAAAAATTTGAGATTGCAAAAATATTACTATTAGAGATACACAATTATACCAGTAAATGGGGGGATTTATACAAAGGAACGTTCAATTCAATTTACAATAATAAAAAGTTTTATATTAACCCGCGCTGCAGCTGATGTCTGAAAGAAACGGATTTATAATACATAGATATATCAAACAATTGTTCTAAAGGACGACATAAAAGGCCATGGCATATGCTTGATTAAATTTTTTTTCGTAGTTCATTCAGATGAAAGTTTTTTTTTTTTTTGATAAAATTCAAAAATTCGAAAAATGCTCAAAATATACGTGAATCATATTTCGCTCATCTCTGAGACAGATAATTCACTTGATAAAAAATGAAAGAAGAATAAAACTGGAATAACTTCACCTGATTTGTTGGCTGTATTTGGGCATAGGGTGAGGGCTAGCATCCATGAAGGTGAAATCTAAGCATCTGCTGGTCTCGGAGTTCGTCATCTGCACCGATGGTCTCCAGGTTGCCTGAGTGATGTTTTTGCTTGTCTTAAAAGTCGTGGATGAAGGTACGTTCCTCATTAAAGCAGGGGAAGAAACGTTACTCAGCTCGCAGGCTTGTATTCTGGTTTGAAATCGATGCTGCGGGCGGTAGTCTGCAGACTTTGTACAGTTACGCACTAAAAAGGCTTTGTCGACGTGTCGTCCACTGGATGTTAAAGAAGGAGAGGTTCGTTTTGAAGCATTGCGTCTTCTAAAGTTTCGATATTCGTTTGTCTGCACTGAGTCTGGTGTTGCTAGGATTTTCTCTGACGGCACTTGATTCCCTTGATATCATTGAGCGGGGCCGATTAAGATATTTATTGCAGAACTTTTTTCTGTTCTATTTTGGTGAAAAAAGAAAAAATAATTAATAATTGTAAGGTCACGTTTATGAACAGTCTGTTTTTGTTTTTTCTGCGGAGGGGAGGAAATGGGTGGAGTGCTTTTACGTTTATCTACCTGTCTGGTAGAGTTTGATATTGATGAACTTTCGACACTTTGGGGTTGCTTCGATAATGTTTTGATGTTAAAATTATTTCTTTTAAAGTTTAATTTACCCGAGAGGTTTGACTAGATGTTTGGTATGACAAATAATTTTAATCTACTGGATTGAAAACCGATGTGCTTAGTTCGTCAGTGCTGTAAACATGTTGCTTGAAAATACGTAATTGGATAGTATTAATAGTACTTGGTGTACTATGCAAGTCAATCTATAAATTATTATTTTTGATTTTTAACACATTAAAGGGACCGATAAATTTTGGTCCAAACTTTCCAACACGTTTAAATTTCTTTGAGCTGAGGAGCTGAGCTTCCGGAAGTATTTAATTTCCAATATTTACTTCTAAGGTACGTTCGTGGAGATTATAGTAGTGGGCTTGTTGATTTTGTGTCTTCTGTAAGTTTATTATTGCGTCAGCTATCAGAGTTTCGATGTTTTGCGTCATGTATTTTGATGAATGTATATGTGTCATCACTAAATTTTGGAATGGAGTTAGAATTTTTTGCCCCAAAAATAGTTCAGGAGGGGTTTTACCGGTAGCATCACTGACTGACGTTCATAAAGCGTAACCAAAATGAAGAATGAACTGATCCTAATTTCATAATTTTAACCAGTGTACATCGAAATCATTTGAATTATCGTTCGATTTACTCTTTCGGACCGATTTGCTTGGGGCCGATAAGGAACAGATAAGACATGCTTAATTTCGAGTTTAGCGCAAAGTGCCCAAAAACTTTCACTAATAAATTGATGACTATGGTCCGTTACTATTTGGAGAGGGGCACCATAACGAGAAATATATTTTTCAAAGAAAGCAGTGTCCACAGAGTGTACCGAGGCTTTGTGTCAAGGCACATATTCAACCCACTTACTAAGATAATCCGCAATTACTAATGCCTATCTAAATCTCTTAGTATTAGAGGTTGATAGGGACCTATTAAATCAAGTCCGAGAATTTGATTTGGAATTTCTACTTTAATGGGAATTAATTTACCGGCCCGTTTAACATTTTTATAAATATATAGTTAGCACCAGCAACAACTCGAGACATAATCATGAACCGAATTCCTCATTTCCAGGAAGTAACAGGCATCCATAAGTCTATTATAAATTTTCCTAATGCCTACATGCCTAGAAGTAGGTGAGTCATGAAACTCAAAAAGCATGGCTTGGAGAAGAAATTTGGGAATTACAACTCTTAATTCTCCCTTAGATGATAACAATTTAGAATAAAATATTCTACTACACAAACCGATTGGGACCTGCGCATTGCTATGGATGATTCTACTGTAGAAATTGAGCCTGTACCGTTACGTTGCTCATTTACTAATAGTTTTAGAGAGTTTAAAACTGATGTTAGCATGAGTGCTACAGCAGCATTTTCATTACAATTTTTAGTTTGAGACATTGTAGCTGATTTAACCTCTTTTGAATTTTCAGAAGGACAGTCATTAGAAAGGGTTCTCTAAAGAATATTAGCTACCATATTTTTAGATCCAGAGCGGTTCTCTTATCTTATATTTTAGTTTGATAATTTAAATCCCATCGTATCATTCGTGGTCAAAGATTTTTCGCGGAAATTAGCCGGGTTAATGCTGCATGATCTGTTATTGCAGTTATTGAAATCTGTGTAAAATACATTCTAAATTTATGTGGCCCCCAGAACACTCCTAAACCCTCTCTTTCAGTGACAGGATAAGTTATATCATCGGAATTAAGAGTGCGTGACGCATAAACAATAGGATGGCCTTCGTGGTTTAAAACGGCTCCATTGCCATATCGTGAAGCATCCGTTGCTACTTGAAAAGATATTTCATAATTTGGTAGAGACTACACAGGAGGGGAACTAAGAATCGTTTTAGATTTTCAAAAGCTCCTTGGGCTTCGTTCAACCAGTGGAATCTAACTCTTTTTATCTTTAACATAAAACGAGGTTCACAAATATGAGCAAAATTTTGTATATATTTGCTGTATCAGGAACACATGCCGAAAATCGAGAGACTTGTTTTGAGTTCGCCAGAGGGGACATATTTAAAACTGGTTCAACTTTCTCATTATTTACTGATATTCTTTCAGGCGTTATACGGACTCCTAAATAGCGAATATCTTTAAGTGGGAAATGACATTTAGAGGAATTTAAAGGTAATCCCACATTTCTGAGTCCCGTAAAACCTTCCTTTAAGTGATCGAGATGCTCATTAAATGAAGACGAAGTAATTATAATGTCATCTAAATAGATATGCACGAATTTATTTAAAACAGTTTTAAGAATTGTCGCCATCGCTTTTTGAAAAGTAGCAACTGCCCCGGAACAACCAAAAAACTTTCTTTTAAATCCAGATGTTCCACGTTTTGTAATAAAGGTCCCTCTGACGATCGATATCTTCTGGTTTCATGGCGATCTGAAAATAGCCTTAAGTGAGGTTTAAGGTGAACGTATTCAGTAGTTGTAATATGAACTAGCAGATCATCAGTAATTAGTATTGGATATGTAATTAGTAGTAGCATTTATTTTTCGATAATTAATTGGGAATCTCCACCCATTACATGGTTTATTATTACAACATTTGCAACCTCATCCTATACTGATTTCCATTGGCGACCATTACTTTCTCAACTCAACGCAACTCATACCTTACACCTTTTTGACTGTGAACGTCGTTAATAATAATATGACTATTATAACAATGGTTATATATGCGCAGATCTAAGATGATTTGTATGACTTTTATAATGTAGAGGATTTCTGATTTGATTTCGTCATAAACATCATCCTTCAGTGAAGCGTTCGAGCGGTGTACTTGATTCACCATTAACAAGCTGCTGAGTGCCATGTCAGACATCGACTTGTCAGCAATCGGTCACTGAACTTTCCGTTTAGGACGCGTCAACCACCTGTGTCTGACATTGTAGATTATGATATAAAATTAAACAATATACACTATTTTAAGTATGTGCGCTACTAAGCAGCGTGCGTGCCCTGACGGGAATTTCCTTAAGAATTCGAGTGGCGCTCAACATGTTAAATATATATTTAATGGGGGATTTGTGGAAAAAAAATAATAATTAAGAATATCCATTAGATAGCTCAAATTTATAGAAATATTCATTAGGTGCTGTGGATTATTGCCAGTTGTCTACAAGAAGGGTCAAATCATAAGGTGATATCACGTACATTGGGACTTTTCTATGTTGTTTTAGCCCATTTTCACGATATTTTTACGTGAAATATCTCGTTCTAGAATTGAATAAAAAGCTATCTACAAGCTTCTGCAGAAGAATCGAAAATAAGTTTAAAATCGAAAACACAGTGTTTTGAAAAATAGCACATTCAAATAATTCAGAAAAGATGCATATACATGCATGTGTGAGTTTGTGTATACCGATTAAAAAGAAAAAAAAATACGTTTTCGAAAAAATAAAATATTTTTAGATCCATAAAATATTTTTGGATATACATCACAAGTTTACTTTACGTTTAAGGAAACCAATGTGCTTCTCGTACAAAGAAAAATAAACTTTGTGTAAAATGAACTTTCTTTTTAAATCAACCATTTTAAGAAATGAACCATGCCACTATTATTGTCTGTAAAAGGAAGTGAAGCAGTAACTTTTTGCAGAAAGAAGATGAACAAATTTTCTGGAGATTTGTCGACTATATTAAGACATTTCATTGTAAAGTACATGACAAGGAAATCCGGAATAGACTATTTTCAGGACTTGGTTCAGAGAAGAAGAATAAACCCAGAAAATTTATCTCAAATCATTTAATAAAAAGGAAACGAAAGAAGATTTTTGCCACTTCATGTGATATAATAAAAGAAAAGAAAAATATGCAATTTAAGCATTTTCTTTGGAAGCAGTGAAAAAGTGTTTATTCAACATGTCTCACAGAAACCTCTTTTAGCACAGTGGTCTAATGTGATATTTATTGTATGAAAAAATAAATCACACACACATACACACACACATATATATATATATGAATTTTTTTCAAAAGCGAATATGTGTGATATAAAATGATATAAAATTAAAAATTATTATAATATAACGTAAAACAGAGAAAGCTAGCGCTAAAAGCTGCTTAGCTAAACAATGTTTTTATTAAATAAGAAACTTTTAAAACAAGTATTTATATCTATGAAATGAAAAATTTGAAGATTAGAAAAAACAACAGGAGATTTACAAACCAATGCGCAAAATTGCTGCAAAAGGAAATGTAAAACTTGAATATAGGAATAATTTAACAAATGAAATGAAATAAAACCCCAACACACACAGAAGACTTCATCAGTGAGGCCCTTCCATGTAGGAGTTAAAGAGAAATTTCTGAAGGATAGTAGCAATTAGCCAATAACCATCCTTAGCCCCCAACTTCTCACCAAACAGAAAACCACCTTTAACAGAATAGAAATCTAACAGATCTGAAATAGATCGAAAGAATAAAACACTCAAATATTCTACTCTTCAAATTTTTTATTTCATATATATAAATACCTGTTTTAAAAGATTCTTATTTAATAAAAACATTGCTTAGCTAAGCAGCTTTTAGCGCTAGCTTTCTTTGTTTTACGTTATATTATAATATACTTTAATTTTATATCATTTTATATCGTACACAATTTCGCTTGTTTAAAAAAAATTTCTTATTTAAAAAACATTGGTTATCTAAGCAGCTTTCAGCGCTAGCTTTCTCTGTTTTACGTATTATAATAAATTTTAAATTTGTTCCCCCCCCCTCTTTTTAGATGGCTTTAAACTTTTTAGTTAACGACCTTGACTGTAGGATTTCATTACAAATATATTGTACCTTTCCTATGTTCACACAGTTTAAATGAATTCGCATGTTATGCAATAATGATTGTGATTTAAAAATAGCTCTTAAAATCCTTGCAAATTAACTGTCTCGTCTTAACTTATAACCGAATGTTTCAGTGTTTTCCTCTTTCGATCTATTTCAGATCTGTTAGATTTCTATTCTGTTAAAGGTGGTTTTCTGTTTGGTCAGAAGTTGGGGGCTAAGTATGGTTATTGGCTAATTGCTACTATCCTTTCAGAAAATTCTCTTTAACTCCTACAAGAAGGGCCTCCCTGATGAAGACTTCTGTGTGTTTTGGGGTTTTATTTCATTTCATTTGTTAAATTATTCCAATATTCAAGTTTTACATTTCCTTTTGCAGCAATTTTGCGCATTGGTTTATAAATCTCCTGTTGTTTTTTCTAATCTTCAAATTTTTAATTTCATATATATAAATACTTGTTTTATAAGTTTCTTATATATATATATACACACACACACACACACATATATATATATATATATATATATATATATATATATATATGTATATATATATATATATATATGTATATATATATATATATATACATGAGATTAAAACAATTTCCTAAACGTACGCTTTATATAGTCGAACACGACTTTATCAAATAATCTCTATGCAGTTGAGTAACTAAAGTTAATTTAATGTTTTATTATAAAAAAATATATACTTTTTTTAATATAGTTACAACAGTATACAAGCAAAATGTTATTAAAATATAAAGGTTTAAATATAATTTTTCATTTTTTTTTATTTACAATATTATATTACCTTTGTATTGCGTTATTTAAAATTTAATAATTTTAAATGTTATATTTATTAAATGAATAAATAGATAAAGTACGTACGATGATGTTTTTGATCACTCTTGTGATATAGAAAGATATGTACTGAAAAAATTTGACTCTAAGCTATGTGTGGGTGGGATAGGTCTCTCCTGAAGTTTTGTCAATCATAAGTAATGAAAAATTTAATTTGGCAGACTGGTAATATATATATATATATATATATATATATGTAAGTGTTTGTGTATTATTTAAGGAATTATAAATGGCTATATATTAGGGTGGTTCGAAAATAACTTTTTTTTAAATTTCAGATCGCTATAGTGCACAAAAGTTGCCATTGGTATAGACATGAAAAAAATACTAATTATTATTTTTTTTATTTATTTGTCTTCCGGTCGCGCAACGCCATCGAATTTACCAAAAATTTGTGAAAAACCTTAATTTTTCATAATTTTTTTAAGCACGCCAGATGGTTTTAATTGCGTTCCTATCCCATGATTTAACTACTAAAAGTATGTGAAATCAATATATATGCACTTATTATACATTTGTTTCATATCTTCTGGTCGCGCAACGTAGTACAAAATGAGTAAAATTAGAAGTTTTTGCAAAATTTCAAAAATTGACTGTTTAGTACATTTTAATCATATGACTTTTAGAGATGCTATAGTTTAATTCTATTACAATAATATATTTAAAATCCAAGCATATAAGATAAACGTGGCTATAAGATATGCGTGGCGTACGTGACGAATGCCAGCGATGCGCGCGCAGCCCAGCCAGTCGTAGCCATTATCGTTTCCCGCTATTTCCTTCAGTCTGCTCATGCCGCTACCTCGAATTGTGTTGTACTTAAGTCCTTATTAATCTGTCTACTTTTGCGTTCAGTGTTTGTACTTGAATACGGCAGTTATTGATACAATGGATGTTCCAAAGAAAGTTGGTATAGGTACAATAACTAGAAAAGATTTTGAGTGCCCTATTTTTGGTCACCCCCGAGACTTGTTACACAACAAGCTTACTACTCATGAAGGTGTCCTTCGCTGCTGCTTTCAACAGAGATTCAACCTAGCTGTGACAATAAACAACAAGAGTGCATCTTTTTCAAGAGTAGCCTCAACAGTGGCAAAGAAAATTATTGGTTTTTCATGACAAAACCTCGATCCCAACTGTTACGGAGTACAGAGTCATCCAGCTAATTAGTTCTTACTACGAATCATACAGATAACTCAGAAAGTCGTTTCATCGTGACAAAGATAAACCAGCATTCAAACTTGAATTTGACAATTTCAAGAAGAAAGGATGCTCTCTTTTTGATATCGCGTCGTGTAAATGTGTAATTGTTGCTAATGACTGTTCATGTAAGAAATCTCCAGATACATGTGTATGTCCTCTAAGTGTGAACTGCGTTTGTGAAAGAAGAAAACAAATTCCACCTTTGGTTTTAATGTTTATGTACTTGCACATTTACACGTCGCGACATCAAAAAGAGAGTATCCTTTCTCCTTGAAATTTTCAAGTTTAAGTTTGAATGCTGGTTTATCTTTGTCACGATGAAACGACTTTTTGAGTTTACTGTATAATTCGTAGTAAGAACTAATTAGCTAGATGACTCTGTACTCCGTAACAGTTGGGATCGAGGCTTTGTCATATAAAACGATAATTTTCTTTGCTACTGTCGAGGCTACTCTTGGAAAAGATACACTCTTGTTGTTTATTGTCACAGCTAGGTTGAATCCTGTTGAAAGCAGCAGCGAAGGACATTTTCATGAGTAGAAAGCTTGTTGTGCAACAAGTCTCGTAGGTGACCAAAAATAGGACACACAAAATCATTTCTAGTTATTGTACCTATGCCAACTTTCATTGGTACATCCATTGTATCAATAACTGTCGTATTCAAGTACAAACACTGAACGCAAAAGTAGACAGATTAATAAGGACTTAAGTACAACACAATGTAGTACTGATTCGAGGTAGCGGCATGAGCAAACTGAAGGAAATAGCGGGAAACGATAATGGCTGCGACTGGCTGCGCTGCGCGCGCATCGCTGGCATTCGTCACGTACGCCACGCATATCTTATAGCCACGTTTATCTTATATGCTTGGATTTTAAATATATTATTGTAATAGAATTAAACTATAGCATCTCTAAAAGTTATATGATTAAAATGTACTAAACAGTCAAACTTTGAAATTTTGAAAAAACTACTAATTTTACTCATTTTGTACTATGTTGCGCGACCTGAAGATATAAAACAAATGTATAATAAGTGCATGTATATTGATTTCACATACTTTTAGTAGTTAAATCATGGTATAGGAACGCAATTAAAACCATCTGGCGTGCTTAAAAAAATTATGAAAAATTATGGTTTTTCACAATTTTTTGGTAAATTCGATGGCATTGCGCGACCGGAAGACAAATTAATAAAAAAATAATAATTAGAGCTTTTTTCATTTCTATACCAATGGCAACTTTTGTGCACTATAGCGATCTGAAATTTAAAAAAAAGTTTTTTTCGAACCACCCTACTATATATGTATATATATATATATATATATATATATAGCCATTGAAACTTGAGTTGTACATTGCTTTAATTAGCTATACAGCGATCTGAAACCTTGCATAGGCTGACAGAGATGCAAGTTTCCTGATAAGTGATCATTTCTGGTTTTCATCATTTAAAATTCTATTTTTCATTTCATGAATTCTCTTTTCTTTTAACAGATCCTTTTGGTTAATTTATCTCTTTCCATTTCTATTATTTGATGACTGTTTCTATTGCATTAATTTGTTATGCAAATTCTCTCATCGTTAGGCTTATGAGTTATGTGTGTCATTTCTCTTCTGCGTAAGTACTTTTACATGTTTTTACTACTCAGTGTAATTAAATTAAATTATCATCGTGGCAATAATTTTATTCAAAATACATCTCATTTAAAATTTCATATGTTGGTAATTTCATCTATCTTTCATTTGCTGAGTGTTGTAAAGGAATTAAAATATACAAATTATATATATATATATATATATATATATATATATATATATATATATTGCAAATGGTAACTAAAAGTTACAAATTTGGGTATATTACGCAATATATATTAGAAAGAACATATTTAATTTTCAATGGATTACTTCATGTTAAGAAACTAAAGCAAGGTAATTGTGATCAGGGAAAAAATTACTAAATTACATAAGTATATGCTAATTTCGTCAGAAAGTTAATCAAAAAAGCTGTTAATACTCTCTATCTAAGAGTAAAATTTTCAATACTAAATAATACCTGCATGTTTTTATCGATTATATAAAATGTCCTCCTTCAAATTTATTAAAAAATTAGTATATAAATCTAGGGCTAGACTTTTTTCACTTTAATATTTTATAAAATATATAACACTTCCTTTTACCAATGCTTCCTTTTGTATATAAAAAAAAATATTTTCACTCACTGACTCATCATCTCAGAGTAAAATATGTTAGAGCAACAAATTTGAATCTGCATTGTTAAAAATTTCAACAGAAAACTCTGTGTAATCTAAAGACTTAATTTATCTTATGTCTTACATAAAATTACAGAGAAAAATAAACGGTGATAGTAAAAATCCTATTTCATACATTCATTTAAATAACTAATATTAATTTAGTTAATTATTAGTGAATATATATATCGGACGTGGAATGCTTTTTCTAAAGTAGAAACAGTCATTTTTAATTTAATTAATAAAATAAATAATAAAATTAGGTAAAAATACAGAATAAAAATTGAGAATATTGATTATTCACTTTTAACTATCAATTACTGTAAATTTACAGAGACTCTGGATAAATATTTACATTAAATTTGCAGAAATTTTTAACAGTGTGTGTCGGATCATGGAAACTAAAATGTAAACGCGTCCCAGAACGACGTTTACTTAATTCACCCTACCTCCTCCGCATGGGGCATAAATCATTTTCTCATCCGATCGCCTAACTCTGGCACTAATAAACGCAGATTTTTAAAAAAATGCCGGGAGACTGGGACGTATACGAAAAAATAAATTAACCGATTTTCAAAATTCGAAATTTAAGGTGAAAAAAGTGACAAAAATCGATATCCAAGTATGATATCTTTCTTTTATTTTAGTTTTAAACAAATGCCCTGGCATTTTATTTATTTATTTATTTTTCTATTTAATTTAATTTAAATTGTTAAGTTACGTGATTAAATACAGTTCATATATATTATCACGATTTGTTTATAAAAGTATAGCTTAGTTCCTTTTTTTTTTTTTTTTTTTGTTTTTTTTTTATACCAGTAAGTTTCGATTAAAAGAATATATTTTTCATTTGCTGGTATGATTTTCTAAGCAACGCGATTATTATTATTATTATTTTTAATATAATAAAACGTGAGATTTCAAATCGATATTCACGACTTGAAATCTACTCTTTATAACTTCTTTGAAAGGGTAATGCTTATATATATATATATATTCTGTTTCTTTGGAATGAAATTGATCTAGTAGAAAAGATTAAACTTATTAAATTTTTTATTAAATTAAAAAAGTAAATAAAATAAAACAAATTACATTTAACGTAAGACGCTGTTCTCGTTACAGTCAATTGCTTTGCTCTAGTTCAGTGGTCGACAACCTGCGGCTCGCGAGCCACACGCAGATATTTCGCCCCTTGAAATTGTAGCAAATGTCGACTTAGGAATACTCTAATTATGTTAATAAGAATGAATGAGGCAATATAAATTAGGTTTAAAAGTTTTGGCTCCCAAAAGATATTTTAATCGTTGTATTGTTGACATTTGGCTTTGTTGAAAAATGAGGTTGCCGACCACTCTAGTTGATTACTGAGTACATCCGATCGATTTAATGGGATATTATATTGCGGCAATTATATTGAAGGTTGGTGTAAATATGCTGATGTTCCGTGATATGAGTGGTATTAAAAATAGTACATCTCCGAACACAATAAGAAAGGCTAGAAGTCCTATATAACGTTTTAAAACAGTGCAACTTTTCAAAAATAATACCAGTCATTTCTAATGAAGATTTCTTTTTTTATTATTGTGTGGAAAGACACGAATTATCAAGAAGGCATATACATGGTTCTCGTTGGATCCCACAGAAAGGGAGAGCAAACTAGGACAGATATTTCTTATGCCAGTAAGCAAGAGATAGTGAAAGTTTGAAAACGTGAGGAGTACTGAATTTCATTCACCAATTCAAACACAAAATTTGCAAACTAATGCCAAATAAAGCGCCAAAAGAATGTTTTAATTGGTCAGTTAAACAAAATAATAATAATAATCTGTAATCTAAAAGACAAAGAAAAGTTTGGCAACATAAATTATGCCAAACATAATTATTTTTCATCGGCGTCAGGAATATGTCATTAAGAATTTATTTGTTTATTATTATTATTATTATTATTGAATGAAACGAACTCAGAATTCAGCATCTGTCGACGGCTTTGAGACTGGAAATTAATCATTAAGAGAGCAAAAATATATATTTCGTAATATTTGTTTATATTAGAAAGTGATTTAGACAAATGAATTATTTTATTTATATCACTAAATGAGATTTTGAAACCTAACCTTGTTTAAAAAGGGAAAATGCACTTATTTACAAATAAATAAGTCCCTTAGTAAAAATACAAGTTAAGTTAAATAGAGATTGACTTTTATAAAGGAATAAATTAATTTTAGAGAATATTGTATAATAAATGTTCTTTTTTTTTTAAATTGAAATAAATTACATTTAAAATTAGATTTTTTTTTCTCTTTTTTTAAGGAATTAATTAATTTTTAATTATTCTTATTAAACTATTTTTTTTAATTACGAATTGAATTATTTAGAAATGAATCAAATATTTAAAAACATTATATCTGTGAACTTGCTCTTGGGTTCTGAATTTTGGTGAGAAGGGTTTTGGGGCTCTGACCCTCACTAACACGGGGTTTTGTAAAATTCAGTTCCTTTCCTCAATTTCGGTAACATTTAAACTTTCGATTTTAAGAGAGGGAGGGAAGGGAAGAAATCGATTTCGGGGATTTACGAAATTAGGACTTCCGACCAGAATTCCACCAAAAATTGCTCATACAGATTGAAAATTACAGTGCAGCTTCTCGAGCATATTTCTGAAAACTCACTTTAGACGATTTGTGATTTTCCATATTTTTCGGAAGCGGGGAGGTTTACGAGTGCGCAAAATCAACAGCGTCTTTTTGCGTACTATTTTACATGGTAAATCTGTCGCAGCTGCAGTCACGAATTTCGAAATGTGAGTTGATTATATGCATACATAAACAACTGTGACAGGATTTTGTGAAATTCCCACTTGAAGCATTTGATTGAGGATGAAAATAGTAAAAACACACATCCAGTAGTAACTTTGACTCAAATTACCCCCAGGAAGTCAATTTTTGGTGTGTGAGTTAGTTTTCAATCTGGGAATATTGAATTTAGTTTCGTTCCCGTAAATTTAAAGTGGCTAGTTGGACGCCGCTCAGAGGTGACTCAGTCTAAGTTCGTGTGTGAATAGGTTTGCTTTTGCTCATGCGCATAGGTAAGAAATTATCGCAGGCAGTAGGATCAGCATGGCGCAGCTGTTGAAGGCAGGGGATCCGAAATCGAGGTTTTGAATGACGTTAATGATTATTATTTTCTTTTTTATATTTCTAACTTTTTAGAGTTTTTATTAATATATCATTCGGAATTAAAAACAGCTTGTATTTAAACACCGTTACAAACAGAAAGGACAATCAATGCTAGCGTCTTGTGAAATAAAATTAATATTTTATTAAGAAAAGTACACATCAATATATTTAGATTTTTTTTTTCATCTATATATATAATTTTTTCATTGAATATTTTACACCCAGTCAGATATCAAGAAAGTTAGCTTGATTTGTACATCGTTGGCACTTTAGGGCAAAAGAACTAGCTTGAAATCTCGTACGGTCACTTTTATAAAAATTGTTTCTGCCATTCCACATAAAAACGAAGTAAGATTTGAGTTTTTGTGTAAATCCCTATTTATGAGAAAATCATTGTTTCACTGTATCTCATTTTAGAAAAACCACTTAATGCACATTCTTGTAATAAATAATACTTAAAAAACAGTTCTATTTGAAAATTAAGAAAAAAAAAAATCAAGCTCAAAATTATGCCATATGAAACAAACATAAAACAAAATAATCTTAATAATTCTCATTTAATATAAAACTTTCTCCATCTTATTTTAAAATTATATTAAATTTCACATTTCAAACACCTAGCTAGCACATAAAAAAATATTAAAGGAAGGAGAAATTCCTGATGCCTACGAAGTTAATATTATTTTGAGTAAATAGAAAACTAATCTTGACATCTGGTGACAAACGTGAAATCTGAAAAATAGGAAAATATAAAATATGTTCCTCCTGTAAAAATGAAGGATCTTTTCCTTTAAGAATTTTTTTTTTCCAAATACTTTAGAAGATAAGAGTATGTACTTTTTTTAAACGTTTAATTAATAAAATATAAGCGTGATGTAAGTCATTTATTTACTTATTTTTTTCTTATTTAGTGATTTGCTATTAATATTCAAAGGAAATAAATTTGATTTTATAAATTGAGAGAAATAATTCTAGATACAATTTGAAAATTACTACATTAAATTTTGAAATTTATGTATAAAATTTACAAATAAAAAGATAAGCTTTATAACTAATTCAATGGTGCGTTTATTTAAAGCATTATCTATCTATAAGATCATATTTAGTCAAAATTAACAAATACCTTTCAAATTATTGTCCAATATCTACATAAATATTCTACAGAATTATTGGAAAAATGCACATAAATTCAAAAAATCATCTACTGCATATTTTCGTGCAATACTTTTTTATTTGCATATTTTTATATCATTAATTGCGCCATAAGTAGGGTGACCAGACGTCCTTGTAAACAACCCTTTGTCTCCAAAAAATAAAAACATATTTGAGGACACCAGTTATAAACTGATTAAAGTTTTACTATAATAACTTACTGAATGTGTAATAATGCTGAAATGAGTGCTTTAAGGTACTTCATATAGAGAAATTTCTATAATTTTACAATTTAAGGTGATTTATTTATTTTGTCCTCAAAATTCGGGGGCACCGCTATTTTTGTCCTCAAATTAAACTTAAAAAAATCTAGACGCATTATTCAGAAGTCGTTTAAAGTATTCGCGGTTTTTCATATTATTTTTAAGATTAATCAATTTTATGCAAATTTTTGTCTTATTTATTTTGTTTTATTAAATTTGTCCTGTTAAGAAAATCTTAATTTCTGAATTGTTTACGAAGTTGGAAAACAGATAATTTATAATCAATTATTTTAATAACAGAATAATAAATATTATTTTGAAACTACTCCAACACTTAAACTAAGGAAAAAAACTCATAATACATATCTTATAATACGCGAATTTTTTGTGGATATCGAGATATTATGAAAATATTAAACTTTGTTTGGCTTAAAATTTTTCAAATTAAAACGTTGAAAATCAATAGCGATCGTACAATATGCAATATAATAAGTACCCGTATAACACAGATAGCCTAAGACTATCTTTAGAATATCCCAGGGACTTATTGATCTCCTCAAAGCACCTTCAGATTGTCTTGACGTCCTCGTCTTATATTAGGCAAGACGGATTAGATTAGGCAACCTTCCATGATAGTCTCAGGGTCCCGAGTCCAATCCATCCCCGAGCTTCGATAAAATTTTCTAGTCAAGTTTCACCGTATTCTAAAGTTAGCTGTCTTTTTTTTTTTTTTTTTCCGTACAGACGTACTTCCTGGTGGTTTTATAATTTTCAAACATCTTACACCTCAAATTATATAGAAACGGCAAAAACATGTAATCGTAATTTTCAAAAATACTCTTAATTTCCTTATACTATAATGTGATATGAAACTAAAACGTTCCAGCCCCAATATTCAATAGTTTACAAAGTTTAAGAATTGTCTCATTTTTGTGTTATGTGAAAAAAACGCCCTTAATATCCATATAAGTAACTAGCAGGCTTTGCCCGCTTCGCTGAGCATTATACTTAAATGAGTTGTCAAAATTCCATATCATTATTAATAACCTAAGTTAAATTTTCCCTGTGTTCTGTAGAGGTTTTTCCCGCTCACAATGTGAGGAGTCCGGCTCACAGCAACTTACACGCTTCTTAATTCCCCCATCGGCTAAGTAAGAAGTTTTGCAAACTCTCACCAAAGTACATAATGCGTAAACCTAATCAACATCCACACACCAAAATTCATCATTCTAAGATTGCGAATTCAAACAGGATAGCGTATTTTTACGCGTGTTTATTGTCTCCCACCAACATCAAGGGAGTAAGGGAGCAAATTCCGTAAAATCCCGTTGCAATAAGTGCCAGATACGAATAAACAATTTGCACACCAAATTTCGTGACCACAGATCCCATAGATTTCCCTAGAGGAATTTAGCGCTAAAAGGAGGGGGTGTTGTTGCAATTTTGTAACAGACATCCCTCCCCCCCCCCCAAAAAAAAAAAAACGAAAATGTGTTTTTTTGGAAATATTCTAAAGAAGACACATGGCTATTTTCAATACCTTTGTAACATCTTTAAAAAAAATCCTCTACTAAAAAAATCCGGAATTTATGAAAATTCACCCTCCCCCGTAAAACGATTTTTCCCCTCTCTCCTTTAAGAATCAAAAATTCCAAAATCGTACATAATGTTCTATTTATACTCAATTCTAGTCTAATCATGTGCAATTTGTTCACCGTGAAGTAATTTGGGGCCGAGTTATGCTTACAAATGTTTTTTGCTTCCTGTCCCCCTGGGGGAAGGGGGTATTTCGATAAACCCCGTTCCTTTAGGTACCGGATGCATATAAACAATCCAAGCACCAAACTTCGTGACCGCAGCTCTCATAAATTTCCCGGGACAAATTTAGCGCTAAAAAGGGTGTCTCGTATTTCCCCTTTATGACACATACCCCCCACCCCGCCCCGAAAAAAAAATGGAACATATTTTGGAAATATTCTAAGGAAGTTAAAAAATAACTTTTTTCAACATCTTTGTTCCAATTTTGGTAGAGTTCTACTCGAAAATTCGGAATTTGTGAAATTTCCTTTAAAATTCGAAAAATCCTAAATCGCAGATAATGTTTTATTTGTACTCGTGTCTAGTCTCCCCATGTGGAATTTCTTTATTATGGAGGAATTAGGAGCCGAGTTATGCTTACAAACGTATTTTTGTCTTTTACCCACCGCAGGGGGAAGTGGGGGAATTTCGGAAAAGTTGATAGATATAATTTTAAGTTGGGTAAATACCTAAATTTCTGCCAAGCGCAGTTGAATTCCATCTGTCCGTTCTCACGTGATACCCGGACAAACGTGATTTTGTGTTTTGCCCCCCATGGGTGTACGGGGGGTGAATTTCCTAAATGTTGATAGATATCATTTTAAGTTGTGTAAAGACCTAAATTCCTGCCAAGCGCAGTTGAGTTCTGCGTGTCCGTTCTCAAGTGATACCCGGACAAACGTGTTTTTTTTCTTTTGCCCCCAGTGGGTAACGGGGGGGGGATTTCCGAAAAGTTTATTAATACCATTTTAAGTAAAGACCTAAATTCCTCCCGAGCACAGTTGAATTCCGTCAAGTCATTCTCGAGTGATACCCGGGTAAATATAGCGACATACAGACATGATGACACACACACACACACACAGGCAAAATTTTCTGAAGTCATTTTCGGCTTTCATGGAGTGCGAAACGTGAATATATCACAAAATTTTTGATTCTGACAAATTTACAGACAAAAGTCTGATTTTATTAATATAGATAAGATAACGTAGCAAAAATTGGAAAAATCTACTTTAAGGTTTACAGCTACAAGATTAAAAATTATTTTCTATATAGGGTTGTAGATATTGTATAGGGGTTTTTCTGCAAAGTGAAAAACGTTTATGGTGTAATTTATTTGGCATTAAAAATTAACTCAGCTTAATATGTGATATATATCTTGTTTACGTAATTAATTATAATATATAATATGTAATGTTTTAATGCTTTTTTTTTTCATATTATATATCCACGATTAATTAGGGAAAAATAATGTAAGACAATTTATAAAATACACTCCACAGAATACTTGATATAGTTTACCTATAAATGTAAATTATAATGAAATATATATTAAAAATAACAGTAAATTATTAGTGATAATGCATTTAATTTCAGTTATAGTTTGAAATGTACGATTTTTATCTATAACAGAAAAATTGCCTGCACGTATGTTTTCTAAAATCTTTTTTTTTTAATTATTTTATAAGTTTTAAAATTAATTAGAATATTTTGCCACTATATCAAATAAACATTAAAACTCAGATTATTTATATAGGATTAAAATTTAGTTTTTAAATAGAAGAACAATGAACTATCTCTAGAAATCCGTTTACGAAGTGATAAACACGTTAATTTCTTTTTAATGTATACTATTTTTTATTGAAAAAAAAAGTGTATATGTATATATATATATATGTGTGTGTGTGTGTGTGTGTGTGTGTGTATTTTTTTTAACTTCAGCATTTAATGATCACATTCCATAAGTAGATATTTGCATTCAGGTCTTTATACAAATTACAAGTATCAATAAATTGATTCAAAATTTAAAATAAAATAAAAGCCGGGGCATTACATAAATTAATTTCCTGGCATCTTAAGTATAAAAAATAATAATAACGAAAGGATTCATTTGATTACAAAAGATAATTACTTTATCTTTAGTAATTTTTCGAGGAAGTATAAACATGAGCTTTTTCGTATTAATATGGAATTTTATTTGACAACGAAAAACAATAATTTAACATGACATTTTTATGATTGCCGTACATTAACAAATTTATTCATTTTCCGATAACGTTAAGTAATGTCTGCCCTTTCTTTAAGTGCTAATAGCTTTAGCTTAAGCCTTTAGAACAATTTGGTTTTCATCGATTATTTAATGAAAACAATTACACCGTATTAAAAGAATTATGTTTGACATAAAATATTGAATTTGATAAATGGTGATTTTATTTATTTATTATTTTGAAATGCTGGAAGTAGAAATAGTTAAATTAATCTTTTTGGTTTTATAGCTGTAAGATCAATGCGATTGGAAATAAAATTAGTAAAACATTGAAATGATATTTATTTTTGAAACTGAGTAAATCACTGAAAACAATGAACAAAAGTATAATTGAGAAACAATTTTTTGAAATCACTTTTAATGTATATTTTACGTAAACATAGCAATGAAGTATTCTTAAAATTATACAGTTACTAATTTTTTGTCAATAATTGGACTGAAATCATAAGACATTACTATTCTTTTAAAATTGCCGTAAACATAAAAAAATAAATACATTTGAGAATTTTTTTATCAAATAAAACTAAAATTTAAATAATTACGAAAATTCTATTTTAGAAATTTGAAATTTGTTAATATATGTTAGTTAATTTCAAACCTTGAGAAACATTTATATTACAAAGAAATATTTCAAAATTAAATTAACTGAAAAATATTTTTATCAAGTACGTGTATAGGGGGCGAGGCAAAGTGATAAGGTGAACTTTAACTCGACAAACATCGGTCGCAGATATAGACTTCCAACTACAAAATATTTTTTTAAATATGTAAACATTTATTATATGGAATGTTTATATCATGAAAAAAAAAAAATAAATTTTGTTTAGATTACAAAGATATTGAGATTCGAAAAAAAAAGAAAAAAAAAGGACTTTTTGCTACATTTATGAGGTTGTGTGTTATTGTCAAAATATTGATTTTACATTTTCAATTTAAACATGCCATATAATAAATGCTTTTATATATATATATATATAGAGAGAGAGAGAGAGAGAGAGGTTTTTTTTTTTTTTTTTTTTTTTTTTTTTTCACATTTTGTAACTGGCATTATGTGTGTGCGACCACTGCTGTTTTCGAGTTTCTTTGCACGCTGTACGTTTAATATAATTAAAACTAAAGAAGTAAAATATTTTATAAAAATCAATAGCATTATTAATTATAATAAAAATGCTAGCTGGTTTTTTCGCGCTTAGTCAGGCGGTCATCATCTATATATATAAAAGAGTAAACTCACTGAATCACTGATTCACTGACTGATTCACTGACTCAACACGGTTGTGGCGAACCTATGGGAGATATAGTCGCAATTTTTGGTGAGCAGGTTGATTTTAGGACCCTGACGCTCACTAAGACGGGATTTTGGGGGCATTTTCTGCCCCGGGGGGCAGAAGGCAAAAATCACCTTTATAAGCATATCTCGGCTCCAAATTGCTTCACGGTGAAGAAATTGCAGATGGGGAGACTAGACTTGAACACAAAAAAATCATTTTCTGCGATTTTGGAATTTTGGATTTTTAAGGGTGGTAGGGGGTAAAAATGAGATTTTCGGGGGCGCATAAGGCAAAAAAACATTTATAAGTAGAACTCGGCACCAAATTACTTCACAGGGAAGGAATTGCAGATGGGGAGACTAGGCTTGAATACGAAAAAATCATTTTTCTGCGATTTTGGAATTTTTGATTTTTAAGGGGGGAAGGGGGTGAAAATGATTTTCGGAGTTGCTGAAGACAAAAACACCTTTATAAGCATAACTCGGCTCCAAATTGCTTCACGAGGAAGATATTGCAGATTCGGAGACTAGAATTGAATACAAAAAAATCATTTTCTGCGATTTTGGATTTTTGGATTTTTAAGGGGGAAAAGGGGTGAAAATGATTTTCGGAGGCGCAGGAGGCAAAAACACCTTTATAAGCATAACTCGGCTCCAAATTACTTCAGGATGAAAAAATTGCAGATGGGGAGACTAGACTTAAGTACAAAAAAATCATTTTCTGCGATTTTGGAATTTTTGATTTTTAAGGGGGGAGAGGGGCTGAAAATGATTTTCGAAGGTGCAGAAGGCAAAAACCACCTTTATAAGCACAACTCGGCTCCAAATTGCTTCACGGTGAAGAAATTGCAGAGGGAGAGACTAGACTTGAAAACAAAAAAAATATTTTCTGCGATTTTGGAATTTTGGATTTTTAAGGGGGGAAGGGGGTATAAATGATTTTCGGAGGCGCATAAGGCAAAAACACATTTATAAGTATAACTCGGCTCCAAATTACTTCACAGTGAAGAAATTGCAGATGGGGAGACTAGACTTGAATACGAAAAAATCAATTCCTGCGATTTTGTAATTTTGGATTTTTAACGGGAGAAGGGGGTATAAATGATTTTCGGAGGCAAATTTAGAAAAATACGGATTTTCGAGTAAAAGTAATACCTCAAAGATGTAAAAAAAAAAAAAAAAAAAAAAACGCCAAGCGTCTTCTTGAAAATATTTCCAAAAACTCATTAACTCATTTTTTGATATTTTCCGATTTTTTTTTTTTTTTTTTTTTTTTTTTTTTTTGGGAGGGGTGGGAGGGGGGGAGAGGGGCAAAAAATTAAAAATAGCGTCAGATCGTTCAAAATTGGTACATAGAGGTTTTAGATACTTACAAATCGATTGCGAATATTTTCGAATTTGTAAAATTATTAGAAGGGGTGGGAAGGAGGGGGGCAGAATGGGGGGGCTATAGGCAAAAACAAATAGAAATACAGTTAGACCGTTCAAAATTGGTACAGATAGGTTTTAACGGCCTACAATTCGAATGGGGATATTTTCGAAAATGTAAAGTTATTAGGAGGGGCGAGAACATGGGGGCGGCAAAAAAATAAAAATAGAGTTAGATCGTTCAAAATTGGTATATAGAGGTTTTCGATACTTACAAATCGATTGCGGATATTTTCGAATTTGTAAAATTATTAGGAGGGGCGGGAAGTGCGGGGTGTGGGCAAAAACTAATAGAAACACAGTTAGGCCGTTCAAAATTGGTACAGATAGGTTTTAGAGGCCAGCAAGTCGAATGGGGATATTTTCGAAAGTGTAAAGTTATTAGGAGGGCCGGGAAGGGGAGGCGGAGGGGCAAAAAAATAGAATAGAGTTAGAGCATTCAAAATTGGTATATAGAGGTTTTCGATACCTACAAATCGATTGCGGATATTTTCGAATTTTTAAAATTATTAGGATAGACGGGAGGGGGGGCGAAGGGGGAAAATAATAGAAATAAGAGTTAGAGCATTTTGGGAATTTTTTCCGAAGGCAGTGAGAACCTGGTGCGACATTTTTCCTAATAAGATTTTTTTTTCTGTTTTTTTTTTTTTTTTACGTGATAAAATTTAATGCAATTTTGAAAATTCAGTAATTATAGCGATTCATTTAAAAATAGGGACCATCGAAGCAGGCGTTGCCTGCTAGTTAAAAATAAAACGGTATTAAGTACAATAAACTATTGAAGTCAGACATGATGAAATAATTCAATACATTACTAAATGTTTCGTGTGATGTTTAATACCAGGCACTTAAAGAAAAATTTAGTATATTTCCATTTTTTTTTCTACTGTCGCGCATATGCCGTTTTGACGTCTCAAGAAAATATTTTAATATTTACAGAATTATAGACATTTGAAAATTTACATTTTTAACTGAAAGTTTTTTATTGCTATCTCGTTTTTGGCATAAACTTGTATAATAGTATAATGATTTGAGCTACATATATAAATATTGAGTGCGTACTGCAACATAAAAATTATAGATTCATGTTTTAAGGTTTCCGTGTTGACTAAATCCTTTTGTATAGAGCATTCCAAATTTCACGATGCTCTTAATTTATTAAAATTATATTTGTATATGTACACTCCTACTCAAAAGTTTAGCGAGGTATAATATATATATATATATATATATATATATATATATATATATATATATATATATATATATATATATATATATATATATGTATATATATATATATATATATATATATATATATATATATATATATATATATATATATATATATATATTTCAATTATAAACTTATCTCTCAATGAAATGTTTTCAAACATTGGGTATTTTGGGTATTTGAAGAACCGGATCTTCCTCATGTTTTTCAGCGAAGATTGGTTTAAGAGAACATTTAAGGGCCGGTAACAAATTGAGCAAATTCAATAATGTTTGTGATCACCTATATTGTTAAGCAAACGAAAGAAACTGAAACATTAGGATATGTTAATGTAGTCCCAGTTCAATTTGTGTATCAATTCGTGTGATTATAGCATATTAAATAAAGGACATATAAGCATTTATTTTAAAACTCTAAAAAAATCAGTATTTATAATATATAGTGTTTCTTTCGAAACTTATTTCCACTTTCAGATAAGTTGGAAAAACACTTTAAGACAATATGCTGCAATCGGAATACTAATATATCAGGTATCTCATGAAATATTAACTTTCTCATGAAAAACGTTTTCACTGCGCATGTTAGAAAGATAAAGAAATTTCTATTGCATAGGTAGAAAACTAGATATATTGGGCAACTTTTGTCAAAAGTACATTTAAACAGAGGGAAAATTAATCAGATTATCTGAAAAAGAATTAGCTAGATTTTAGATATTTTTTCAAGAGATGAAATTTCTTAAGTGGCTTTTCACATGCCGCGTAATTAATTTAAAAATTCAATTATTTTAACCACTTAGAAAAAGTTATTTTTTATAAAAAAAGCCCTTATCTCACAAACCTTGTTAAATAAACAAAAATATATTAGAGTTACAAGCTTATGAGTTTTTTTTTTTTTTTTTTTTTTTTTCCACAGAAAAAGTACATTTGAAACGTGGTTGAAATAATTGGATCTTCAAACTAATTATGCGGTATGTGAAAAACCCCTTAAGAAATTTAATCTCTTGGAATATATCTAAAATCTCGTTCGTTCTTTTTTGGATAATTTGCTAATTTTTACTCTATCCCAATGCACTTTTGACAAAAGTTGCCCAATATATCTAGCTTTCAACCTATGCAAAACAAAAAAAATTGTTATCTTTCTCACATGCGCAGTGAAAACGTTTTTCATAAAAAATGCTAATATTTCATGATTTATTTAAGATATTTGTATTCCGATTGCAGTATATTGTTTTAAAAGAGTTTTTTCGAACTAATCTGAAAGTGGGAATAATTTTCGTTAAAAACTCTGTATATTATAAATGGAAAAACAGGATGATTTTTTTTTTTTTGGGGGGGGGTTAAAATAAATGCTTATATCCCCTTTTATTTAGTATGCTATAATCACACAAATTGATACAAAATTGAACTAGGACTACATTAACATATCCTGAAGTTACATTTCATTTCGTTCACTTAACAATACAGGGTAATCACAAATATTATTGATTTTGCTCAATTTGTTACCGGCCACTAAATGTTGTCTTATTACAATCTTCACTGCAAAACATGAGAAAGACCCAGTTCTTTAAATACCAAATGTTTGAAAACATTTCATCGAGAGATATTGTTTTTAAATTGAAAAAAAAAAAAAGATCGTTTGCAAACTTTTCTAAACTTTTGAGCAGGGGTGTATAACTGCATATATATAAATTTTTTCAGAATGGATAAGTTTTTCCAGAAATTTCACATCGAAATACAAACAAAACTCTATCTAAAATTGATAGTTTCGCAATTATGAATAACTTATTGTATATCACTTTCTAAATTATATAACTGTACAATTTTCTCATTTTAAGTACTTGATAATTCAATTACTTATTTTTATAGACGGATACTGGTAAGCGTCTATTTCGTTATTCTATTCAAAATATTGGTAGTTAATTGAAGAAGTTTGAATGTTCCTAGATCCTAAAAATGATGTCAATTTGTATTTTACTAAACTTAATTTGTGATATATTTTTCTGAATTTGTAGATAAGCAATTGTACGGGTATTACTCTGTGTAATTTTTTTTTCCATTAAATAAATAAAATACCAGATAAATTAAGCACACCAATATAAGTCTGTAATTATTTAACAATTATAATGTTAATATGAATTATACATATTTACAAATTAGCATAATCATTGCGGTATATTTACTTAGTATAAAACATTTATTTATGTACTTTATTTACATATATTTACGTCCTTTTCTTTATATATATTAAATATCTGTTTACTTTTTCTTTCTTTTTTTTTTTTTTTTTTTTTTTTTTTATTTATGCGTAAAAGAAACACATACGCACACATACATATACTGCACTTCAATATTATTTTAATACTTTTTGATAAATTAAGCGTTAAAAAAAAAAAAAAAATGCTAATCTAAAAGTTTCTCTGAATAAAAGTTTCAGTGAAAATAAAGGCAGACTGTTTTTTTAAGGCGCTAAATTTTGGCAGGCTGTAGATGAACGCATTTTCTAGAGAATTGTCGATCATTTCCGACACATTTCATTCTGAAGTACATGATAGGGATATCCCATATAGCGTATTTTTGCTTCTTTGCCTCAACGAACAAGAATGGGCTTAGGAAATGGATTCTCACATTATCGTTTAAAAGCAATGAGAATGTATTAAACATATATGCTCTCATATTGAAAAGAGAAAGAAAAAGTTATTTAAAGGGAATATTAAGATAGAAGTGTTTGGTTTGTCTCATATAAATCATAAAAGGTAAATTTGAAATGCATTAGTTTGCATAAAATAACACGGTGTGGCACATACACAACTTTCTGCTACCCTGAATTTCAATACTATAAATACGTGTTGCAGATTAATGGACAAAATAAATATTAATGTACATAAACTTATATTAATAAAATTAAACTATGTTTAATGAAGTTACATTTGACTTATAATTCCGTGTCAAATTCTCCAGTTTCAATATAGTACCTACATTTATATAGAATTAAAGGCTTAAATGAAATTTTATGTAATATCTCATATTTTTCAGACAACTTTCACCAACTCCACCCCTTAAAAATTATTAATTCAGATTAAACATTTCAATCTTATATGAACTTCAAAATTCAACATTTCAATTGTCCGTAACTTTTCTTTTTAATTGCACTGATAAAAGTCATACAAAAATATGGTTGATTAACAACTTGACTTTAAAATTTAGAGGATCTCAAAACACGTAATTACATACAAAACAAGCGATGAAAATTTAACTTATTCTTATATTATTTAACGTAAGGGTATAATAAATAATATTTCATTATTATGCAGTTATCCTGGATATAGCAAAACGTAGTAAAGCACTTCCACCAATTAAATTCAGTAGAAAAGTATATTTTCACTTAATTATCGACTGCTCTGTATCTTGCCTATGATTTACATACACACAATATTGTGTTTTTCAACAAAATCCTATATTAAAAATATAGGCACAGCCTGAAATAAACTTCCAGCAATTTACAGTAGAATCTAATTATATGCTAATTTTTGGATATAGCTGTATAAATAAAAGTTCAATGATTTACATAACACATTCTACACTTAAAATGTTTTATATCCATGTAAAAAATATATATTCATTTCATTTTGATTTGTGTCGTTATATGCTAAATTATGCCTATCAGAAATTTCATCCATATGCGTAATTTATTTGAATTGTTACACACAGACAACCGTTAAAAACACTTTTTGTTTCGGCTTCAAGTGTCCTCAAAAGTGTAAATAAATGTAAAGAAAACTCAATTTCAAAAACCTAAACCCAAATCAATACTTTTTCTACCATATTTGGGTAAATACACACATTGCCATGAAAATTTGCTAACAAGAAATAGTTGTCAGAATGAAAGGGAATTCTGCATACGTAACTGCAACGTTGTTATAAGTAAATGATTACAAAATCAAATCTAAATGATCTTGTTTTGCAATAAAAAATGCGAAAGAATGGACGATTTAGTACTTTGTTGGGCCTTCCAAGCGGGAATGTACGATGTGATGCTGGCAGGCATTAAGACATACAAGACCCGTATGATGCCCTGCAGCATTGTTTTTCACAATTTTTGTAAATGCGCCTCTAATTTGTCCAAACTCGTAGTCTTACCAACTTACTGTCCAAAATGATTCTAGATATGCTCGATTGGTGACGAATCTGGGTATCTAGTAAGTGAGTGAAAGATAGTATTGGGGCGAAAGCAGTCCTGTGACACCCATGCTGTGTGTAGCTGAGCAATGTTCTGTTGAAAAATGGCTCCTGGTAGCCCTGCCATACGTGGCAACATCAATGTCTGAAGATTGTTACGAACGTACCGCTGAGCTGTCATGTTGTCGTGGAATAATATTAGGGATGACCTTGTGTCATATGCAATGTCATACCATACCATCGCACGAAATGTGGGTGCGGTGTGCAGCTATAATGCAAAGGCATAATTGAGGCGTTCACCACGCTGCCTCCATACACGTACGTGATTGTTTTCACTGCCCAAATTGAATTTGGATTCGTCGCTAAAGACTTCCAAGTTCCATTTGGTTTCAACTCCAACGAGCGTGACACCACTCCAAATAGAAGAGAGGGAGGTGGATATTATTGGCAGCGCACGTAAAAGTCGCAGCAATAGAAACTGTTCTTCAGCAAGGCGCCTTGCGATGGTACATACAGACACAGGGAGAGGTCGTTTAGGTACTGCATATGTCCGGATTTCAGACAAGGAGACAGCTAGCGCTGCGCGTATGTTCCGTATGATGTGACGATTTTTTCGATTATTGGTCTGTCGAATGCGTCCAAAGCCTGGTCGTCGTGTAAGGGAACTCTGTATTGTAAACTGGAACCTGCACCACCTCACTGTAAAATCAGAACGCCCTAAGTGGATGGCTACTCGCCGTGCTGATCACCCGGATTATATCATACCGATGATTCGTCCCCTCTCGGACTCTGACAGCTGCTCGTATTCCCTTCGATGGTCGAATAGCGACATCTCTGTTTAAAAAGTGCCTCTTCGCAACAGATTATGTACACCAAACAAGTTCTGCTGATCTGTTTTATGCTTCAAGAAGAACGAAGTTCAGTGCTCTCTGGTGGCATTGCACAATGCTCAATCACACTGCATTTCTAACTATATGCATATTTTCCTAGCACGTACAGTCGGTAACAAAAGTGTCCGAACACTAGCAAAAATTCTCATCTAAAAAAAGAACACTTCATACGGTTTTGTTAAATAAATCCTTATCGAATCCTGTTCTTAGTCAATCTAAGAACAGGATTCGGCAATTACTTATTTAACAAAACCGTATGAAGTATACTTTTTTTCACATAGGAATTTTTGGTTGTGTTTGGAGACTTTTGTTACCGACTGTACCTTCATGCCAAGTTTCGTTGCGGTGCAACAAATACTTTTTCGTGCGCAAATTTTTATGGCATTGAGTATATACATATATATCTGAATTTTTTTTAAATAATAAATTTCATAATAAAATAAATAAATACTTGGAAAAAAAGATAGCACTGATCGGCATGAAAATTGACTTAATACCATTTTTGCAAAATCTTATGTAAAATGACATCCTGAAACCGAATATGACGGCCATTTCGCCCTATAACCCATAGTTTTTTAGGGATGCCATTCTATTTTTATCACTTTTCGGTGTAATTTTATAGCTATAAATTTGATTTTAGGAAGTTAAAATATTATTTTAACTGTTAAATATATTCAGAGGGGCTACAGAGTTGGAAAATTCTAAAACATGAAATTTATTGTGGGATTTGCCACTGGAATTATGTATGACATTTATTATATTTTTTTAAAATCAATTATTATTATTATTTATTAAATATTATATTTTTTATGTTTCTAAGTGTTAAAATATTTTTTTCTTTCCTTTCTCTAAATCAAATTCATGGCTATGAAATTATCGGACAGTGACCAAAAAATGGGAGAGGGGAATGACTCCCGAGAAAACGGTGGGTGATTGGACAAAATGGGGAACATAATCGTATTTAGGAGGCCAATTTACATAAGAATCAGCAAGAATGGAGTCAGGTCTCGACTTTATTTATTTATCTATTTATTTATTTATGTTTTTTCAGCGCAGTGTAATTTGTTTAAAAATTGAGTTCAGAACAATTTTTAAGTAATGCAATAGAAGTAATTTTCTTATTTCGTACCATTGAATCACATTAAATGCACATCAAATATTAAATTTTGATTTAAGAAATAATTTTAAACAATAAAAATCATTAAAGAAATTGAAAAGTTATATAGTGTTGGTCAAGATAATAAGAACAAGGGAAAAATATCTAAATCTTGGCTACAGATGACCACAAAGTTATGCAAATGTTAAGGCTGAAAACGAATGTGATAAACATCATCATCGTTTGTCACTTCATTCAATTCTGACATAACAAAATATTGAATTAAATCGCTCATGATAAATGATGCCAACGCAACATCGAATTACATTCACTTCTTTGTTTAGCGATTAAGTGTTGACAGATTTGTGTTCTGTGAAAATATTAATGACCTTTCTCTCGCGGTTCAAGAAACGATTCCCTATATATATTTTGACTGATGACAGATTTATAGACTAATTTAGACTTTTTTTCTATTACACCATATAATATCAATATTAATCTATTAATTTAAAATATGTGATGTATTTTGAAAAACTGACAATTCTAAATATAAATCTATTTTCTTAATGATATACGTCAAATAAATTACATTGTTTTTCTGCAAAAATATTCAGTCATGTATCGGATTCCTTGGCATAAGGATGCATTAAAAAGATGCATCCAAAAAGTTAGAGCAAAATATCAGTTCAGTCTTCTAACTGGAGTTTATCTTTTAAATGGTAACAACAGTGTGCTATTAAAACATCTTTTCCTTTTAACACACAATTAGCCAAATTCAAGACATGAATCATACATCCTATGCTAAAAAATCTATCTCAAGCTCCACTGCGTTTTAATTAATTGGTGAGTTGTCAGAAGACCTACTTTATTACCTGCTGTATAGAAGGTAAGTATTTCAGTTGCACTATTTTAGAAGTCTTACCTTCCAGACTTTTAAATTCATTTATATCTTTTTCAGAATTGAATTCAATTTTCTCTCATGAGACGGAAATTCTCTCTGTCACAAAAGTCTAAATCTGTAAACGATGCCTCTCCAAAACCCATTACAACCGAATGGTGTAAAAAGGATAAAACCGCAAAGACGCTAATAAAGTTATTCATCAGCGATTCACAAATAGTGCACGTTAAAGATATACGTGCTGTACATGAAACCTGGATTAAATTGAAAAAAACCTTCACGAACGCACAGTAAATTGTATATTTCCATAAAACTTTATACTGTTGCAAACTACTCGAAGGCTGTGATACATTGAAACACGTTACCAACATACTTGAAATTAAACAAAAGCTATTGGTGAAAATATCGACGATTCTCAACTGTCAGCATTACTTCTATACTTTCTACCTCTCCCATATGATTCATTAATTACTGCTTTCGAAGGCATAAATGAAGAGGACCTCAGTCCGACATGCATTCAAAGCAAATTCATGGACGAATTTAATCGTAGATGCAGTAAAAAAAAAAAAAAAAAAAAAAAAAAAAACTCTAATTTCCCGTCGAAAGATAGTGTTATGTCATATAGGGTTCATAAATATAAAATAAATTACAAAAACTGTTGAAACAAATTTTGTACATACTGCAATTTAAAATGTCATAATACCAAAGAAAGCTGGTTAAAAAAAAAAAAAAAATAAATCATGCACCATTATGTTTTGAAATCAAACCCTAGCACGTAAAAGGGGAAACTCATGACGAGAATTAAACAATTCCGATGAAGAGTTTGATAGTAAACAAAATAACTAACTAACTAACAATAATGATAAAAATGAATAAATAAATAAATAAAAACTTGGCGTTTATTGGCTATGATGAACACATGTCCAACTGGATAATTGACAGCGGCTCTTTCAGCCCATATAAACACAAATTTAAACTCGAGTACGGGAAGTATAGTGTAGTTGGGCATTTTCCGAAATAAGAAACAAATACATCACCGCAGCGACAGCTTTCGGTCAATATAGACACATATTTTATCTCAACTACGGAAAATATGGTATGGTTGTGCACATTAGATTTTGAGCTATAGCGTTTAAAGAAACATGGAAAATTACAGCATATCTGCCACCTTGATGCACACTATGCAACATGATCAGAATTTTCAAAGGATGTTTTCACGATCAGCGATCAGGCTACTTTAAAGAAAGAGGGCCCCACAGGCGACACTGACGGGGAGTTTGCAGCGGTCAAAAGTTTAACAGATCGCTTGCTCGTTGAGCAAACAGGTTGTTTCTTATCATGAACCAGGAAGAGGATGATACACGCGCCACCAAGTGCGACTTGCTATAGTTAAACTTTTCAAAGGTGCTTGCACTATAAGCTTTTTTTATTTTTTATTATTATTATTTTTTTTTTATTGCTACCTATATTGTAATTTGTACCTAGAGGTATGTAAATAATGCAGTTAAAGGTTCAATTTATATTAAATATCAAATAATAATAATAATAATACTATTCTTATAAAAAACCATTCGTTTGTGTCAAATGAGTTAACCACGCGACTTTTTGTGTATACACTGGTGGACAAAATTAAAGCAACAACATGTTTTCTCGTTTTCTTCTTTTGCACATAATTTTTAAACAAATAAACGTATGAACATAACATTTGATGACCTGTTCGTTATCATAATATTAACCGAATTTTATGTAACTTTATCATAAGAATAATTTTTAAGCTCATAAATCTGTACTGATAAATATAAAGGATTTTATTCCATATTCTTCATTTTTCAGGAGACGAAAAATAAAGTAAAAATTAACTAAAAACTAATCAGAAGAATCGATCAGGAAAAAAGGATTATGTTGATTTATACCCTTTATACCGTTCAGTGATTGTCAACCTTCATTTAATAAAGGGAAAAAATTGAATTAAATATTTTATACAAAGATTAATGCTAAATTTCTGACTTGAATCTTTTTATTACCAATGGATTTTTTCAAAGACTAAATGACATGGATTTAAATCCTTTATACCAATCGATAGAGAACTTTTTTCTGGGTCTGGCTATATACTTAACTCAAAATCGACATTTTTGGACTTAAAACCTTCGTATTTATCAGTACAGAAATATTCATTTTTCTCTCAAAAGTTGACTTTAAAAAAAATGAAAAATTTCAATAATGTTTGGAAAGAACACTTAATTAAAAACTGTCATAAGGATGTCTAACAGATAGGTGAAGATGCATATGCATCCATATATTAGATTATAACCAAATCTTTCTACCTGTATTCACTTTTCTGTTTCCTATTTTTTCGTATTAGAATAGCTTTTTAAAAAATATACATACAAACATGAAAATTAAATAAGTTGTTCATTAAGAAAACACTAGTTGAAAAAAAAAAAGGGGGGGGGGAGTAACAGAAATGATATTAACTATTTTCAAATAATTTTGTAGTGCAGAATAAAAAAATAATAGTGAAAAATCTGTAAAACGTACAGTTTTTTTTTTTTTTTTTTTTTGTTATGATTATTTAATCTGTACTAGAAGCAATGTACAAAAGCTTTTAGAAAACACGCATTATTACTATCAATATTATTATTTTATCATGGGATACTGTTAACATGGAGATAATATACATATTGTAGACTAAGTAGAACATAAATTCACGGAAAATACACTAAATGATTGAATTGTTATTATTTGTTATTTTAAAACCAAAAAAATAAATAAGTAAATAAATAAATAAATAAATAAATAGGCTTTTTTACGTCTTGTGGTAAATGTCTACCTTGTGATTTTAATATGAATAGTTCACAAATACAGCAAAAATTATCGGGTACGGTTTCACTGAAATCTTTCCATTTTGAACATGAAAATTTAACTATAAAATAGCACAATCATACTTAACAAAGAATATCTCTTAACTACTATACCAGAAAAAAAAAAAAAAAAGATAAGGTACGAATACAGGGTTGCCAAACAGGGGTTATCACAGAGAGGATGCCCGTGAGGCAGGGTTGATAGCATGAAAGGTTACCATGTGTGATACAGTCGGCAGCAAAAGTATCTGAGCACTAGCAATAATCCCTGTCTAAAAAAAGTACACTTAATACTGCTTTGTTAAATAAATCCTTGTCGAGTCATGTTCTTAATCAGTCTAAGAACATGATTCGACAAGGATTTATTTAACAAAATAGTATTAAATGTACTTTTTTGATATCGGAATTATTGGCTAGTGCTCGTATACTTTTACTGTCAACTGTATTGTAAAAGTCATAAAAAATAGAGAAATTTGCCATTTTCTGATATTTTAACCAAAAAAAAAAAAAAAAAAAAATCGAACAAACATGGTTGCCGGGACTCTGAGGAGCCAGGACACTGGGTTGCCAGCAGGAAAAGTTACCACCTGTAATACTGTGAAAATGATAAAATATCGTGAAAAATGCCATTTTCTGATACTCTAACAGAAAAATGTGACGTGATGGGACTTTTTTACTTGCAGATACTTAATGTCAAATGTAGAATTAATAATAAAAATAATAATTTAACTGTTGTTACCGAAACACTCTAGACCAGTGCTATTTATCGACATTTTTAGAATTCTAGTGATGCTCATAGTTTACAAATTTTGAATTATATTTTTTTTTAAAGTTCATTATGAAAGTAAAGGAAAAGTAACATAGAAAGAAAAATCGAGATTTAGTTTAACATTTCAGAACATGTGCGTGCTTACCTATCCCTAATGCATCCTTAACATCAATTTTCATTATATGTTCTTTCCTAAAATTATTGATTTTTTTCATTTTTTCCAAAGCTTACTTTTGAGAAAAAATGAATATTTATTAGCTTAAAAACTATTCTCATGCTAAAGTTACATAAATTTTGGTTAATAGTTTGGTAACGAACAGGCCATCCAAATTTTATGTTCATATGTTCATTTGTTTAAAAATTATATTCAAAAGTATAAAACGAGAGAATGTTGCAAAACCATTTATATTAGTTAAAAACATAACATTTTATGAAAATGTTGAATGAATGAAGAAACTGTTAAAATAGAAAATAAAATTATTAAGTAAATATATAAACAAAAGGTTAATAATATAGACCTTACAAATCTTTCATAAGTTTACTTTTTGAATGTTAGATTATTTTTATATTTTTTACTTTTATATATAACAATAAACAATATACAACAAAAATAATGATAAATTTTAATTATGAAACAACATTATATTTATTGAAAACAGATATAATATTGTTTTCAATATGCATTCAATTCAAGAAACAAACATTTTATTTCATTTTATATTATTCATATAAACGCTCATAAATTCAATTAAAATTATACAAAATCCTCGAGAAATTTTAAAATAGCCAGTTTACGATCTGTTACAAAAGTATTTTTACGTTTTTCTTTTCACAAATAAAGGATAAAACAGTAGAATTTCTCAGTACCATTTAATTTATGAATTCTAATATTTAAAGCGTTTTATTCTTTATTTTACCTTATCTTTAACTAAATAAATTATCAAGACATCCAACAAACATTTCATCTAAAAAAAAAGTTTTAACTGATAAGTATGTTTTTTAATATATTTTGATATTTAAGTAATATCGAAATGATTATAAGATTTTTTTTTTTTTTTTATAAACCATGTTTTTAATTTTCTGTTGAATGATATAAACGCTACTGAAGGCAGCCGGAACCCCAGCAATTGGATAAAAGTATTAAAGAAATTCCTTGCTATCGTCTTTTGAGCTATTATAAAAGTTTCAAATGACTATCTAGCCGGGAAGTTAGTTAAAAGTAGATTGCAAGCTTTGTATTGGAAACGCTGCCGAAGGCAGCAGGTTCCCGAAGCAATTGGATATAAATAATTTTAAAAAGCATTTTCACCGTATTCTGAACTGTTCCAAAAGTTTCAAATGTCTAGCTACTCGGGAAGTTAGCTAAATAAATTTTCTGTTGAATCATATGAAAGCTGCCGAAGGCAGTTGGGACCCGAAACAGTTGGCTAAAAGTATTTAAAAAAATGTATTGCCACCGTGTTCTGAGCTATCCTGAAAGTTTCAAATATCTGGCTAGTCGGGAAGTTAGTGAAAAATCGATTGCAAGCTTTGGACTGATAACGCTGCCGAAGGCAGCAGGAACCCGAAACAGTTGGCTAAAGGTATTAAAAATAATGCATTTTCACCGGGTTCTGAAGTATTCTGAAAGTTTCAAATGTCTAGCTAGTCGGGAAGTTAGTTAAATAAATTTTCTGTAGAATAATATAAGCGCTGCCGAAGGCAGTGGGACCTGAAATAGTTGACTAAAATTATTAGAAAAATGTATTGTCACCGTGTTATGAACTGTCCTGAAAGTTTCAAATGTCTAGCTAGTCGGAAAGTTAGTGAAAAATCGATTGCAAGCTTTGTACTGATAACGCTGCCGAAGGCAGCAGGAACCCGAAACAGTTGGCTAAAAGTTTTAAGAAAATGCATTTTCACCGTGTTCTGAACTATTCTGAAAGTTTCAGATGTCTAGCTAGTCGGGAAGTTAGTTAAATAAATTTTCTGTCGAATCATATAAGCGCTGCCGAAGGCAGCGGGCCTTGAAAGAGTTGACTAAAATTATTAGAAAAATATATTGTCACCGTGTTGTGAGCTGTCCTGAAAATTTCAAATATCTAGCTAGTTGGGAAGTTAGTTAAAAATCGATTGCAAGATTTGTCCCTGACAAACACTCAAACAAACAAACAAACCCACAAACAAGAATCGAAGTTAATAAAAACATGGTAAAAAATATATAAATTTAAAATGTTTTTAATTTTAATTTATTTTTTCAAAGCAATTTGATCCGGTAATTGTACATTAAAAGATAAATTTTTATTTTCTAAACATGATATCTATTAACAGCTTTCAATATAAAAGAATAAATAAAAGTTTTTTTTTTTTTTTTTTTTTTTTTTTTTTTAATTAAAATTTTTTTTATGTATTTTTTTAATGATCGCCATTTACATAGAAACATATGTACTCAAACATTTACTTAGTAGAAATATTTGTAAAATGTGTAGCAACGTAGCAATACATAAATTTATACACAATAAGAAAATATGGAATTATCTTTTTTTTTTTTTTTTTTTTTAAGACATTGTTTAACAACTAGTGCTTTCATTTCTTAATTGCTTTGAGAACCAGGATAACGGAATTTTAATGATATATGTGATCATTAAAAGCAAGTTTAATTGACAGTAATGGATCGGCATTAGCTCATTATCGAAACAGACATTGCACATCAATTAAAATTCCAAAGACGAATGATAAAGCATTTGGAAAATGCACTAAGTAATTTTTAGTACACAGTTTTCTGAATCGCATCTTACCCTGGAATTAAAATTAAATTAACTCTATTAGAAAGTTTTATGTTCCTGTGATTAAAATGTCTATCTCAGTGAATTAAATGTTTAAAGTACTTAGCCAATTAATAAATAATTGTATACGGTAATGTAAATTTTGACCTTTTAAAGTTGCGAAGATTATTTTCCTACAGTGATTTTTATTGCCCGAAATATATTAATGCACCTAACGAACGAAACTCTGTAATGCAGTTTTGAAGTAACATTTCTCTAAATATCGTAAATAATTGTAATTGTGCATTTATAAATTGTAACAATATTTGATTCATATAAGCTTGTTTTAATATATTAAATTATAAACCATTAAACACGCACGCACACACACACACAGATATATATATATATATATATATATATATATATATAATGGAAGTTTAAATTAAATAAAAATAAATGAAAATCAAAAATAATATAATGTAATACAATTTTTGAAATGTATTTCTTTAAATGGAGATGTATATTTTTTAGCAAACAAGAGTTTTTGCAATTTATTAACTACACATATTTTTTATTTATTTATTTTATTTTACTTTTTTTTTTCAAGACAATTTTATATAGAGTTAGCAAAAAAGAAGAAAAAAAGGAAAAAAAAGGAAAGTTTTTAAAGAACATATAAAACTTTTTACAGGTTTGTTAGAAAAAAAAAAAAAAAAAAAAACTTTTTTTTTTTAACAAGATGGAAGTTTATGCATTTTAATATATCTTTTATTATTATTTCAACTTTGTTTTTATAAATAAATAACATATTCTATGTCATATTTCATGTTATTTAAACAAATAATAAGTATTTAAATCGCAATAAAAAAAAAATAAATAAATAAAATAAAATAAAATATCTGGCTGACATAATCACATGAATCCTATTATCATAGCTGACAACATCCTAATAAATATTCCATAGTATCGTTAGTACCTGCGACTTTTTCCATACCATTTTATTTTTATAGTAATTCTCTCCAAATATAATCACGATTAAATAACAGGGGAGTTTGTTTTCGATATTTTTGCTACAAGAATTTTTTAACAGTTATGTTACTTATAGTTTTCTAGTAAAGTTCAGGAATTAACTAAAACCAAAATTACAATTCGTAATTACTGGTTTAAAAATAAAATGCAAACACACACACACACAAAAAAAAAAAAAAAAAAAAAAAAAAAAAACGGCGGTTACTAAAATATTACAAAATAATAATTAAGGTGTTGGCAGCTATGTATTGCACTAACTCCCATACAATAAACTCTTTTAAGAAATAGCATAGTCAGAAAACATAAAAATTAGCTAACCAATCTAGACTATAACATTTTCCTGTAGTAACAAATTAATAGGAAAGTCGTAAAGACATACAAAAGGAATTGTTTAAAGCAAGTATAAATAAAATCAGTGCATATGTTTTTGAAGTACCTTTTCTGTGAGCTAAACTTGACCGACTTAATCAGGACATATATACTTTCCTATAGTAACCAAGTAAGAAGGTAAAGCTAAGGAGAATTTGTGCACAATTCGACAAAGTGATATTTTTAAAAAATCCAATTGTTAGTTTATTTGCAAAATTATTGCTAAAAAATTTTGAATTTATTTGTTTTCTATGCATTTCCATTACTATTTTGTTTTTAACCTATAACTTAAAACAACAGCTGTAATAAAACTTAATGAGCTATTTTGGTGGTATATCTCCTTACAGGGTAAGAGTGATTGAGCACATGGGTAGGACAGATTGTGCTTAATTATAACTACAATTAAATCGTTAAAAATAATAATTGCCCATAAATGAGATTATTGTAAGGTTTTTGTAAAAAAATATTTTTGTATTAGGAGTGGATACTTTAATTTAATAATTAAAAAATCAGGAAAATAAAAGAAGTTAAAAAATTTAATAAAATTAAACATAATTTATACGCCTCATCAATATATTAAAACCAATGTAACTTTTAAAATGAGATAAAAAATACAAAAATTTTTAAAACTTTAAAAATACATTTTAATTTAAAACATTAAAAGACAAGACAGACGTTTCGGCTAGAACACTAGCCCTCCTCAGTGTCAAACATACAAGCACAACAACATTTACAAAATTCATAACACATCACAGCAAGATTAAATATTCGGGAAAAAATTATATATCGTTATATTAAACATCGTTATATTAAACATAATTATTTAAACATATCGTTATATTAAACATATCGTTATATTAAACATAATTATCGTTAACAAATATATCGTTAAAAAAGTTTTATAGAATTTTCTTTAAAAAAAAAAAAAAATCAGAGAAATAATCAAGACCAGATAATAATAAATAACAGTAAATTATTAGATAGCACAATTAATTTAAAATTAGTGCAATTCCTTTTGAGATTAAACATTTTATTGTTTGCTGAGTTAATTTGTCGCTGGAACATAATTGTTTCAATTATTTTTGTAAAATGCACACCGTTTGTACAATCTGTCTCGACCAAGTCAAAAGACGGATATCACACCGTGCCCCCAAAAATATCCGATTTGTTCAGCACACTTTTAAGGCGAAAATCCATCCAATGTTTATTATTTGTTAAGATTTTTTTCCCCAAAAATATTCCATAGAAGAGTGTTTAAAATACAAAACCTAAATTTCGGTTGTTTTCAATTTATTATTACTATTATTATATATATATATATATATATATATAATTTATTTTATTTTATTGAAATTTTGACCATTATAGTTCAAAAAAAGAAATTTTAGATGGCTAATAATTTTTGTTTGCATTCAGTTTTATCATTTATGTTTGATCAGCCGACAGTTGCAAGGAATTTGAGAATCATACTTGAAAGTATTGCAAAATTAAACCGACATACAACAACATAAAATTATAGCGATACATTTTCCACAGGCTAACACTGGCACACAAGAGGTAAATATTATTAGAGGTAAGACTTTTGCCAATCGTTGCCATTGCTGAATAATGTCCAATTTCGGATTCTGGGGAAAAAAATGCGCTTGTCGAAGTTGTTACCAGCTACAGTTCCAAGCTTTTAACATATTCATCTTCATTGCTTTGTCCTTACCAAGAAGTTGTGTGATTTCTCCTACTACAGAATTTAGTGGAATCACATCGCAGTCTCCCTTAAGAATCCATTGAGTGAACTTTCCCATTTTGGTAAGAGAGATTGTCTTTCACTGAATAATTATTCGCCTTTTAGAGAAATGTTGTAGCTTGTACCGTTAGTCTAAGTTAGTTGCTCATGAGAAATCATTTAAATTAAAAATGCTTAGAAATACTGCTATTCTACAGAACTGCCTAGGAAATGAAAGGCAAATTTCACGTATTTAATTTATAAAACAACACATTCAAGTCAGCGCTCTACTATTGGTGTTGTACAACTACTTGGAATAGCAGCTAACGCTCATTCCCTCTGATATTCTTGTTGCGCATTCTCTACTACCGCGCAGTCTGGACTATCTTTGCCTTATATCCGAAAAAAAAAATATCTACATAGGAGTTTATGTAGGAAATTTGTAGAAAATCCTTCGAGACTTTTTTAAGACACTGTGTTTCTTTTCCTTTTTTAAGTTTAATCAAAACTTGGCAAGCTAATTTTTAAACCATAAACCAACAAATACATACAAGAAGATATATAAAAGTGAGATATTATGGCAAGTTTCAGAAAAGTCGTTTTATTAAAAGAAATCATTTTCGAAAACGAGAATTTACTTATTTGTTCTTGACGCTAGTTAATTTTTCTAAAGTAGTCAAGTAACATGTACGAAAACACATCTAAATCGGGATTTATATAGCAGCTGTGAACAAAATCATTAGATCCTTTTTAAAAGATACGAACTTAACGTTCCGTTTACGGTTAATACATTTTTTATATTTTGAAAAATCAGCTGTACAGCTGACAAGCCTCCATTATGAAGTTTTGTTGTACCTTTTCATTTGGGAGATATTATAATTAGAATATATCATCCCCAAACGCATGCACACTGATCATTTTCCAAAAAACACATTTCTGCACTCAGGAGACCTTCAATTAGGGCAATCGGTTAATAAGACATATCAAATATCTTAGATCAAATGCAATACTTCCATTACTTGTGGTATTCGGGTATTGGAAGTTATAAATAAATAAATAATTATAAATATAACATGCAAGCTGAAGAGAAAAACATTTTTACTGATTGTGCAGGTTGGTACGTTGCAAGTTAATGTTCCAAGTTGAATTAAAAAGGCGGAAACTGATGCAAAATTGAAGCAAGAGAATAAAACAACAGCTTTTAAATGTTAAGAAAGAACTGTTACAGCTTGAACAGAAAACAAATTTTAGCTGCTTGGGAATACCGAAGACGCCGATGTGTTCAATGAAAATTTTGTCAATGTTCATTTGAAAACAGCGAAAAATATTACTGATTTGGAAGAAGGTAAATCTATTAAGAAAATCTCAGAAGATTCTCGACAACTAATGGAAAAGGGAAGAAAAAAGAAAGCATAACAATCAAAATATTTTTAGAGAGGTTGAAACTTTAAAACCATGTAAAACGCAGAGAAAAAACATTATGTTACGTCGTGAAGGATGAAATTTGTAGAAAAGTGGCAAAGTTGCTTGATAACTTATAAATATAAGGAACTATTTTATTCATCAAAGTATGCACCCATATTGTTTATACACTTGTACCATTTAAATTGTTCAGACCGGTTTTGAAAAACTCTGGCAGATCAGTGTCAATGAACTCCTGAAAGGTCAATTTTACAGCTTTTTCGGAATTGAATTGTTTTTTCTATTAAAATAGTGTCCAAGTCTTAGAAAAAATGGTAGTCAGTAGGGGTATGCAGAGTATAGAGGGTGGTGAAGAAGTACCAAATCCAATTCCAACTCAGATAGATAGCAATTATGCTTTGCATACAAATGCACAAACAACATACTCATATGTCACCATTTGAGAGAGGAGCGTCCATACAGCCACTGATATCTATTAGATATCTAAATTACATCCAATGATCCATTAAAAGGTACAAAATATTTGAAGAATGCCCATTAAAATTCCTGGATATCCTGTACTAATTATATATATCTATTATTTGTTTAAATATAGACAAAGTTTACACGTGCCTTTTTTGTTGTCCAACCGATGTAAGATGTTAGATTAAAACAATATTTAGATATTTTCATTATCTATTAGTTCTAACAAATCCAATATTAGATATTTGGAGATTTATCGGATATGTAACAGAGATCTAATGGATGTAAAAAAGTGTGACATTTGCCTTGCTAATAGATATCGGTAGGATATTTATAGAAGTTTAATGGATCATTTAAAAACCTTCATGAGGGTTTATAGGACATTTATACGTGTTTATATACTTTTATACGTGTCTTATGGATCTAAGTGGTTGTGTGGGTGTAGCTGGGCTCAAAGAAACCGGTTGGTCTAATCGACGAATCGTTTGGTATTTGGATAGCAGCGTTCCAACTATTAGATGATGTTAGTAGGAATGAATGAATCATGAACAAACATAGTGTCAAGAAGAAAACGGTAGGCCTAGAGAGAGGACAGAACGTGAAAACAGATAAATTGATATAGCAGGACTCAGCGCCCTAGAATCGTCATTATGATCAATCATTCGTCCAACGGTGTCTTCAGTGAATTCAAAGATCATTAATAGGCGGCTCAGAGTAAGGGGGTTGAGCTCACGGAGACCCTTGCGTTAACTACTATTAAACTCTGTACACCGATATTCCCATTTGTAGTGGTTTCGGGCACATTCGAGCTGGATGTCACTGCATAGAATAGAATCTTCAGTGATGTGTCTCGCTTCAAATAGAGCCCCGATAAACGGTAAAGACATTTCTAGAGACAGCTCGGACAACGACGAGTGGATATCAACCTGTCTGTCGCCCACTATACGATCCGACAACCACGATTCCCAGCATGAAAGACACTCAAAAATAATTGCTTTAGTTGCCTATAATGTGTGAAATAGTAACCAAAAAAGTAGCTACTCCGATTCATATAATAGTCTTGGATTAAAAAGAACTATGCAAATAAATATATAAGCAGTTTTTGGAGATAATGTGGTCAGAAGGTATAGAATTGATTTAAATCAGATACCTTTCTTGTAGAAAAAAAAGAGCTTTTTTTGAGACAGAATTTTGATATCTAAAACTGACCTACCTAATCAGGATGATTGTTAATTTTCCTGTAATAACCACGGAAAAATTCCGATAATCTGATGCAAAAGGATATCTAAAAAGGGATCTATGTAGCAATTTTCAAGAAAATCGATAGAACTGTTTTTGAGATACATTCACTAAGATATGGCAAACTCAATTCTTGACCGGAAAACAATTACATACATACGGATATCTAAAAGGCAATTAATACGGCAAGTTTGAAAAAAAAAATGTGTAGTCGTTTTGCGAGAACATTAAATTGACCTACTTATACAGAAAACCTCTCAGTTTTTCTGAACTAATAAACTAATACTTACGAAAGGATATCTAAGAGTATGTTTATATACAGTCTTACAGTTTACTCACTTTGGGTTTCCAATGTCACACATCTGGTTTTCCACATTTCACCAAAAGTTGGAAAAATCATCTGTACACCAGACCTGCCTCAATTCTAAAGTTTCATCATTCTACATTTATTAGTTTCGAGGATATCGTAATTAGAAAATATCTCTCTCTCGCTCACACACACACACATATCAATTGATGAAAACCACTTTTTGGGGCACAGGAGATATTTAAAAATATAAATCATATTAAAACTCGAAATTGAATTTTTTGACTGAATACAATAAATGTTCCCATTACCTACGGTTGGAAGGAAAAATGCAGTGAAGGCGCAGAATACATAGCGGGGAACAAGTTTTTGTCCAAATTAGTCTCCGTTTTCCTGAAAATAGTGCTGACTAACCTGACAATAATAGCTTTTAACTACTGGTAAACAAAAATAGTTGCCATAGTAGACTGGGGTTGATTTTAGTAGCAAATAGTTGCTTTTTAGTCGCCGCTGGGAACCCTGGACAACCAGAAGTAATGATCTAGAGTAACATTTCATTTCGTATCAGGAGCCATTTGGTTGTCATATGTGGTACCCTGTATGTTGGCGTGTAGCACAGCGGAATGTTGGCGATATTCTACGGCCCTCTGTTTAATGCCATCCTGGGCAGCAATATCGCCGAATCTCTCTTCCATTAAGAAAGATTGGAGCTTTATAAAAAATGTCCTACAACCAGCTCGGTATTTTAATTGTCTAACGCTCTAATTGAACATATTTTACGCATTATTCTACAGGAGGGGCATCCGCCAAATTTATCAAACAATGACAAGTCGAATAGCTGCTTGCATAACGACCAGAAGGGGAACAACGTGTTATAGACGTTCATACTTTTAAAAGTACTTTCTATTTAAAAAAAAATATGTTTTTTTTTTTTTTTTTTTTTTTTTCTGAAATTGTAATCATTCGAATTTCTATATCTGTACATATATCTAACAGTTAATAACTCCTTATTGATTTTTTTTCTTACAGTGTATTAACTACAAGTTTAATTTATGACGGCCTGACAGAAGGCACCAGCAAATTTAAATATATCATGATTCAGCAAGCCTTGAAAGAAAATGAATGTTTGAAATATGCAAAAAGAAATCTGATGCTTGATAAGAAAATAATGCTAGCTTTAAAGACAGAAAGTTTAAGCATTAGTCGGAATACAGAGCAAATTTTAAAAGAGACATTTTTTTTCCAGAACTGTACAGCTCACAAGAACAATTCAGTGGTTCACTTACCACAAAATGACATTTTGCTAGCAATATTCAAGAAATAAATAACTATTCGAATAAATATAATGAAAACTGGATAAGCTTCAGGAGTAGACAAGGTCACTGTGGATATTCCAGAAGAAGCATGGACTGAAAACACTGACGTTCGAATTGAACTATTGGATAAATGTATAATATTATATGATGTTCCAAAGGACTAGAAAATTGCGATCATATTTTGACTTCTGAAGTTATTCATCAACCTCATGCAGTGGAAGAAGCGTGATTTGATCATAGGTTCTCCAGTTCTTAATTATTGAAAGTCAATGTTGAACTGTAACGTTGTTATTATATGAATACAAAATATTTGTTGTAAAAACTGAATTTTCTTTTCTTTCTCTCTCTTGTTTTTTTCTTTACAATGAATCTTGTACCAAGCAAAATAATACTTTTGTCATAGGTTTACAAAATAATAATAATAATAATAATAATAATGTTATCATAAAAAAATGAAGATTTGAAATAGCCATATGCAAAATTTCTCTGATTTATTAATACATTAATATTAATGTAGCCATTTGTAGCATGCGTTTCAAATATTTTATAAATATTGAAACCATTTATACTATTAAAAATATTGATTAAAATTTAAATACATCTTTCTTATATAAATATATATATATATATATATATATATATATATATATATATATAATATTGTAGAGTTGAAAAAAATTACTACAAAACCATTATCAAAACTGCAAAAGTTTAAAAATAAATTTTTCTTTGCATCATTGGTATTACCTTCCTTCATACACATACACACACACACACACATATATATATATATATATATATATATATATATATGTTTCCATTTATACGGTCTAAATTTTCTATAATAGCCATAATTTTGTAAGTGAAATGTTTGAACATGTTTTTTTTTTTTTTTCGATTATAAATAGCTAAATAAAAATTACATTTCTTTTCTATCTTATATACTCCTTTATAAAGAAATTTCGCAAAACTGTCCTAACAAAAAAGGGCCTTTTTTTTTTTCATTCATTCTTCCATGAAAAGGATAAATGGACTGATTACATTTTCATTGAATAGAACAATACTTCAGAAAATGTGGCCCTGTCGGCAGTTAGAGATTTGCCCATCATAAGAAGAGCTCTGTTGCTACATTCAATATTTTGATTTGTATCGGAAAAATGAATATGCTATTTTTTACGAAGTAATATTTATTCCGTTAATCGGAAACTTCGAAAAACAGAAGTAGAAGAATTAATATATGCTCATTTTTTTTTTTCTTTTAACAACGATATAATTTAGGTATCACTTATATTAGAGATGACAAAGATTCAACAATTTTTTTTAATTATATATATAAGCTCATTTATTATTTATTTTTACTATTCCTCTTTTCCCCTTAATTTTACCAGTTTTGCATGGCTTTAATTTGCAATAAATAAACCATTAATTTCAATAATGGTAATTCACCCATAAAATTATGAAAAAATACATATATATATATTCCATTTTCTCAGATATTATTTGTAAATGTATTGCAGTGCAAAAATTTTATTGATTAATAAAATTCAAGCCTAATGTACTTTATATAAAAATGTACTTTATATAAAATTTTACATAATGTGTTGTTTAATTAGATTTCTTTCTTTATTATTATTATTATTATTATTATTATTATTATTTCTTTCTTCATTTCTTTCTTCATTATTATTTTTGTGTGTGTGTGTGTGTGTGTGGAAAAAGGAAAAAGATCATTCTTAGATGTTTCGATGAACCAAAAGAATAATTGATAAACCATCTGATGAATATATGCCATCACTGAGGTGTTGTTTTTTTCCACAAAATACTTATGATTGAAAATTGTATAATTATGAAATTTCGTGTTTGAAGGTCGGAAATGGCAGTTATAAAGATCATAATCATGTACAGATTTGCAGTTTTAATCTCAAGTTGAAATAAATATTAATTTAGGAATTTAAAACAATATGCTGTGAAAACAACATTACTCTTTTGCCCTTTTCAAAAATTGTCAGATGGTTGAGGGGTAACTCCTCTGTAAGGGCCTAAAAAGTATTTATTTGAAAATTTGTTTTAGGAAGAATGAAAGTTGATACAGAAATAAATTTTAGGATGGCTATTTAACATATATTTACGTAAATTCCAAAATATTATTGCATGAAAAATTGCAAAATGGTGATATAGCAGTAATTCTCCCGAGACATGTTGAATTCGAGGCGATCTACAGAACGCACTCTAACTGGTGTCAATTTGATTCTGGTTAGAGAAAAAGAAAAATCTATGTAAATTCATGCAAGCAGCTGGTGAATCAAGTAGCAGATTTTAGAAATATTTATTTCTGAGTAATTTGCGAATGTTAGAAGAGAGTCGTTCAATATCCACCAAAAAAGAGGCAGTCATTTTTAATAAATATTATTTAATTAACTAATCAAAAATCCCTTATGTGTTTCACTATGAAACTTTATTTCAAAGTTGTGGTTAAATTTTCAAGTAATAAGATCGAAAATTGTTTGAGTTATGCTGTGAGTCGTTTTTCCTATATGACGCACTAGTTGGACAGAATTTGACATGCTATCTCGCAAGAGGATATCTGTCAACCCTATCAACCAATGTCAAACTTAGTGACTGCTTACATAAGGGTCAGAAGTGGAGCAACGCATTATTTACTTGTTATCTTTGTGAAGCTCTTTCTCATGAATAAATCATTAAGTTTTTTTCTGAAACTTTAATATATATATATATATATATATATATTCTCTGCATGTACATCAAATCTACCAATTTTCGTCCCATTCAAATCACTCCTTCTTGTGCGACTTTTTTTTTTTTTTTTTTTTTTTTTTTTTTTTTTTTTTGTCTTAGAGTGTGTAACGAAGATAAATAAGTTATAAGTTTTAAGTGTTGAAATATTTTATACTAACTTGCATGTGCCATAAAATATTCTTATGTTTTGTAAAGAAATATTAAACCACGGAATATTTTTTAAAAGTCTTGATCTAAATTTTTATTTCATAGATACTTATTTTAGACATATACAATGAACTGCAAAGCTCGGTAAACAATAAACAAATAAATACAAAACATTAGGATATTAAATAATATTAATAATAATAATAATAATAATGATGATATTAAGATCTATAAATTTATATTTATGTTCGACACCTTAAAAACAAAGATAAAGTCAGGGAAGTAAATTGTAATTTTTTCTTTAAATAGATAAATTACAAAATTCCAGTATTGTACCAAAAAATTCTCATACGTAACACAATATTAAATAGCTGATGAAAACAACTTTTAATAATTTTCACATAAGTTTTCAGAGAGAAAAAGTCATGTTTGGGTAGAGCGTTTACAGAAATAATACACAAGTTACCAATGGAAAGAAAGATAACGTAAATAAATGAGTACATTTACTATAATTAAATTTATGACTAAACACATTTATTAATACATACTTTTAAAACTTTTCTAATACAAAGCTGACATTTTGTACAATAAGAAAAAAATGTTTTGTTGGAAAAACTAAATTTGTTTTGCTGTCTAATGTTTCGATTTTTTTTTCTTTTTTAATCATATTAAAAATAATTTTGGACAGTTAATCAACCAGCATGCTTCAATTGACTAAACAATATAGCTAAAAGAACAAACACTGTCACTTTTTACTTTACATTTTAAATCTCTTTTAAAACAGACAGCGAACGACTGATGTGCTGAGACAGAACAAAAACGTTTATAAAATCAAAAAAAATATTTTTGTTGAATTTCGTTCGATTATATTTCTTTCTTTCTTTTTTTTTTTTTTTTTGGCCGCTGCAGCACGGTCGGGTTGATAGTTGAGCCGGCCAAAGACCGCCGTAAGCACTAATGCTGGCTGATGCACGTGAAATCTGTTGTGGCCGCAATCTTCTTCATGTTTCAATGACGTTGAGACCAGATATTGCTTCCCACTGCTGGTCTCAAGATCATCGTTTTGATTTTTCCAAAACTAACATAATTTCATCTCCTGTCTGTTCCTCCCATTTGGATATTCATGAAGCATTTTACATATTTAAAAATTTGAAAAATCTTGTTAATGATATTTCTTCCACTCCATTCTTTTCTGATGCTTGGAAATTACTCACGTAACCTTGATTTTCGTTTAATTTTTGATTTTCTTAGATTGTTATATGTTAAATCTCACTCGATTATTTATTTTCTTGTTTTCTTGTACAATTCTACTCACACCAGTAGTTATATTTACTTTCTACTTTATAAAGTTTTTCTTTTCATTTTAAACGATTTTGTGCGTTGCCGCTTTGACTGCAGCACTCGTGCTTACTTTATTCGCCTGATGAAGGGTCGTGTGTTTTCTCGAAACAATTGTTTCGAGTTTATTGCATTTTATGGTGTTTATTCAAAGTTTGTAAGTAATATTTTTTACAACGCCAGTTTTGTGGTGCTTTTTTATTAAATAGGGGTAATGGGGTAATAATTAGATTCGTTTCATTGTCTAAAAAACAGTGTTTCTTTATTTGTGTACATTAATGCATTTCTTTACATTATTGTACTTTACCATTCAATAATCTCAGATGATTTTAATATAAAAATCGTTTTATTATTATAATTATTATTTTATTGTAATATTTTCGTTATTTAGGAAAATTTATTCTGTTTTTTTTTTTTTTTTTTTTTTTTTTTAAGTCAAATGTTCTATCTGAGGTATCGTTTTTAATCACTTTGCACTTCCACCAGATATCTCTACCACACACTCCAATAACATTATTTTTCAGCAAGGACATAATATTTATTATTTAGTGCTTTGTCGAATGTTTTTGTTGAATGTCTTTGTTTTTTAATGGTATTATCTTCCATTTCTGTTTAACTGATTTTTTTTATAATTCATGTAACCTTTTACTTAATTATTTGCTTTAAGGATTTGCCTACTTTACAAGTCAATAAATTTAAACGAATTTTCTAAAAATATTAATCGCTATAAATTATTTTATAAATGAAAATAAGAAATAAAATCCCATTCAAAGCGCTTAAAATGTAAGTGTCCCAGCTACCTTTGGTAGAATAGCGTATTCCCTGTCTTTACGAGATCGGTTGCAGTTCGGTTGCTGCTCCCATTTACGACGTAAACGGTCATTTAATTTAGACCTGGCCGATGAATGAAGCTATTTTCCAAAAAGTACATTTTTCGGAAAGATTCTCATCCGAAATGTATGATGACAAATAGCAAGCAATATTCTCTGCTGAAAATAATATATAATAATAATAATAACAACAACAATAATAATAATAATAATAATAATAATAATAATTAAAAAGAAAACTAATAAAAATTTTGAAAATCATGCTTCGAGTTTCATTTTTATACATGGCATATTATCTTTTAATTTTCCACATAAAGTAACTGATTTGACTTTGGAGGTCTGAACCCAAGTCCTTCACATCAGTAACATGATTCTATAACCAACTGAACTAAGCCAAGCAGAAGATTTCTATTTTCACGTTTGTATCTTCAGAGTCAATTACTTCAGAAATTTATAGATTTTAATTAATTTTAAAAAAAAACTATTGAAAAATCTGTTTATTGGTTTTCGAAGTGCATCAGGTGGGGTCAAATTAGATCTCCATGCAAAATTCTGCGATCTGTTCGTTGCCCACAAAGCGACGGTTATACACACATACACACACCTACATCAACTTTTAATAAGCGTATAGATTTCGAATGTGTAAAATTACATTATTAATATTTTTTGGAAATATAACTGGATTATAGAAATTTAATGAAAAAATTTGTAATATACTTATGTTAATTAAAATGGTAACATGAAAATAATAAAATTTTCAGAGATAATTTCAATTTTTTTAAGTCCTCATATCTTTTCTTTTTTTTATGTAATTTAATGTCTTGTAAAAAAATAAATAAAATAAATAAATAAATAAATAAATATTAATAAAGAATTAACAAGCAAAGATTGTGAAATATAGATTTTTGTTTGTTGCAATAAATCATGCTACAAATAAAAGAGACTTCTTTGTATTTAATAATGCGTCTATAATAATGCATCTTTAATAATGAACATTAAATAATGAAAATGTAATATGTAGATCACTATGTCTTTAATGAAAACAAAAATAAAATTAATTTTTCATGATTTTTGTAATTCTAATTCTAATAACTTTCATTTTCACCTTCAGTAATAAAGATGTTGCAATAAATATTTATTTCAGAATCAAATAATATTGTTAAAAGATACACAAGTATTTAATTAAAATAAAACAAAAAAAGATAAAAATCTAAAGTATAAATAAAGCATGAGATATCATATTCGTATTTTCTTATTACTCTACAAGATGAAATTACTAACAGAATAAAAATGTATACGAAGTAAATAATACAATGTATATACAAGTAATTTATGATGTCACTTAAATAACACATGTTAATAAATACCTTAAGTTAAAGTAAAGTTACGAGTGAGTCTTGGGTTCTTCTTCGAAATGTATTAAATATTATCCTGGAGCAAGTAGAGAATTTTTGTGACAGATGAACACTAATAGAAAAGACCTCATGCTGGAAGAAGTGTTTCAAAGACGTTTATTGCAAAAGTGAGTTTATTTATAATAAATAAATATGTTATTATATTTTCTTTCCTTATGAGAACTATGTAAGTGTATATACATTACTTTTTTAAATAATACACTTTCATTATTTACCCTCTCTTTTATAAATAAATTTGTAAATATATTTTGAGAATAGCTCAAAAGAACGGAATGGTTTCTTTAGACATATTATTTATAAAAATAGTCCCTTGCATGTAAAAAAGAATTAAAATGGTATTATTTAGTTAATGAAAACATTTTTCTTTTAGTAAAAGTAAGTGTATTCTAAGAAATTTACAGGGTTCTCAGCAGTCACTGTTTTGAATATTACTTTTTTTATAGTAATCTTTATTAATAGTTTGTAATACATATCTTTAAAGGAATAATACAAAGAATACTTTATACAAAAGTGGTATTGAAAGTAGTGACTGCTGAGAACCCTAAATATGTTATTGCTGCTTATAATTGAATAGGTTAGTCATCAATATGTTATATCATCGTAGGTTAATCATAAGGTTAATCAATAAATATTTAAGCTGGTGTTTATTTTCAATTAACTTCTTAACGAGCACTATATTTAAAGGAATAAATGTGACTGTGCTTAAATTTAGATTAATCTACCGCTTTGGTGTGGTTCGTGTTGGCGAGGGTATGGTACTTCGCCATATGTAATAGAGTGAATTTTCTTTTCACTTCGATGTGTTTGGTGGTGCATGGTATCACGCATGCGTGATATGCAGAACAATAAAAAAACCTCATTTGAAAGTTTGGAGGAATCATTTTTGAGGAGTTGGCACACTGAGTATCAAAAAGCTGAGTAAAGGAATTTAAAGGTGGTGAATTAACGTTGATAATAAAGAAATAATTACAGACCACTCTTCTTCTGATATAGTCTATTTTCAACCATTGGTAGTAAAAGTTAAGGGCAAAACTAATAATAACAAAGAATGTTATTTAAAAACAATAGTAGACACTGGTTGCCAAAATTCTTATATAAGCAAATATGCTGTAAAAATGTTAATGTTAAAGAGTAAAGAAAAGATGTCTATTAATCATGGACTTTTCGGAAGATACGAGTGCCTGAAATAATTGTTCTGAAATAATTGTTAGTAATATTAATAAATCTTACAGTGCTAAATTAAAAGTTTTAGATCAGGAGAAAATATGCACACCAATTCACAAAATGGACAATGTGGAATGTATTTGAAAATTAGAAAACTTAGGTGTAAATTTAAGCGATGTTTCTGTAAAGGAGGCTTCATGCACTTATGAAAATGATACTCGGGAAATACATTAATTTTGGTTGCTGATGTCGTGCAGGTTATATATACAGACGCAATTAAAGCAGTTTCGATAAAAGGACTGATAACATTAAAAACTAAAAATGGGTGGACTTGGATGGGAAAGATCAAAAGCCATATATCCGAAAGCACACATTCCACTTTGTCGCTTTTTTGCATGCAACCAACAAAACTAAACAGAGAAATACATCAAATTGTAGAAAGAATATTATGAAAGAAAGAATCAGTATGCCATACACAGAAGATAAAGAAGCAGAAGCTCAAAATTTTATTGCTGAAAATTCGAGAAGATTACAGTTTTATAGACTAAGTAACAACTTTAGTTTCACCAGTAAACACAGCTTAAACTAGTGGATCTGCAGATCAGGAGTCTCAACGTCCTATTTGCATCAGGCATTACTCAATAGGCCCTTTTTATTTATTCCTTATTATATAATAGTATATATTGATTCGATCGACTTGTTACCATAATCAGATACATTCCTGTGGGGGCTGCCGCCCCCCTCAACCCCCCGCTGTATCCCTTTTTGTATACCTATTTGTATATCATATAAAGTGTTACGGATTTGTAAATAATTGCATTTATTATTGCATAATTTCTTTCAAAGAGGTTTAGTAAGTTGATAAAAGGCTAATTTTGTGTATTTCTAGTCGTATTAGCGTTAAAATAGCCTAATTTTCCTTTGAAAACGCATTAAAAATCACCAGTAAGGGAAGAAATGGATTTGGCGCCAAATTTGGCGACTGCTGTTTCTCTCCTTGGCGATTTTTTTTGGCGACCTTGGCGAGAAAATCCTTATTAGGGATATACGAAATATGGAAGTTCTAATCTCATTGGCTGATGTGATACGAGAATTTTCCAGAACAGTCTGTGTTCGATAGAAAAGTATAAAAGGAGCATTATTTTCGCCAAGGCGATCAGTCTCAGATCTGTCTCAGTTTCGTCAAATGCTTGCTTTGCTTTGAGCCTGTTTTAATGAGACTTGCTTTATGTGTTATTGATAAACAGTTTGTAATGTTGTTTTGCTGTTAACGACTGTTGTTTAAGCTATGTTTACTGGTTGAATTGAAGCTGATACTTGGTTTATAGACCTGTATTTTTCTGGAACTTTCTGCGAATAAATCACTGAATTTTTGCAAGTTTCGCCTTTCATTCTCGGACAACTTACGAACCCCCATGTACGCAACAATATGCATTCTTGATAAACGACAGTCTTGTATTATTTCCCTGAAATTCATAAATACCGAATTTCATAACTACCAAATTTCCTACAAAAAAAATTACATAGCATATCGGAAATATTATGCGTAACCTTTAAAATAATGTCCAATTCTATGCCCACAAATTTCAACAGGAAAACATGCTTTTAAAATTCTAATAAAATTTCATTATATTTGATGGGGTGTAACCATATTAAAATAAACTTTTAAAAAATACCGACTATAGACCGTAATAGTACGAAATTCTTTTTTGTATCCTGGAAAAATAGCCACAGTCATTATTAACGCCAAAAATAAGAATAAACATAATTAATTATAGCTCATTATTTTTTCAAACTAATTTGACATCATTTGGATGATTACAGTACATACTCGGAATTATTTTGTGTGGTCCCATAAATTATTTAGTTTATACCTAACCTTTTTTAAGAGTAAACATGATTTCAAGCATCTTTATAATGTATGTTAATTTTATTAAGTTCAATTCAGCATAAACGCATTAAAGTGCGCGCTTAAATAAAAATTTGTCCATAGGCTCAAATGTTACGAAATTCTTTCCTGTGTCTCTGTAAACAAACCATAAACAATGTATACAGCAGTAAAAAATTTTCATCTTATTTTGCGTTTAAAATTAATAATTGTTTCAAATTTAACATAGTTTGGATGACTACGTGACATTGTCAGAACACTTTTGTGAGGTCCTGTACATTAATTAGAAAGCTTAAGAGGGCATATTTTCTTCAAACAACATAATTTTAAGCATCTTACTCACATACGCTAGTTTCATTTTCTTCATTGCAAAGTAATGATATTAAAATGCGTTTAAACGAAATTCACCCCATACGCCGTAATGTTAAGTATTTTGGCGTATTCCTGTACACAGTTTATAAATAATATAGTAATAAAAATTATACAGCTACTTATATGCAAAGCTGGAACGTGTACGCCAATATGCAAGTCAATCGAAGGATTTTTGCGGCCGCTATTGCGGTACATACAAATTTTTCCCATAGGCCGTAAGGATAAGAAACACTTTAGTGTGTCCCTGTACACGAACGACAAAGGGAATACACACCTAACACTATACAACTAATTCCGTTGGGCTCATGAATATGTGTACTGAATTGGAAGTCAATAGCGTGATTTTTGGGACCGCTATCGCGGTACATACAAATTCTTCCCATAGGCCAAAATGATAAAAAAAACTTCCGCTTGTCCCTGTACACGAACTACAAATGAAATGCACACCCAAAACTATACAGCTAATTTCGTGGGGATCATGAACATGTGTAACAAATTTCATGTCAATAGCGTGATTTTTGCGGCCTCTATCGTGGTACATACAAATTCCTCCCATAGGCCGTAATGATAAGAAAAACTTTGGCGTGTCCCTGTACACGAACTACTCATGGAATATACATCCAAAACTATACAGCTGATTCCGTGGGCCCACGAACATGTGTACTAAATTACAAGTCAATTGCGTAATTTTTGCGGCCGCTATTGCACGACAGACAGACAGACAGACAGACGGACGGAACCCAAAATCCTTTTGAGCCTCAACAGAGGGCCTCATTGACGTTTCGGCGAAAAATGGAATTCAATAGCTTGATTTTTGCGGTGGCTATCGCGGTACATACAGATTCTTCCCATAGGCCGTAATGATAGGAAAAACTTTGGCGTGTCCCTGTACACGAACTACAAATTCAATACACACCTAAAACTATACAGCTAATTTCGTTAGGCTCATGAATAAGTGTACCAAATTGCAAATCAATAGCGTGATTTTTGTGGCCGCTATCGCGGTACATAAAAATTCCTCCCATAGGCCGTAATGATAAGAAAAACTTTGGCGTGTCCCTGTACACGAACTACTAATGCAATATACACCCAAAACTATACAGCTGATTCCGTAAGGCACACAAACATGTGTACCAAATTACAAGTCAATAGCGGGATTCTTGCGGCCGCTATCGCGGTACATAAAAATTCCTCCCATAGGCCGTAATGATAAGAAAAACTTTGGCGTGTCCCTGTACACGAACTACTAATGCAATATACACCCAAAACTATACAGCTGATTCCGTGGGGCACACTAACATGTGTACCAAATTACAAGTCAATAGCGGGATTCTTGCGGCCGCTATCGCGCGACAGACAGACACACAGACACAGCCCAAAACCGTTTTGAGTCTCAACAGAGGGCCTCCACTGACGTTTCTGCAATAACAGCTGAACACATCAAATTCACAATATAAACTATATTCTAGTAGTACCACCAGCAATAGGCTGCAAACAACGATAACAAGAGCACTTTATCTTAAGGCGGTTGGCAAGAAACTGACTGAAGGCCGAAATCCGAAACGTTTATATACCATTCTCTTAATCCAGAATTTCACAGAAACTCGTAGAATATTCATGTTAGAACTTAGATATTTGTTATATCGATATTAAGAATTTTCTCGCCAAGGTCGCTAGAAAAGTCGTAAAGTAACGAAAAGGTCGCAAGTTTGGAGCTAAGACAATTATTTGCCTAAATGGAGCTTTTTAACGGTTTTTTAAGGAAAATTAGCTATTTTATTGCAAAAAAAAAAAAAAAAAAAATGCTAGAAATGCTGAAAATTAACATTTTATAACCTGACCAAGCCTCTTTGAATGAAATTACATAAAACTTACTTCAATTATTTTAGAAATTTATACATCAAGCCTGAAAGTTCCTTTCAGAAATTTATGGAGTGGAAGGCTGATTTTTTTATACCAACTATGTGAAAAATACCAGAGCGGGGAATCGAACCCGGGCCTTTCGCTTAACGTGCGGATGCTCAAACCAACGAGCTACCCTTGCTGATTACCAGCTAGGCATTTCTCACATAACATTCGTTGGCAGAGTCACCGAGTCTGTAAACACAGCTGTGTCAAGTGACATTATTAAACAGGGCGCAACTCCAATAGACCATGAAATTTTCAATTTAATTTAGAAATTTATACATCAAGCCTGAAAGTTCATTTCAGAAAATTATGGAGTGGAAGGCTGATTTTTTATACAAATATGTGAAAAATACCAGCCCGGGTTCGATTCCCGGCTCCTCTCACATGAAAGCTATACTATAAAGATTTATATTCAAATTTTTATTTTTACTTAATCAATGTTAATGTTTACTGTAAATAAATAATGATGAAACCGCCTTATCATTTTCCTTATTTTTCAGAGAAACTGAAATGCAGTTCATTCTATCGAGCATAGAATTTTCAATTTTACCTAGCACCTTTCCCTTGGCGATTCTGAAGTAGTTACATATAGAAGCTTATATTTTCATATAATAATTACAAATTGAATCCTATTAAGTTTGTTAAATAAAATATAAATTCGAGCAACAAACCTTATAGAATTTGATGTAAAGATTTGTAACCTTTAAGTTCATTGTTTTTTCAGTTTGCATCCTTTCATGCATTTGTAATCTTTAAAATGATAAAACTTCTATAGATATTTAAGAAAAATGACTAAATGTTTTTTTTTTCGATGTTTAATAGATACTACATTGAAGAAAAGTAGAGAATTTTGAAAAATATCTTTAAAAGAAAAAAAATAATAATAATCAAACTACAAAAAAAAAAAAAAAAAAAAAAAAAAAAAAATGTCTTTTTTGCAAATATTTTTCTAGACATAATTTTTTTAACTTCCTTTTAAATAAATTCTAGTAAACATTTAAAGAAAATATTAAGGCTTTTCATAAAAATCTTTAGAATTTTTAGCATACTCAAGATCTTGAAATCTTAAAAAATTCAAACTGAGAAAACGCAACTTCTAGATTTCAAATCTGTAAAAAATATATCAAAATCTTTAGGAATTGTTGCCTGAATACATATTTTATTAAACAAATCTAATAGAGTTATATTTATAAATTTTAAATTGACAAAAATATATTTATATATACTTCAGTGGGACCAAATCAAAGGTGCCAGTTACCTTTAATTTGTACGATATTTGTTTGAAGTATTGATATAAGTGTCTCAATGCAATAATTTTAAACTTATTCTCGTGTAAGTTCAAAAGGTTGTACCTGATAGAATGAACTGAATTTCAGTTCCTCTGAAATATAAGGAAAGTGAAAAAGAATTGTTATCAATGTTTATCTGCAATTAACAAACGCTATATTACTATTGATTGAATAAAAATAAAAATGTGAGTAAAGCAACTTATAGTGTAGCCTTTTTTTTTCTGAGATGAACAAAATATTCGATTATTATACCGCGTATAACTTTTAATTTACACGATATTTGTTTGGGGATTTTATATAAGTAACCCAATACTTTTGTCTAGTAATTTATGCAAATGAAATTTCGTTAAAGATAAAATTAATCAAAAATTAATTAAAATAAATCAAAAATTTTGTCATGATAAAATAAAAGTTACTTATTTTCTGGTCAATGGGATAAGGCGTTCAAACGCTACCACACATTAAATAATCTGAGCCCAGACGCCCCAATGATAAGGAATTTTTCCATGTACATAAGGACTAGATTGTCTAAAATTTACACAGATCGCGTAATGGTGATTTAAACATGTATATATAAACTTTTATCACAATCTGATAAGTGTTTAGACGATAAAGCGCATTAAAAAAACGGGCCCTTTGGCCATAAGGGTAAAGAATTTTTCTTTGTGACCCTGTAAAAACTATAAGTGTTAGATTCACCAAAATCAGTAGAGTTTGTGTTACGGCTACATTTAATATACGTGCAAACTTTCAGCTTTTTCGAACACAGTGCTTCAATTTGAAAGTGTTTAGTCATATACATACATGCATGATACATCACCTCAAAAATAGAAAAAAAAATACTCTGGTGAACTAAAAAAGTATAGAAGCACAAAAATCTCAAATTCAGATTTTCACATGATTACAATACTTTCCTCACATATGCATGTTTGTAAATTAAAAAAAAAAAAAAAAAACACAGCCGATAGTCACAGGAGTAATATGAAAACGTGAGCATAGTGGTGGTGAAAAATGTTAATTGAGAATTATCAACGTACGGGGTTAATACATTATATTTCTACCGCGCCGCATACAAATTGTGTAAATATTGAGTTTATATATGTATATAATGAGCAAGCTAATTAAATTATTAGAAATCTTAATAGAGATCTGAAATTAAATCTCTAAAATTTTACAGTAAAGTAAAATCAATGAGTTTGCATGAGGAAAAGCCAAGTAATTGTTTCTCTTTGTATAATACGAAAAGTTTCTAAATATAAAGTTGAGTTTAAAAATTATAAAGATATCATAATTTTAACATCATTTTTATGAGTATTATCATTTACAATAACAATCCATTTTAAAGTATAAAACAGGAAGAACAATTGGCATTAAGGGGAGATAAGACAAAACTTGTTACTTGATAGGCAACAAGTTGAGGATTTCAGAATAATAAATGAAGAGAAATATGAAATATTTTAAGAACGAAACAATTTTGCATGTTATTTTATGAAATAGTAATGATGAAAACATTTTTTACTAAATTCATACATTATATTTTTATTAAAAAAAAAAAAAAGAATAATATAACGGAATGGATTATTGTTCCTTTTCAATCTTTGAAAAGCTAATTTATAGTTGAATTTCTAACGAAGATCATTATTATTATTATTATTATTACTACTATTATTTTGAGACACAAAATATTTTTAAGAATTTCATCAATATGTCCTGAAATAAATTGGAGATGTTATTATGTATAAATTTTGCACCGCAATTTAATAAATTCGTCATCATAAATCAACTTTTTTACGCTCCATGATTTTATTAGATTCAGATAAATTATAATACAGAAACAAAAAATAGTTTTTTTTTTTTTTTTTCATTTTTTGTAAAGACTATGTGTTATATATATATATATAGATAGATAGATAGATATATGTATGCAACAAAGAATAAATATAGTTTGTATAATGATAATCTACTAACTTCTGCACTAGGTAATTGTTTTGTTAATTTATACATACAGTCTATGCTACATCATAGTTGCCAGTTATCCTGGTTTACTCAGGTGCCGCGGTAGCCCAGTCCATAAAGCACCGTGCTCGTAATTGGAAAATTGCGGGTTCGGTGCTCGAAGTGGGCAAAGAACGTCGTTAATGCTAATAATGGTTTGTGCACGTAAAATCTGTTGCGGCCGCAATGTCATCCATGTTCCCATCAAAATTATACCCCTTGGGTAAACCGAATCGGGAGTGCCACCCCTACCGTGGAGAATCAAAATCATGAGGGCATGTCTCCGGACTACCTCTAGGGGTCAGTCCTAGGCCGTCGCCAATTGTTCATTGCGCAGCACCAGTGCGACGTAAAAGGAAAAGTGGCAATGTGACGTGGCGGCCTGGTTTACACAGAAGAGGAATTTTCGCAAATTTTTAATAGAATTTTTTTGTTTAATTCTTTTATTATTTATATATTCTTAATTATATTGGGAAGGCATTATTAGAAATCACTGATGGTTATTCTTCAAGCAAAGAATATAAAAGTTGATAGCTATGCTACGCTCATGATAACATCGCTTAAGTCAGCATATTGCCAAAACCGGTTTTAAAGATAGAGATTTTCCAGGCGCTTGGCCAATTTCCCCGCACATATATTCATATCAGGTCCAAATTTACAGAATAATTACATTTGTAATAGATACGCATTTTTATTCCCACCTAATTATCTATTATCCATGCAATTATTCCTTTTGCGTAATTTTTTTTTTTTTTTTTTTTTTTTTTTTTTTTATATATATATATTTCACTGATCTTCCATTATTTAAAATGCTTTGATTTTGAATCATATATAAATTGTGTAAAATTCAATAAACTGTAGAATACATCTTTAAATTTAGAAATTTATTGTAACTGTTCCTAAAGAAAATTTTTACTTCCTAAAAGTACAAAAATTTAGCGTAAAACTACATAACAATCTGTCCAAAAAAAAAAAAAAAAAAAACTAGTTGGCATAGATGGACTCCGCGCAGTTCCCCATCACGTATTTGTTTCCACACATTTTAATTATTTTTAAAAACTATCAAAGTAAAATTGACATATCGCATATCGGCAAGAAAATGACACAGCTTAAAATGCAATATTTGAGAAGAATCAACTTACAGGTGGTATAAAGAAAAAACTTGGCTATAATAAAACTAACATGAATGCCTCTCAGGTGGATGAATTGGGAGATATAGATATTTTCCGCGCTTATTGGGGGCATTTTATATGCATTTTACAAAACATAAACCCAAATTTGCCATTATAGAGTGATTTCTTTAGAAATCGAAATGTTCCAATCACTTCGTTTATCTCTCTCCCCCTCTCTCTCTCTCTATGCACATATATATAAATAAATAAACATATATATATATACATATCTTATCATCATGGTAACTCCCGAAATAACAATCCAAATCGAACCAAATTTGCACAGCGAATTTATCTTATAAATATCCTTCATAAGTTCGTTAACCAAGTTGCTCCACAATTTTGTTTTCAAATGCCGATGTATGGGTAAACCATATAAGGTCTTAACAAGGTTTATAAAGGAATTTTATCTGTCATGTCATCGCTTTGTCTCTCCAAAAAATTCCTAAGTCCAAACTTCCATCAAAATCGCTATGTCCAATTTCGTGTAAACCATGTTTCTGCCATACGTTGCAATTGGCCTTTAAAGCTTTAACAGCGAACGCGAAAGTTTCTGAAGATGAAAATATTTCTAATCATTTGTGTACCCCTAAACTTTCATCCAAAATCTCTATATCGATTTTCGAGTAAACCCAATTTCAGCCATATGTTGAAATTGGCCGATAAAGGTTTAACTGAGAACGCGAATTTTTCTGAAGATGAGGGTAAATCCAATCGATTTAGCACCTCCCCGAAAACACTTAATCTCGAACTTACAACAAAATCGCTATATACATTTCCGAGTAAACCCAATTTCTGCTACATGGTACAATTGGTCGATAAAGGGTTAACAGAGAACACGAATTTTTCTGCCTTGCGAAATTTTCATAGTCGCATGTTTATAGTTAATGATGTTCATCCCGACATCAAAACTGACATTTAAGAGCTGTTCTTACATCTTTACAATAAAAATATTTCTTTTCATGCACGTTTAAGTGAAATTTCCCCCTATTCTCCGATGTTAAGAAAATCGTAAATTTGGAATAACTGATGAAGTTTTTAAATTAGAATGTTGCAAAAAAAAAAAAAAAAAAAAAAAAAAAAGAACGGATCTTGCCAGTTTCATAAGTAATTATTTAAAACTGGTCTGAGCTCTCCGCGATCATTTGTTCGTGAGATATCGTTTAAACAGGCTAACAAATTAACGGACTAACACACTAACGGACTAATAAACTAACAGATACCCTACAGACGGACACCATACAAATTTTGTCATTTTTGGATTCCTCACACCTGAAAACGTTTAAAAAAGTAAAAAAATCGAGGTCGAAAATTTTCACGATCACCTAAGATCCCCATACCTATAGTATGATGGGGAACTAAAAAGCCGTTGTATAATAATAATAATAATAATAATAATAATCTTAATAATAATAAAAACTGATTTGTTTTATTACGGGATTTTATTTCAACCTAAAACAAATTAATTTTTTATCTATTTCATTTACTAGAATACTTAAAAAATAACTGTGAGTTTGTTCATGAAATTTAAGATAAAAATCAACACTTTTGTAAATGATCTTATAGTAATATAAAGTAAAATATCAATTACATAATACATAACTGCATTAAATATAACTATGAAAACAATTTATTTGATTAAATATTTATTTGACGTTATAGGATTAAAATACCTACGCAGGATATTTCATAATTTATTTTTACAGACCCAAAAATGCTTAATATATCAAAGCAATAATGTAAAATTTAAGAACAAAATTTGGAGAACAATTTAATTTAAGAACATTTAATTTAGACAGTTTAAGAAATTTTGACATTTAAAATCGACTTTTGTAAATAATTTATAGGTTTTTTTATTATAAAAAGCGCATATTTCATTAAACATTTATTTAGCATTATACGATTAAAATATCTAAGCAACATATTTCATAATTGGCTTTTACAGACCCAAAAATGTTTGTTATGTCTAAGCACATGTTACAAAAATAATATTATCTGGTGAGTATTAGAAATACATCTCGTTAGGAAATTGTGTGTGTTTGACGCTAATTAACGTAAAATATGACCATTTAATTCCATTCTTATCTGCATCATTAGATTTCGAAATGATAATAAAAAACTAGGCTAACTTGATTTATTCCTTGATTGAAGATGAAATGAATCTTTCATTAAGAAAATAAAACATTTAAGCTTATTGGGATGATTGAAATGTTGCATGAATATTTATGTAGGCAATTGGACTGTTAAAATGCGAGTTAAAAAGTTTGCATAATTTAATTATTTATCTGAATAGTATTAGATAATAGAATCAATTATGGTTTACATTAACCTAGAGTAAATAATTCTTTTGTATGTTATTTAAACAGGCTGGAGCTCAATAAATTTCGAGAAATAATAAATTTCCCGTTGTTTACGGAAGTGCAGTTGTAAATGCTGTCACAGATAAAAGCATTTCTACTATACACTAATAATAATAATAGCAATGATTTCACTCAAGATAATAAATTATTTTTATGCAATATTTCCATACTGTCTGAATGATGTAATTCCAAAAAACGTTGAAGTATGTGAACCTATATAGGGTGCCCTTCTAATTTAGTTATGAAGCGGCGATACGTGATCCCTTAAAATAGACTATTTTAAGGGAATACATATATCGCCATTTTAAGGGAATACATATCGCCGCTTCATAACTAGAATAGAAGGGCACCTCATATAGGTTCATATACTTCACCTTATTTTGGAATTTCATCATTTAGACGTTAGGGAAATATTGTATAAAAATAATTTGTTATCCTGAGTGAAAACATTATTATTATTATTATTAAAATGAGTATTATACATGCCTGTAGTTTACTTCACCAATTTTTATATTTTCTTCTGAACTACTTATTTTTTAGCTGCACATACTATTCAAAAATGTAATATCACACATATATATATATATATATATATATATATATATATACTGGGTGATTTGCTACCAGTGCGACAATTTTACAGGAGAAGTAAGGAACACAAAAACGATTCGGATCACAAAGCAATGCAGGGTTTATCATGCAATCCTAACGAAATAGGGGGGTTAATAGTGGGTATAATTAGTATGAAACTCATAGCTTATTTTTAGCTTTTGGCCTTTGAATGGTATTTCGCGATCAAAAAATATCCGTTGTTTTACTCCTAGCACTTCTGCGAGTGGTTGCTGACAGTTTCGTCAGATAGTCTTTATCCCCTAATCTCTCCTCTGCTTAAAATCCACATGATTTGACCACGACTCTGGTTTTTTGTTCTCTTGATAGTTTAAAGAACTAGAAAGCATCAATCAGTATCGTACTACTTAGAATGTTTTAAAAAATATTAAGTGAATGAAAATGGCTATCGTCCATATGTTTATTTTAACACAAGTACCTATAATTCAATAAAAATTGGAACCATCCGAGTGTCTTTAAAGAATTATAAAAAGGATAAAAGATCCCATATCTCACTAGGATCGCATTCCCGACCCCGCATTCTTATGTTATTTCGTATCGCTTTTATAACCCTTATATCTCATACACGTTTGTCGCACCGGAAGCGAGTCATACTGTATAGATGATTAATATTTTATAATTAAAAATTATGCATTTAGAACAGGTATGAGTGATTCAATAATGTGCATCCCTTATCAAAATGCTGGATCCTATAAGGAATTCTAATTTTATTATTGGAGCTAACATACAATATTTATAAATATTATTCATTCGATGTATAAAATAATATTTTTACTATACTACTAATTAAACAAATTTAAATACAGAATAATAATCTTGAGTATAAAAAAATAATTGAAATCAATGCCGCTCTGTTTAAATGTAACGTAATGGAAAATAATTGTAGCAGAAACTTTCAATTTTTAAAAACAATACTCTAAAACACTTTTATACGGTTAAAGATATATATATATCAGTTATTTATCTGAAGAGAAAGTTAAACAAATTCACATAAAAAAAAGAGTCATGTTTAAATGCATGTTAGTACTAGTAGTATGTACTTATAGAAATTAAATGTAATATGGGATTTATTTATACAGTGCGTTGCATGAATATAAACGCACCTTTTCCAATAGCCAGAAATAGAATTTTTAAATTTTTAAAAACGGAATGCGACTTACAGTTATTGCATATGACTAACAACTGAATAAGGTGCTTTAAGCACGTAAGTTTATGCTCAAGCAAGCTTGTTTAATGAATGTTTTAGCATTTTCTTATTTTTCACTGTTATTCGTCTGTTCCACGAAATTAAACGCACTCTGTATTTTGAGTTTAAAATTTAACAGAGGCGCCGGAATTAAATTAAAACACAAATAGTCGTGTTGCTAAGATTCTCTAAAATCCGTTTTAATGCTTGAATGCAAAATTTACGGAGTTTATACGGGATGGCAAGAGGAAAAACTTTGACAGTAGACGAGAAGATAAAAATCGACTTTATGCGTGGTAAAGGCTTTAGCAATCGCGAAATAGGGTGCTGAATCGGAAGAAGTGAGTGTGTTATGCGAAATTATATAAAGATAGGAGCAAATTATGGGGAAAAAGCGTATGAGAAGCGAACAGGAAAGCTCACCAGTTACGACAAATGTCGAATATGCAACGCTGCAAAGACTAAGAATATTTCCTGTGCGAAGATAAAGGCTCAATACAAGTTGGGTGTTCATCGTACAACCATATGGAGAACTATCAAAGCTGCAACTTTCATTAAATTTAAGAAAATGAAGGCGAAACACCCCTCACTAAAAAGCACAAGGATATGCGGTTGGAAAGGGCAAGAAAATGGATTCTAGATCGACTAAATTGGGAAAAAGTCATCTTCTCAGATGGAAAAAAGTTTAATCTCGATGGCCAGGACGGATTTCATAGCAACTGGCACGATATGATAACCGAAGAAATGTACTGTTCAAAACGTGAATCTTGAGGTGGGTCTGTCATGGTGTGGGTAGCCATAGGTTTTAAAGGGACTTTCGAATTAGAGTTCGTGGAGAACCGTATGAACTCTGTAGATTATGTCCAGATGCTCACAAGGAACCTCGCCGTCAAGCAGTCAAAAAATCTGGAAGAAATTATATTTTCCAGCAAGATTGTGCATCTGTGCATACAGCACATATCGTGAAAAAATGGTTCCGTGACAATAAAATTAAAGTTCTGGATTGGTTCTCAAAAAGCCCCGATTTAAACGTAATGGAGCACGTATGGGGTAATCTGGTTCGCCGTGTTTACGCAAACGGAAGGCAGTTTAACACGTAAGATAAACTAAAATCGGCAATTCTGTTAGCTTGGAAGACAATCAGATTGGATGGCCTCATGCCACTATATCAGTCAATGCCAAGGCGCTTACTGGCTCTTCTAGAATCCTATGGTGGCTTTACAAAGTATTAGATACAATATTTGATACTCAGTTACTTATTTTTCACATGTGCGTTTAAATTCATGCAACATGTATATTTGTCATAATTTCAATAAAATTATTTTCTAAAAAAATCATATTGGTTTTTCGTTGTTTTGACTCGTAATTTCATTTCTTGAATCATACACATACAGTTTGCATCAAGTGTCACCTATTCATGTTTTTTTATTACTCTTCTATACCATTCTAATTCTTAAAGCTAAGGTGCGTTTATATTCATGCAACGCACTGTATGAAAAAAATAATGGCAGTCAGTATTTAAAATTTGTTTTGAAAGCTAAATATTGTATTACTGACGACTTTATATATGTATATAAGGACTTAAAGGCATCATTAACCGCCCATTTGCTATCATGTGATCGTGACAGCCGTCTTTATTAAAAGAAACTGACTGATTTTTAAACAGAATCTTTACTGTATTATGCCGGGATTTCCCACATAGAAGAGGCCAGTACAAACATTTATAGTGTAATATTGGGAAGTTTACTTAGCAAATCGTCATAGAAAAAAGGCATTTCAACGAGCGATTATGCATTTTTATATTAGGGAATATTAAAAGAGAGTCCTGGATTTTCCCCCGGCGTAACGATGTGTCACGTGATTAAAAAGGTGTATCGTTGCGCTTTTTAATTATTTCATGTGTCCTTCATTCTGAGACTGGGCAGTCTCTTTGTCTGGAGGGAATATATATGCAGAGTAAGTAATTTGAAAGAAGTAATTTGAAAAAAAAAAAAAAAAAAAAAAAGTTAAAACGATAATAATAAATTAATAATAATAATAATTTTAATAACAGTTTAGTTTTTAAGAAAGCGAAAAAGGTATTTTCTATTTGAAAGTACAGATTGGAATTAAAGACCATATTAATTAAATTAAAACTTAATATAAAAAGACTTAATTAGGGGATGTATATATATATATATATATATATATATACATATATATATCGTTTCGTCTAATTTGAAGTTACATTTTAATTACACAAATGAGCAATATTTATAAATTGAAATAACTAAAAATACTAAAAATAAAATTTGATTTGATATCCTAAGAAATAGAGGTATATTATTAAAATAATTAGGGTAATATTCAAGTATATTAATTATTATTAATTAAATAAAAATTTACTATAATTAATTTCATTTTCTTATGAAATTCATCGGATTACATAATAGAAAAGCAGGAAATGAGATACAATACTTTTATACTTTTGAATTTGACTGAATTTGTCATTTTAAAGTTGAATACCCATCAGCGTTGCGAATTTCTTGACATTTTTTACTTAATGAAAACCACCAATTTTCATGAATATAATTGATATACAGATAGCAGGAAAATTATTCCACCGCTAGCAAAATTTCGTATATAATAAAAGAACACTTAATACTGCTTTTTAAAATAAATTCTTGTCGAGTCAGTCTAATGTTCTTTGTCAGTCTAAGAAAGTGATTAGTCAAATATTTATTTAACAAAACAATATTAAGTGTACTTTTTTTTACATTGGAATTATTGCTAGCGTTCGAATAATTTTGCTGCCGACTGTAGATGTCAGTCGATTAGACGAACATACAATTCGAGAAACATTACAGTTAAAATTTTCTGGTGGATGTTTAATGTAAAGTCCTTAGATGTGGGTAATCAGATATAAACGTATGTATTAAAAAAAAAAAAAAAAAAAAACTAGATTCTATTTAGAGTTTAAAAAAAAAATAGTAATCATAATAATAATTTAAATTTCTAATAGAATGGAGTAGAAGGCTGACCAACTATGTGAAAAATACCAGAGCCGGGATCGAACCCCGGGCCTCCCGCTCAACTCGTGGATGGTCTAACCACTGAGCTACCCTGGCTGATAACCAGCTCGACACTTCTCACAAAATTTACGTTGGCAAGGTCACCGAGTCTGCATTAAAGCAGCTATATCAAGTGCCAAATTTGTATATGACATAACTCCAAACGGCCCCGAAATTTCAATTCAGAAATTTAATTCATCAACCTGGAAATTAATTTTTGATAGAATGCAGTAGAAGGCTGATTTTTACCAACTATGTGAAAAATACTAGAGCCGGGAATCGAACCCCGGGCCTTCCGCTTAACGCGCGGATGCTCTAACAACTGAGCTACACTGGCTGATAACCAGCACGGCACTTCTCACAGAAGTGGCTCTGGTATTTTTCACATAGTTGGTAAAAATCAGCCTTCTACTCCATTCTATCAAAAATTAATTTCCAGGTAAATGAATTAAATTTCTGAATTGAAATTGAAATTTCGTTTCTTTTTAAATATCTTGTTATTTTCTAATACATATTATAGATACTTTTCTATAATATAATATACTAATCTTGAATTAAATAGAGTATAGTCGTATTACGAAAATGGCTCAACATTAGTAAGTACGTTTGATTAAATTCCATGTGAATACTGCTGTTCTAAAAATAAAAGTAATATAATTTTAACTAAAACAACAATTTGGATATAAGAGACTAGCAGGCTATGCCCACTTCGCTGGTCCCTCATTTTAAATAAATCACTATAATTAATGAATTCTCGAAATTGCACTAATTTTTATCATGTGAAAAAAAAAAATCTGATCAGGAAAAATGTCGCACCGGGTTGCCACTGCCTTCGGCAGCGCAGGCCATTGTGCGCTGCGCGCACGGATTTATACTTGACCCTCATTATATTATCGAAAGGTGAAAGATATATACATAAAAAAAAAAATGTTCTCTAATCAGTGGAATAATCGGTCCGGACCGCCACTGCCTGCGCCAGCGCATACCTGCGCGCACGGGGGGATTGTTCCTGCGCCCACCGTGCGCGCTCTTCTTAATAATTCTATACATTCGAAAATATCCTCAGTCAATTTATCGGACCTTAAACCTTAATAATACTAATTGTCAACGGTCTAACTCATATTTCTGTTATTTTGCGCCTGCTCCCCCCCTTCAGTCTATCCTAATAATTTTACAAATTCGAAAATATCCGCAATCGATTTGTAGGTGTCAAATACCTCTATGCACCAGTTTTGAACAATCTAACTCTATTTTTATTTTTTGCCCCTACACCCCCCCCCCTTCACGGCCCTCCTAATAACTTTACACTTTCAAAAATATCCCCATTCGACTTGCAGTCCTCTAAACCTATCTGTACCAATTTTGAAGAGCCTAACCGTGTTTCTACGTATTTTTTCCAATAGCCCCCTCTTACAGCCCCTCCTAATACTTTTACAAATTCGAAAATATCCGAAATCGATTTGTAGGTATCGAAATGTTCTATGTATCAGTTTCGAACTATCTAACTGCATATTTATTTTTTTGCCCCTCCCCCCCTTACCACTCCTCCTAATAATTTTACAAATTCGAAAATATCCGCAATCGATTTGTAGGTATCAAAAACCTCTATGCACCAATTTAAAAAATTCCAGAAATGGGTTTTTAGATATTTGTATTAGCTATATTTTAAAGCAAAAATTTCACGTATACGTGTTTTTTTTTTTTGTTTTGAGATATATAAAATTATGTGAAATCACGTTTTGTCGCGGCCGAATTTCTAAAATTAAAAAAATTGGTTTTTAGACATTTGAGTTAGCTATATTTTAAAGCAAAAAAATTACGAATATCTGTTTTTTTTTTTTTTTTTTTTTTTTTTTTGAGATATGAAGGACATTGTGAAATCACGTTTTGACCCCCCCCCCCCCCTTTGGGAGGCGAATTTTGTAAACGCGATTCTTAAGTCCGGTTTCCATTTGCGCTCATTCCTTGGCTTCTATTCAGAATCCTTTGATCTGATGAGCCGAGCTCACAGGAGCTCAAAGCCTTCGGACGGGCTGTTTCTAACCCCCTGCAGAGATAATTGAGGGGCCGGGAGGCAGATATCTTTGTCAATTTTGCATGCTTTCCTTTGAGTTAACTGCGCGATCTGATAAGAAAGGGCTACAACTGATGACAAGACATTTGGCTCTTTGTGTCGGAAGCGTGATTAATGACGTTTTGAGCGTTGATCTTGAGCCCAAGTCGAAACTGGCCTTTAGTGGATGCCTACGTCATAGAAGGAACGTTGTCACAAAATTTCATGCTTCTAGGTCCATGGGTTTGGTCTGGACGATGATGAATCATCCACTCACTCACTCAATCACTCAGTCAGGAAGAACTTATATATATATATATATATATATATATATATATATATATAGGTAGATAATTAGAATTGTTGAACTACTTTTGTTACTTTATAAATGCATTTAAAGGTATGTTTATAAAACAATATTATTCTACTAATCTGTAAATTAGTAATTGTATGTATAACAGTGTTATAATTAATAAAAAATCAAAACAAGACTTTTTTTTTTAAATGATGGTTTACGATTTAAGAAAAATGTTCATTTGTCCAATATTTTATTGTTTAGTTTTTATAGCTAAGCATCAAATGTTCCATAGGAATATACATACGAACCTTAAAAATTGTATGTAACATAACACTACAATCTCTTTTAGCAAGCATTAAATAGATTACAAGATTAAACTTTACTCCTATTTGTTTTCCTGAAAAGACAATAGTATGAAATTCCAGGATTTTCTGCTTTTCGCTTAATTATCTTGTTGACACTTTGACGGATGTCACATCAAAACGGAGGAAGTGTTAAATTTTTCACAGTCGCCCTTTTCTAGAATGCTTTCAGCACTATGTGCCGTATAGTTATATTTCTATTATATGAAAAATTATTTGAATTTTGGTGTAAAGATAAATTATAAGAATTCATATTATTTGGAGAACTTTTATGACAATATTCCTCAAAAGACTATAAATTAAATCAATTATTGTAATATGGGATGTTGGATAATAAGACATAATTTGTTAACAAATTAAATTTAGGAAAAATTCTATAAAATGGCTATACAATTGTATACAAATTCGAAAAGTACAAGTTATTATTCATTAAAATTATTTTCCATGACAAATGCTGACATTTTTTTTTTTTTTTGTCAAAAAATATAACACTAAATGCCGAAAAAAAAAATCATATTTGTGTCAACACCATAAGAACATTTGTCTCTTAAAAATGAATTTAAAATATCAGTAAATTTGATTTAACATTTCACATATTTATAATTTTGCCATTCGTTTTAAAATTAATGACGAGTTCTTTCGATAGATACCCATACTGAAAATTAGGCGAAAGAGGGCATTGCTCCTACATGCACAGACTTTTTTCCAAGTTTACAACTACTATTGTCAATAATTCATATTAGTTTTATCATGCATTAAAAATAACTCTCATTATATGCATTTATACGAAATTTTGTTTTACACTATCATGTTCTACATGCTGATATATTTTCGAGCATCTATTCAATTTCTTATAAAATTTCTAAGACAGTAACATTGAACAATTATTTGTTGCATAACAATTCATTATTACTTGCTATTCAACTATCATATTGTTTTGTCTGAGTTGGATTGAAAGAGACACAAGGGTAAAAAACGCATTTTTATAAACAATTTATTATGATTACCCTAAACAATCAATTGATGATGAAATATACTTTGGGGGTTATAAGGTAATATTTATAATTTTCTCGTGTTTTCGTCAAGGATTATGTACAGGATAAATGAAAAACTGGGTTCTAGTAACTTTAAATCAAGACAATAAAATTCCGTAATTAATAAACTAACGAATAAATGGCTGAACTGGAATAATAGAAACGAATACAAAGTTGTAAAGAATAAAGAAATAATATGAAATATGCTACAGATTCATCTTATCTATATTCATTTTAAATAGAATATATGTACTATATTTAAAGTGATTATTGTGGAATTTTAAGATTCAGCCACGAAAAAACCCTCTGGGGTTGATATTATGTTCACGTTAAAATGTAATAGTCATATTTTGACTTTATTTCCACTTTTTTTTTTTTCTAAACATGTATATATATATATAATTTCGCGCGTAAATGATAGATATTAAATCTCTCTTAAAAATCACAATTTTCAAATAAGAACAGTTTAAAATGACTTAAAACAAAAACACTTGATATTGTAAACCGCAATAAATCATTTATGGGTTTGGTAAAACATTATAAATATAATTGAAAAAATCTATATGATTTTTTTAATAATATTTTTTTAACACTCTCTAAATTTAAAGAAGGTGTATATGAGTTTATGTATTTAATGAAACACTGGAACTTGCAAATGTATTGAAAGTCGGAAAGAATATAAAAATAAATTTCTTCTGGTGATCTTTCTTTGGAAAGCAAAATAAAATCCATTACAGAAATATAGCACAGAAAACACAAAAAAAGAAAAGAATATTCTCCAATTTAAATGAAGAACTTAATTTTTTAATGAATATTTGGGAAATCTGCATCTGTGTTCCTTTACCAATCTTAAAAATTAATAAATAAATAAATGTTCGTTTTAAAATTTTTGTGTCACATTAGATTTTACTTTAATTTTGAAAAAAGTTTTCAACAACAAATAATATTTTTTTTTTAACAAACATCTTTTAATCTCATCAAAAATAAATTTTTACTTTACCAGAATTAGTCAAAAAATCTAATCGTCAAAATTAAAATAAAAATTTATCACTTTAAATAATTATTTATTATTTAAATAAATATTACATAACAATATATTAAAAAAAAAATGTGAATGCATATTTAGTTAACAGAAAAAAAAATATTATTGATGCATGAATAAATTTGCTAATTTCAGTATATTTTACGATAAAATTACAATATGGTTACAATAAAAATAATTTAGATTTAGGATCTTGTGAATATCCGTACAAAAAGAACCGTTTGAAACGTAAAGATTAAATCAGTCTGTGCTTATTTATAAAATGTTCTAAAAAATATCAAAACACTCATTTTCATTTTACGGTTTATTAATAAAGTATAATTTGCCAATAAATCAGGCCATCGCTGTCTTATATTTAATACTTTCAGTGAATAATTGAAAAACAAAAAAATTCAAATTTTACTTTTTATTTCCTTTGAATTTTACTTTATTTTCTTCTCACCAACCACATTATCTAATAACGTTATAATTTAGCGTTAAAGATAAAGTGATTTATCTCACAAGAAAGATATTTTAGTATAAATAGAAATATTTTGTTTCTAAAACAAATCAATCATGTTTTAAGTACTTACTCAAGATCTGAAAATAAGGATCTTGGCATAGATCACACTCAATCACAATTTCATTTTGTATAAAGTAATATATTATAAATATAGCGCTTTAGAAACTGTTCTTCGAAAATAATATACAACATATTTTTATGATTAATGATTGATAGACAGGTTAACGAAAAATATTGCTCAGTATTCGAGGGTATTTCTGGATAGATTTTTGTTCGCCCATTTATGAAATATGATACATGAATATACAATTTGTAAGACACTATGATCTATAGAATTGTGATTTTGCATTCTTTGGAATATCATAAGTGTTGTGATTATTATTTCATTTACACTGCAAATAGAAGTATCCTAAATTCAGACAGAAATGTGTCTGAAATACCAATTTAGACACGAAAATGTCTGAAACAAGTAAAGATACATTTTTTTAGCCACCACATATATGTCTGAATTTAAGACACACAAATGTCTTTATAAAATAGAATGTCTGAATAAGATTGATACGTCCGAAATTCAGACACATTACAGTTTTGACACTTGAAAATTAAGCCACTTTACAATTCAGATTCCTAGAAATTCAGACATGTTGCAGTTTAAGCACTTAGAATTTCAAACGCTTGGAATAACTTAGCAAATTTTTCATACGGATTCTTTAATATGTATATGGTCTTAAAGTTTCTTTTCACATGTGCTTCATTTAATAATATTTTATTTAAAAAGTGCTTAAGCTATTTAGACCTTTTTTAGTTTTAGGAAATTGAAAGAAAAATAAATCAAATTCGTTAACGAACAATCTTGAACGATTTGTACGCTGTTGTTACTTATTTATTTATTTTTTTTTAATTAAAAAGAAAAAGAAATTCTGCATGAATTCCTATATATCAGAGTAAAACAACTAATTTTTTGGTTTTCATGAAAATAGTTTGTTTTTCTTTAAATATAAGTTAAAAAAAAAAAAAAAAAAAAGTTGAGAGAGAAAGAAAAGAAAGAAAAAAAGGAACCTTTTTTTTCGAAATATCATAGGCTACACTTCTCGCACATTTATCATTTATTTGACAAAAAGAAAGTACTAAAAACCTACACATAAAATTGTAATTAGAAAGGAATATTAATTTTTAGGTATTTTGTCAATAACTTTATTAAAAAAAGAAAAAGTATTATATGAAAGATAAATTTACGATTTGTTTGACGGATACTATATATCTATATTATTAACCAAAGATGGCGTAGCTCTGTCGGTTGATTGCTGCTTTGTGAATCCATAATTCTTCAGTTCGAGTCCAGCCTTTCGGAGAGAATTGCTATGTGTTGAAATTTTCGCATAAGTATTTTATTTGTGCTCTAATTCTATATCCATTTTTTAACTGGGAACTAAGCACAATCTTATGTATTTATTTATTTAATAATTTATTTATGAAAAAATGAGTGTTAAAAATGTCTGCTTTAATACACTTGAAGTGTCTTAAATCCAGTCACACTCATGTTTTAACTTAAGACATCTTACTTGTCTAAAATTTTAAGATGCAGTTTCGTGTCTGAAAAAGAGTACATCCATTTAAGACACTAATGTGTCTGAATTTAACACACGTGAATTTGCAGTGTACAGTTATTAAACTTTTGCCAAACACTTGATGATTTTCATTTCATCTTCTTCTTTTAAATAATAAATGTATGCATGGTAATGGCATATATACATACATTATATATATATATATATATATATATATATATATATATATATATATATATATATATATATATATATATATATATATATGTATATGTATATATACATATATACTTAGTGTCTTCATAACGTGATATATTTTATTTTACGAAATTCGTTTTACATAACTATAATTTGATAGTTTCATTTAATTAAAAATATCAGATGTATGTACAGTAAAAAAAAAAAAAAAAAAAAAAAAAAAAAATCCACCCAAAAACTAAATTTCTTGCAAATCACCCTATTTATAACGGTATACTTAGATAAGCTTAAGGTCGTCTGCTTATTAAAATGGCAACAGATATTTTTTTTTCTATTGAAACTCCCTTTTATTCACTTTATATTCAATCTTTGTATATCAAGGCAGTTCGGAAAATTGCTTTGTATACTTTTAAATAATTCATGACAGGGTTACAAGAGGAAATATATTAGGGGGCCATCAATATATTTAGAAAAAAAAATTATGTGTTCACTTGAAGTTCTAATTGCAATGCTGACTTGATGTTCTAAATCGTTTACAAAATGTATTGTACTTTTTAGGTATGGGGAATACATAAAATAAAGTTATGCGTTCACTTGTAGACATTCCATGAAAAAAAAAAAAAGTGTAGATTTTTGTGGAAATATGTGAGTTGCTCGTGTAAAACGCTCTCTACCAGCGCAATGTTTACCTTTTTTTCTTATTTTTTATAAAATCATCAGCCTTTACAAGAATACCTTTTCGCCTATCGCATACAATTTCACCAACACCTTCAATATCTATCATTTTTTAAAATGTCTCTTTCTCTGTCTATATATATATTGAATTAAAGACAATCAGTTATACATAATATATATATATATATATATATATATATATAACTGATTTTCACTATATCAATAATTATATAAAAAAAAATATGTATATCAATAATTTGTTTGTTATAGTTATGTGTATATATATGGTTATTGACAAACACATACCGACATAAAAAATAAATAAATAAATAAACATTGTTAATTTATAAAAAGTAAAAATGCACTGCTTTATCTAGAGCATTTACGCAAATGAAGAAGTTGATTTCATATGCTTATTGTTTATTCTGTAAAATTATAATGTTTGACAGAACAATATTATGTAACCAACGATAAAGTTTTAAAAGAACAAGTTTCTTTTTATCATTTTATTAAAAAAAAAAAAAAAAAAAAAAAAAAAAAAAAACTGTTACTATTACTATTATTATTATTATTATTATTTTTAACTTTTTACTCCAACAGAATATATTAGAATTTGCGTATAGAATTTTTTTTTTCCGTGCCATTTCATGTTTCTTCTTCTTTCTCTTCTTTATTTATTTATTTTTATTTTAATAAACTTCTCTTTCTGATAAACTTCTCTAACTAATAATACATTTCTTTTTTTGGTTATTTTCGCTATATACATTGCTGTTATAGATGAGCTCTACTTAATATTTTATAAGGAATTTTTCTGTTGTCATTAAAAAAAAAGAAAAAATCAAACAGTATAAAGAAGAAATGTAGCAACAACTTTTATTAAAATAAGAAGAATTAGTAAAGAAGTAAAAGTTATCATAAAAAAAAAAAAAGGTGAAAAGTGTTTTAGTATATCTGTTTTTCTGCCCATGTGTCCTCAAACTTATGTAGATAGTCTTTGAATACTTTCAAACTGATGGCATTAATTAAATTAACTATGGCATGCTCTCTATTGGCAATGTATACTTTGCACGACTAGATTATGTAAAGCACACCTAAAACAATTCTGTTAACATACGTTATATGAGAAATATTTTTATAAAACATAGGTTGATATCCTTGTACTTCACTGACGTTTTAGGAAATTTCTTTTCCTGTCGGAAGGAATCTAGATTTTAGTTCCCTATCATACTATAGTTATGGGGTAATCGTGAAAATTTTCGACCTCGGTTTTTTGACTTTTTTACACGTTTTCAGGTTTGAGGAATCCGAAAATGACAAAATTTCTATGGTGTCTGTCTGTAGGGTGTCTGTTAGTCTGTTAGTCTGTTAGTGTGTAAGTCCGTTAGTTTGTTAGTCTGTGTACACGATATCTCAAGAACAAATTGTCGCAGAGAAGTCAGATCAGTTTTAAAATATTACTTTCAACACTGGCAAGAACCCTATTTATTTGCAACATTCGAATTTAAAAACTTCGTAAGTTATTAGAAATTTACGATTTTCTTAACATGGTAGAATAGGACAAAAAATCACTTAAACGTGCATTAAATGGAAACTTTTTACTGTAAAAATGTCAGACCAGTTTTAAAATATCAGTTTTGATGCCGGTAGGAACATCAGTAACTATAAATATGCTACATTGAAAATTTTGCAAGTTATTGGAAATTTACGAATTTCTTAACATGACAGTATAGGGCAAAATTTCACATAAACGTCAATTTTTAGAGATATTTTCATCGTAAAGATGTCAGACAACTTTTGAAATATTATTTAGGACACTGGTATGAATATTAATGACTATGAATTTTCCAATATAAAAATTTCGTAAGTTATTGGAAATTTACGAATTTCTTAACATGGCAGCATAGAGCAAAATTTCACATAAACGTCAATCTTGAGGGATATTTTCATCGTAAAGATGTCAAACCACTTTCGAAATATTATTTAGGATACTGGCATGAATATCATAGACTATGATTTTTCCAATTTAAAAAAATTCGTAAGTTATTTGGAATTTACGATTTACTTAACATGCCAGAATAAGGTAAAATTGAGCATAAACTTTCATTTTGAGGCTTATAAATACGTTAGACAACTTCAAAATTACATTTATGATATTTGTTTGAACATGATTGAATACAAATATTCTAGTAGGAAAATTTCGTAAATTATTCGTAATTTACGATTTTACCAACATAGCGAAATTGAAAATTTTTCATATAAATATGAATTTTGAGGATTATTGCATTGGAAATAATAGCACGAAAACTAAACAACGGAATTGACCCTGATAAAATAAATTAATAGATTAGAATAAGATAAATATATGGAAATGAACGGTAGATAGCCTATTAGGCGGGGTTTTCATTCTGTCACTGTATCAAGCTTTTGTCAAATTCATTTCTTTTAACATGATTATATCTCTCAAACTAGAAATTTATGAGAACATAAATATGATGGGGAACTGAGCAGAGTCTACCTATGCCACTTAGTTTTTTGTCTGTTTGTTTTTGCCTTTCAAATTCGTTTTATATTTTGGATATAGCTCCGCCTCCAAAAATTTCTATAAGAATAGACGGTTAGAAAAGATGTCACTGATTGTTTACTTCAATTTGAAGTCCTCTTCTTTAGCTGAAATGGCGAAATCTCCGACGATCAAACGTTTTTAATTCTTTCTATTATATTTCGATTTTTATTTCGTCAATATCATCTGCATTTCATTCGAGACTAAATGTATGATAGTCGATTATTTGTTCCAGGTCCAAAAGCCTCCTTTTCTTTCCGTCATATCTTAAAGTAATTTACTACTATACGTTAATGTCGAAATTGAGAAAAAAAAAAAGTATATGAAAAGAGTTAGTAAATATTTTGTCGGATTGTATAGAATAGAAGGATTTCGAATTGGGTAGTCTGAAATAGTGGTATTCCATAAAAAATTCTATTTATGTGTATTAAAGCAAGCAGAAAATGAGCAATAAATGATAAATCTTTAATATTTGGGTGCATGTTATGCATAAATTTTAAAATTATCAAGTAGAATAAAGATTAAACAGCATTGAACACATACCTCTTAAAAGTCCCCCCCCCCCCCCCTAAAAAAAAAAAAAATCATTCTGACGCAGATCTGAAGCAGTCTATAATATTGTTGTTTGGAGACAGAAATTTAACTAAGATATATCTTAGTATCTCATTTTCCAAATAGAAGGTTTAGGCTTAGTATTTTGCAAATATAAGGTCTAGGCTTCTGATCTGCAAATCCACTAGTAATTTATTCATTTCCTATTATTAAGCACGACTTATCACAAGTATGTGGAGTATGTTTAGGTCCCCAACATTTGTTCTTTAAACGTATACGATGCGCAAACTACATTCATCTTGTGAGATATAAAATTTTTCGTGACCCGTCTAATAAGCCCAAGTCTAAATGTCCCCGAAAAAACAGCCCCGAAAATATGAGCTCAAAGGACAAAATAGCCCCGACAAAACAGATCAAGACAAAATACACAGACACAACAAAACGGTCCCGAAAATTAGCCCCGACAAAACGTCCAAAACAAAATAGGTCCGACAAAACAGCCCCTGCAAAATAGCCCCAACAAAACAACGTCGTCAAAACAGTCCCGCAAGAAAAAATTAGCCCAGAAAAGCCTGTGGAGTTCTAGCCCATACATACAGTAACTGATATGCTTAGATCATTGTGTTGCAAAATCTGATTTATCTTTCCTCAGCAACAAACGCTCATTAAATTGGATGTAATGGAGCAAAAATACACTCCTGCTCAAAAGTTTAGCAATATTTGTAAACTATCAGTTTTTTTTTTTACTTATCTCTCGATGAAATGTTTTCAAACATTAGATATTTAAAGAAAAGAGTCTTTCGCATGTTTTTCAGTGAACATTGGTTTAAGACAACATTTAGGGGGCCGGTAACAAATTGAGAAAAATTAATAATGTTTGTGTAATTAATAATGTCCCTGTATCTCTAAGTAAACGAAATGATCTGCTACTTTAGGATATGTTAATACAGACCCAGTAAAATTTGTGGATGAATTTGTTTGACCATAGCATATTAAGCAATGGAGATATATGCATTTATATAAAAACTAAAAAAAAAAAAATTGATTTCTGACCTGAATTGTGATATGACGCAGCATGGTCCAAGGCGAAATTTCTCACGCCCTACGCTTGCCTACCTCTGATTCCATACTTTTAATCTGTTCATTAATTTCATCAGAGTTAGTTTCGTATTTTTATTTTCATGCAATAAGCTCTATAAACTAAGTTCATTGTCTATTTTGATATATTCTACAATTTTTCCTACATTTGAAAAAAAAAAAAATATATATATATCATACTTATTTAGAATATACTTAGAGAATGGCATTCATGATATTTAAAAATCAATCCGATTTATATTTACGGATTATAATGCTCAAAACAAACGATTATATAATTTTTTGCTCTATTGTCCTATGTTAAAACAATAATGATTAAAAAAAAATGCGCACATTTCAATTTAAAACGTTGAGAACAAGTTCGTTAATGACATTTTAAAACTGGTCCAGGTTAAGATAATTCGTTCCTGAATCAATGGTTACAGAAATAGACATTCTAACTAACGAATTAACTTCCAAACTTATAAACCTACAGACAGCACAATATCGATTTTGAGATAGTTGGATTTCATTCGAATTCAAGAATATTTGATTTCGGAAGCGTGCAAAAAAACTCAAAACGAGGTATTTCACAAATTTTTTTACGATTTTCTAATTTTATGATACATATAACAGGATAAGTATATAATACTTTATTAAATTACTCTTTGCCGATGCACGTACAGAAAAATGTTTTTCCTTAATGCTCTTTGAAAAATTTCTGACATTTTGTATGTGAAATTTTGACATTTTATTTTTTTCTATTTATTCAAACATAAAAATATATTTTAAACCATAAAATAAAATTATCTGCAAGATATAAGATAATTTGTTCTTCTAAGATGTAAAATATTCTCGTAACAGCGAAAAAAAAATAGTTTTTTACGAAAAAAAAAAAAAAAAAAAAAAAAAAAGAGAGAGAGAGAGTGTGTAACAACAACAACCACAGAAAAAAAAAAAAAAAGTTACGAAATAACATTCTTAGAATTCAAACATAGTTTTTGATTATTTAATGAATCTCTAAAATCCTGCATTTTTTCCTTTTTTTTTTTTTTTTTCAATCTAACGCAATAAATGTTAGAGGAAAAATAAAATAATTCATTTATACAACTTCTTTTCAAGATTTCGAAAAACTGAAGTTAATTAAATGTCTTTTAATTCAGATAAGCGTTTAAACTGTAATTAATTAGCAATTTAGACTAGAATTTTTTTCTTTTTTTTAATGTCCAAGTCAAATATAGATTGAATAAGTATATATATATATACATATATATATATATATAGGGGAGACCGGGGCAAGATGAAGAGCGGGGCAAGATAACGAATGTCTTAATTTTTCCGTTTTCCACTAGGTGGCAGCCTCAATCGGGCACTACTGGCTCTTCTATCGGCCGTTCGTTAAACAATAGTATAGAAACGCTGAAATCGACATTTTTGTGTTAGTTGTGAAGCTTTGATTGTTTACCGCTGTCACGTTATAAATTTTATGCATGTGTAAATAAGCTCTGCTACAGCTACTGGTAAGATATATAGTTTCTCTTTAATATTTATGAGTAACTTAGTTTAAATACTACCTATTACCATGAATAAATGTCAATTAATCGCCTTCCTTCATCGCAATGAAAACGAATATTTTTAAACAGGCAGTCTGGGGCAAGATGAGGAGCTCGTCATCTTGCCCCGAAACGAATACTTTCTGAACTTGTAGAAATAGTCCCACCAGGAACTGTAGGCCACTGTAGTGATAACGGCTGGAGCAATGAGGGCAGTTTTTTCTCTTTTTTGAAGCACTTTTATCTTCACGTGAAACCAAGCAATGAATCTCCTGCTCTGTTGATTATTGACAATCACAAAACTCACATATAACTTTGCAGGCTATCTTATATTGCAGAGAGAAAAACATCATCATCATGGTTGGGTTGCTGCCCCACACATCACATCGTCTCCAGCCCCTTGATGTGTCGTTTTTCAGCCCATTAAAAACCTACTATAGCCAAGCATGTGACAACTTTATGGTCACTCATCCAGGACAAACTATCACAGACAAAAATATTGGTGAGCTTTTGAGCACCGCTTATTTCAAAGCAGCTACAGTTGGAAATGCCGAAATGCCGTTAAAGGGTTTAAAGAATGCGGGATCGAGCCTCATAATCCTCTTGTGTTTAGCGAACATGAATTTGCTGCTGCAAAAACTACTGACCATGATGTTGTTGGCGATGAAACTGAGAATAATAGTGATAATTCTCAGACCCTGGTTGTAGAAAACCAACATATAAACCCTCCAGAAGAACCAGAACTTATGGCAAATGCTGATTCCGATGCACCAAAGAAGCCTGTTAACATTTTTGATTTCAAACCATTGCCTAAAGATACACAGTGTCAGAAAAAAAAAAAAAAAAAACGCAAAAAACTAAGCTCAAGCATTCTTACAAGCACACTCATCAAAGAAATGTTAGAACAAAGGGAAAAGCAGAAGGGAGAACAGGAAGGTTTAAAAAAACAGAGAAAAGAAGCTCGGGAAGCTAAAAAGGGAGTAAAAAAACTCAAACTAAGTTCCTGTAGGCCTAAGTCTATAAAATCCAGGCCAAACAGTCCAGTTGCATCAACTTCAAAGGATGTCCTGCTTGTGAAGAGGAATATTGTGACCCTCCAACATAAGAATGGATCTACTGCTGTAAATGCCAAGAATGGTGGCATGAGGAATGTTCCAATTATGAAAATGGCATTTTTATTTGTGACTATTGTTAGCTACACAACTAAACACTTCAACATTACGTTACAATGCATTACGCTTAGTTCGATACTTTGTGAGATGTAAAAACACAGTTATCATTTGTTAACCCTTTCATGGTCATGAACGTGTATACACGGTCAGAGTTTTTTACTTCTAAATCATTTATTCATTGCTACGAATTTTCGAAATAGAAAACAATCAGTTTCTCAATATTCCTGATAAATTTGTAATGTTATTAGTACTTAATGACTTAAAAATATATAAAACACATCCCACTAAAATGGCTTCGAAACGAAAAAATTAAAAATGGCGTGACCATGAATGGAAAACCGTGTAATATATTCAAAAGATAAAATATGTTCAACATTTTTCAGTGTTGTCATCTTGCCCCAAGGCCAAAGTCATCTTGCCCCAGTACTGGGGCAAGATGGCGATTTGTTAAGGTTATGAAAAAATAAAATTATCCTTTAATATTTTTATTTGAAAAATTAAATGGAAATATATTTAATACTAGAAAGGACTACTCTAACAGTTCATGTAAAATTAATTTTACTATCCTTAAAAATAAATTAATAAACAACAAAAATTGTTAGCATAGTCATCTTGCCCCGGTCTCCCCTATATATAGATATTACGCTTTTTTTTTTTTTTTAATGAAATTACCTTGCCCTTCTGGATGTTAAAAACATAGTCTTCCTTTTTAATGTGTAAATTGATCAAAAGACTATTCCTAACATTTGTTTTAAGTATTTATTATTAAAACGCAATTTTATATTTCAAAATAAGTGCGAGGCGTAAAAATATCCTTTAAGGCAGAATATGGAAATGTATATACAAGTAATTTTATCATGTAAGACGTGAAAAAAAATCTGTTGCACAAAATAAATATCACATATATATATATATAGATAGATAGATAGATAGATAGTTCTGGTCAAAATTATAAGGACAGGGGAAACATCGCTAAATCCTGACTACTGTTGACCGAAAACGGATGCAAATTTTATGGCTAAAAACGAATGACAAAGGAAGCTGTTTTATTCGTTTTTATTGAAATATATGATAAATTCACATTCATTAAAGTATTTTAGATATAAACAGCCGTGTGATATGGACAAAATTATACGGTCAACTGTATTTTTGTATACTAAAAAGCAAAATTTGCATGTCTTTTCATGTACACACGGCACTCACAAACGTTATAAATACATTGTAAGCGACTGAGAACGTCCTTTTATATTTTTGCAAACATGCCACTTGGTACGAACAAATGTACTCCATCGAAAAAAACTAGATAAAATTTTCCAAGAACTTTCTGCAAGTACTGTCAATATTTATGACGTCAAGACTGATCGAAATGATTGAGATGACTGGCAGAGGTTATTAAATATTAGTTTAATTCTGGCCAAAACATTCATTGACCTTATAATTTTGTCCAGTTTTTACAATGATATTTTTTTCTTAATTATGGCAAAATATTCATATTTTGAATTTTGCAATGTTTTCTAGCATAGAAATGCATTTTATGTACACATTTCACTTTACGTATTTCAGAAATAAACATTTTTTCTGTAATCTTCAGTTGTCCTTATAATTCTGACCATCACTTTATATATATTATTTATTTATTGCAACAAATTTATTTACGTATAACTTTTATGTTAAAATCGCTTGTAAGTATTCATACATTTCCATATTCTGCCTTAAAGTATATTTTTACGCCTCCTACATATTTTGAAATATAAAATCGTGTATAAAAAAAAAGAAAAAAAACGTGAATTTTAAATTCATAGACAAGTATTAGCAAGAGCCAATTGATGAATTTACGCATTTAAAACAATATTCTGATCTTAACACTCTGAAGTACAAGGTCATATCGCTCATAAAAAAAAAATAATAATAATAATAAAAAATAAAATAAAACTGCTATCACAATTTGCGAACAAGTGCAAAAATAAATAATATATATATATATTTTCTTCATATTGCTAAAGTAAAATTAAAATGTTAAATCTATGTATTTAAATATATATATCACTAAAGATTTTAGAAAATGTAAATTATTGTGACTTCTTTATTTATTTATTATTATTTTTTTACATCATTTTCCTGCAGGGAATTACTAAATTTTTCATATTTATTATTATGATATTCATTAAATAAATAAAATTATTACTTTTATAAATATTTTACTAGGTGAGAAAGAAACATGTACAAACACTTGCATAAAATCATAATTTACTTAATACAAATTTATAACGTGCCCTAGATTATGCTGTTTTTTTTTTTTTTTTTTTTTTTGTGAGACTTTTCCTCATGTATGATATGGGGTATTTTATTATATATATATATATATATTTTGTTGTTATAATTTATTTTGAACTTATTTGTTACATTTTTAGTTTTTTCTTTTCTTTTTAGATAAATGATTTGATTTGATACATTTCATTTGTGGTGGTGTGTTGTAGTATTGTTATCAATAGACTGTACTAGGGAATTAGGTCTTTTCCCATGGGGTGTCTTATCAGGTTTTTTAGTTGAAATCACTGGTCTTTACTAAGTAGTCTCCGATGAAAATGCACTTCATCGAAATAATTTAAAAATAAAACACGGCGATTATAAAAGTGGTGTCTGACCGACTATTTTGGAGGTATATCAGACATTTTCATAATCACCAATTCAACATTATAGTGCGCCTTGCTGCACGGCGTTTGTATTACGTTTATTTGACTCAAATTGCTAAATTTACCTATTCACTCTCCTAAACACGTATAATTATGAAATAATCATACATGTATATATACATTTTAAGTTAAATCCCACAAAGAAAATCATAGAATTTCTTATTTAAAATACTTGAAAATAGTCCTAATCTCAATCCACTCAATACCGTTTAGTCTATAAAAGGGCAGGGAGTTTCGCAATTCTTATCCTACAACATTGCAATAATTTGTAAAAGCTATTTATGATATTTGGCACAGTGAATTTTCTGAAGTTTATGTCACAAAACTGTATAATCCTATGTCATTGTGCATTAAAACAGTAATTTCATGTAAAAATGGATTTGCCCAAAGCAGAATATATATTTTTATTCAATATTTGTTTAGACCAAACAAATAAATTGCTTCATTCCATCTATAAAAATATAACATTTTTATTTCATATAATAAATCAGAATAGAATACAAAATGTTTGTTTATTTTATTACTTTTAAAGAGAAAGTTTTACATAGGTTTTTATTAAGTAACTCTTAGAGTGTAATAAAGCGAATTACTGAACAAAAATATCCAAAGGTATCATTTTATCTCTTTGGAATTATGCAAATATCACAGTTTTCTTTGCTTCAATCATTTGTTTTGAAGTTATTTCCAATAACAAAAGATTTTTGAGTAACAAGTAATTTCTTGCCTTTTCTTTTGAAATAAATAAATAAAAAATTCAAACTATGTAACAAAATGAAACCAACATCGTTTCTTTCTTTATTCTATTCTATTTCTTAAAACAATTTTTATAGATACCACACGCACCACAGAAACTTTAAATTTTATATCAACTTTCAAGATAGCACGCGATCATGTTTTATATAAAAATTAAATCATTAAAGTCATTTTTTTACTTATTTTATTTTCATTTTGCACTCGCACTTTTTATATCTTAATTCAAAATTATTAAAAAGAAAAAAAAAAAAAAAAAGCAAAAGCAAAAAGCAAAAAACTTTTTCGATAGTGTCTGTTTTGATACTGATTGTTATTATTTTTTTTTTTCTTTTTCTTTCAATATATATATATATATATATATATATATATATATATATATATATATATATATATATATATATATATATATATATATATATATATATGTATATATATATATATATATATATATATATGTATATATATATATATATATATATATATATATATGATGTTAATGAAATCCTAGCAATAGCAGAATTTAGTTCAAGACAGAGGACTATTAGTTTATATATATATATATATATATATATATATATATATATATATATATATATATATATACATATATATATATATATATATATATATATACATATACATACATATATATATATGTATATATATATATATATATATATATATATATATATATATATATATATATACATATATATATATATATATATATATATATATATATATATATATATATATATATATATATATATTATTACAACATCTCTTTTAAATTATTCAATTATATTTTCGATAAATCTTAGATTTCGATAAATGTCCAACTATCGAAAAATGACACCGCAAAAATCCCAGATTGAGACTAATAGTCCTCAGTCCTAAAAAAGTGTATTAATTTCATACTTATGTGAAAGAAATGTGTACTTTAAATTACATGCTATTGCATGTTTAAATTAAATCATTATTTTATTTTATCTAATCTGCTGCAGCATTTAAAAAAGCAAGTTCATAATATGAGGTTTGTTCCAGAATCTCTTTTGTCAAATGGAGAAACAATACAAGAAAAAAGTAAATTGATGGGTTAATTAAAACTTTTAAAACACAATTTTGTTTCTAGAATACACATAGAACTTTTATTTTTTATAACAATCCATAACATATGACATGCAAAGAAACAGTTTACATATGTAACTTTATTTTGAATATCTATTACAAACAGCCATTCTAACAAAATTCCTGTTTAAATTTTGATGTAGAATTTCACTAGAAACAATTAAAAAGTAAATAAATAAATAAATAAATAAACAAGATCTTTGAACACAGTCGAAAGCATTGGCAGATTTACTTTTTGTATTTTTTTATCTGTGCTCTATTAAAAAAAAAAAAAAAAAAAAAAAGAAAGAAAGAAAATAAATAAATAAAATAAGTATAGTATTTGTGAATCAAGTTGTTTAGTATATTTGCTTGAGAGCATAACGTAGGATAAAATATGTACAGTCTGTAGGGAAAACACAACACATGGCAATGTTTTGTTAATAATTGATGCACAAAAATGCAAAAATATTATTTGAAATTATTTATGTGCACTTTTTTCAAAGATTGTAGCTATATTTTATGTTAGGAGTCATCTACATATCAAAAAATATACAAACATAGATTTTTTTTTTTTTTTTTTGTGACAGTCTTGTTTTATTTCATATTTTAATTCCGAGGATTAGGACAATACACACGAAAAAAATATATGGTTTGTATACTTCTATTAAATTTGAAGACTGATGAAACAGAAAGATTGTTAGGAGTATATAGAGTAATCTAGAAAAAAAAAATCAAGATCTTCAAAGTAACTATACATAATATGCTTTGCATGTTATTATGTTACGTTAAAATAATTTAGAATAACGATTGTAATAACAGTTTGAAAAAACTGTTTTATATAATATGGTTACCAAATTAGTGTACAGTACCTTCCTAAATCAAAAGCGTTAATAATTATTACAATTGCATAATTACGAAGATAGTTTTAGATTCTTCGTAAATGGGGATGCTAATAATTATGATAATTTTCTTCTAACAATTTTTAAATTTAGATAAACGTCTTAGAAAAAGGGACTACAAAAAGGACTCTCAAAAAAATTGTCCCTAAAAAAAGAGTCTCTTACAAAAAGGACTCTCTAAAAAAGAGTAGACCTGGTCACATTAATCTATAATATATAATGCTACTTTATACTATATTTGCTTTATACTCTTCATCTTATTAACAGAAATCTGGCTGTATATTATCATCAAATATAATTATAAAACTCTTTACTAGTAAATTTATATATCAAAACAAAAATTAAATTTTAGTTTATGTAATTTTCCTTTATTTTTCCTTACTTTTTATTTCCTAATTATTAATTTTTAATTTTTATCAGTTAATTTTGCAATTTATACATTAACATTTTTTCCTTCGTGAAATAAGTAATTCCTTTTTCGATTATTAATACAATAATATGAAAAAAAAAAAAAAAAAAAAAAAAAAAAAAAAACTTTTTTTTTTCTTATTTATGTAAATAATTTCTAAAGCAAGCATTTGCCAGTTTTTAAAACAAAGGATTAATAAATTTTTCTAAGAACGCTTATGTATAGAATATTGAAATAATGAACTCTTTTTTTTTTTTTTTTTTTTTTTTTTTTCGTAATCTTATTTCGAAAAAGTCATATTTCATGGTGGTTCGCATAAAAGTTTATCTTTTAATAAGAACATCTTTCTTTTATAGTATCTTAGAAATTTGTTTTTATAGTGAAAAAAATCTATTTTAAGATAAGGAAAGTAAGTTATTAAATAATAAAGAAATGTTTATTGGCCATTTTTCATAGAATTAATTTTTTGAAAAAAAAAATAATAATAATAATATCGTGAAAGCTTCTATTTCAGTCTTATTTATTTTTGTAGAATTTTATTATTTGGGGATGAGATGGATTTTTTTTTCTTAAATTAATGGGGATTTTTTTATAGATAATGAAAGCAGATATTTAAAAATAAATTATTAAAAAAAATACTTTATCTGCGAAAAGGATAATACATGATTATTTTGTATTAACAATCAATTATGTATTGTACTTAAAATATTTTTCCCATCATATTCTTTATAAATATAGTCCATAATTTTTATTGTATGAATTAATTTCGATATTTTTATGTGCTTGATACATATAATAAACTAGTGTGTCACTCACACGACTTTCTCTTACCCTGAAATGTAATACTATAAATACAGGTTAGAGATTAAGAGGTAAGATAACGAGTACTGTTAGCCCACTCACACAGAACTCTCATCCTTACGGGTAGAGAAAGTAAATAATCTGGTGTGTCACCCGCACCACTTTCTCGTACCCTGAAATTTAACACTAAAAGTACAGATTGAATATTAAGGGTTAAGATAACAAGTATTGTTATATAAACCTATGTTAAAACAGTTCAAATTAGGCTTCAGAACAGCTTTATATGACAAATAATTCTATGTGATAGTTGCTACCGAAACCCCGAAACCCCCCTGTTTCCTTACTGTTTCTACAATTATATAGAATTAAAATCTGTTTTTAAGTTCAAAAGTTAATTTTATTTTTTTAGATAACTTTCACACACACTCTTCTTTGAAACTTATCAATCTCGAACAAACTTTTCTAGTAACAAACGCATTAACTTCAAAATACATCATTTGGATCGCCTGAATAATTTGTTTTTAATTTAGTCTAACAGACGCAGCTAAGGATCAGACTATAAAACTTGACTTCGCTATTCAGAAAGCCTCAAAGCGTGTAAATATATATATAAAGAAGTGATGAATATTTATCTTAAAAAATACATTATTTATAATATGGTTATGAGGACTTAATTTCAATTCCTGAGCAGCTTTCTGGACATGGTAAAATACTACAGAAAACACGTCAACTAAAACTTAGGCGTTCAAAATTAAAAGTTGGTTACATATACCCAAAAAATTTTATCTAAATAGTCTTAATAAAATTTCTAATATATAAATGAATTGCATGGCGAATAACACCTGTTGCACTGCGAATAACTTTTTTACTTTCTGAACACTATAGTGAGGAAAATATTGTAATCATGTCAAAAATCCGAATTTGAGATATTTCTATACGATTCGAGGTCCCCTGAGTCCGTTTTCCCTATTTTTACGATGATGTATAGTTTTTTTTTTTTAGCACTTACAGTTTTTTACAGGGGCACAAAGAAAATTTTTTTTTCATTATGGCCTATGGGGCCAAATTTCTAAAAGTGTGATAGCGTCTAAACATCTTATTAATCTGAAAAAAAATGGTATACATATTATAGGTCACAGTTGCACCAACTGTATAGATTTTGGTGAATTTAGCACTTAATTTTTTTACAGGGACCCAAAGAAATAATCTTAATTATTATGGTCTATGGGGCAAATTTTTTAAAAATTCGATAGCATCTAAACGCCTTATTCAATTGAGATGAAAATTTATATGAATATTATAAATCACTGTTGCACTAACTGTAAGCATTTTGATGAATCTACCATTTATAGGTTTTTACAGGGACACAATGAAAGATTCTATATCATTATGATCTATGGGCTCAAAGTTCAGTAGCTTGAAATAAAACATCGTGTAATATATGGTGAAAAACACTCACTCTATTATGGTTTTCTCTCTTTTGTTTGTTCAACAACTCCCCTTTCTTTACTTTATCTACAAAACTGTTAATTACTCAATGTTCGGAAAGTCAAGTGGAGTCACTTCAGATTTTTTTTTTTTTCTTTTTTGACATTCAAATGCTTTTATGATTAAATTACACACATTTTTAATAAGAACTACTCTTTTAAAACGATAAAATATATTTTATGCATACATAGAGGATTATGTCCAGATAGTGTGTACATTATATTATTAAATGGATATTAACTGAATAATGCGATTGATATGAAAGGTTAAAATTTTAATTTATTTCTCAAAGATACATGTCGCTAACACACAATATTTTAAATATGCAATTTCATTTTTTTTTGTGGTAATACAAATAAAATTATTCAATTTCAATAAAATTATTTATATAAATATTTAAATGAATAATTTTATTTTTAAAGAATCTAGATTATTACCGAGATATTGTATAAAGAGCTGTTGTAATTCTCTAAATGTATTAATTGTCTCTTTTGTAAAAGGCTAAATATTGCTTTCTCCGAATTAAAAAAAAAAAAAAAAATGCATTTTGTTTAAATATAATAATAATAATAATAATAATAATAATAATAATAACATTAAGTGAAATATCAAAGTTACTATTTAATATTTATTAATCTATTAATAACTTGTAATACTTGATACTTAAAAATGTTTTAGCAAATACAATTCAAAAATTAAAGTTACATACACATATATGCAAATCTACATGATCGAAAGGTAGGCTACCGCCCCCCTCACCTCCCCCCCCCGTTTCATTATTTTATCTTCATTTATATAAAATTCATATCTCTTATTACATTCAAAACTTTATTTATAATTATTCAGTCATCATTCACACTTATCATTCCTTGAAACTTATCAATCTTGAACAAACATTTCTAGTAACAGCTAAGAATTAACTTTAAAATACAGCATTTGGATGTAATGAAATTTTTTGTTTTTAATTTACTCTAACAGACACAAACAAAGATTAAACTATAAAACTTGACTTCGGTAGTCAGGAAGCCTCAAAACGTGTAAATATACAAAAAACCAAGTAATAACTATTTAGCTTAAAACAAACATTCTATATCATATGGTGTTCCGGTTATGGTTACCGAGGTTCTCGCAATTCCACCCTCTAATGCGAACCCTGCACATATACAAAGAAAATAATGATACTTCACATTTTTTGTTCTTATTACTTACTGCTATTAATTTGCCTCCAAACTTAAAAATCTTGGTCAATTTTTTTAATTGGCAACCAAATAGTGGTTTCAAAACATTAAATTTGGATTTACTGAATTTATTTGTTCTTAAGTAAGCTGATAATATAAACATATACAGATCGAGAGTTAAAAAACGGGCTTTCATAATTAGAGGACCTCTAAACGTAATATTATACAAGTTATCAGAGTTGGAAATTTAAAAAATATACATTTTTTTAGCATGCGTATGAAAAATTAATTCGGTTTCCTGAGCAGTGATCGTCGACATAGTAAAATGTACCTGAGTACTTCCACCAATTACATTCAATACAACAGAACATTTAGCTTAACTTTAGGTGTAAAAAAAAAAAAAAAAAAAAAAAAAAAAAACTAGATACAGTAACAAGAAATATGGAAATTAGATTTCTATAAATTGCATTTTTTCACTATTAACCGTTGAATTCTGATTTTTGCTCCTCATTCATGCATAAAAATTTTATTTAACACATCTCCTTCCGTGCAGTTAAAGGATATCTTACATTATGAAATCACATGAATCCAGTCAGATATACTACATGCTGCAGTCATCTGTATTATAATTGGCTTCAAATATATAGTTTATAGTGATGACGGACACATATAATAAAAGCGATATGCTCGTAAGTATTTGTTCCCTCTTTCACGAGATTTTCCCTCCTTCATAACATTTTTTCACACCGAGTTCAATTCTAACAATTACTTAAGTTTTTATGAATTTTAAAATATCTACAGTTTTGTGGGACATCTAGCATATATTTCGTATTACAATATATATATATTATTGAAAAAAAAACCCTCTTTGTTAATCTAATAAAAAAAAGGAAGTATGTAGTACTACATCATTTGAAAATTCTGGAATATCAAGAATTGAATCTCCTTTTTCTTAATTAAGAGTATATATTTTTTTTAGAAAAAATTACATGTGTCAGTGTAATTTAATTTTTTTTTATTATAGATAAAAAATAAAAAAAAACACTCTTACGAAAACTTTTTTCCTACTTGTGAAAAACCACAGTTAACCTTATCATCCAATCTATTACTCGTTCGCTGAAGCAAAGAGATGAAAATGGAGGACTAGCTTGGATTTCTTTGTCAATGATCATCAAAATGAAATGTATTGGAAAAATCCAAGTACTCCTCAGATACGTCACTCGTTCTTTGAAGAGAATATTGAATTTGTTCAAATGATACCGCAGCTTTTTATACAAATAAAACCATCATATACATATATATATATATATATACACAAAACAGAAAAAAACGTAAAAATAGTATTTATTTATTTATTTATTTTCTTTTCTGAAAATATTTTATCAGTATTTATCTAAATCAACGGAAGTAAATTTTATATTCGGAGAAATAAATATAATTATTAGTGCATTCGTTTAAATACAGGTAATACATTCTTATATCGTTAAGAAAGTGTATTGTACATTTTGTCCTACATTGTCTTCTATATATTAAATTTAATTCTATGCTTCTATATATTAAATTTAATTCTTCTAATATTGAACATATTGAAAACAATATTACTAATTCTTCTCTTATATTAAACGAGTAAATCACGTGACAATATATATATATATATATTGGTAGATAGATAGATAGATAGATACATACATACATACATACATACATACATACATATTTAGGTAGATAGATATGGATATATTTGTTTTGGGGATCTCAGGAACGGCTATGACGATTTTGATGAAACTTTGGTGATAGGGGTTTTAGAAAAAAACGATTGGTCTTATCCTCATCTTATAGAAAATTAATGTTCGCTGAAACGCTTTATCAAGCAGTTGAAACATAGAGCAGAAATTGGGTTTACTGGGAAATGGGTAAAACTATTTTCAAGAATGTTTTGGGTCAAGTGTTTTTAGGAAACATAAATCGATCGGGCATACCCTTATCTTCAGAAAAAAATTACCCTCGCTTTTAACCCTTTATCGACAAGTTGCACTATATAACAGACATGGAAATGACTAGAATTATTTTATTGAAAGTTTGGGATTAAGTGTATTTCAGTGAGCTAAATCGATTGGACATATACTTATCTTTAAGAACATTCAAGTTCGCTGTTAATCCTTTATCGGCTAGTTTCATGGTATGGCATATATTGGGTTTACTCGGAAATTTCTGCAACGATTCTATTGAAAGTTTGGGTTTAAGTGTTTATTAGGGAGCTAAATAGATGAAGAAAATTCTTATTTTCAGGAAAATTCGCGTTCGTTGTTAATCCTTTATCAGCCAGATCCACCATATGGTAGAATTTTGGTTTACTCGGAAAAGAATAAAACGATTTTAATGAAAGTTTGGGGTTAAGTGTGTCTCAGGGAGCTAAATCAATTGGACTTATTGTCATCTTGAGAAAATCCGCGTTCGTTGCTACCTATTTATCGGCCAGTTGCATAATATGGCAAAAAAAATGGATTTACATGGAAATGAATATTACGGTTTTCATGAAAGTTTCTCGTTATAGGCTTCTAGGAGAGTTAAAGAGATTACACATATCCACATTTTCAGGAAAATTTGCATTCGTTGTTAACCTTTTGTCGGCTGGTTGACACATATCGCAAAAATCGGGCTTATTTGGAAATAGATATAACGATTTTGATGAAAGTTTGGAGTTTTAGTGTTTATTGAGGAGATAAAACGATCGGAAATATCGTAATCTTCAGAAAAGTTCGCATTCGCTGTTAATTCTTTTCCGCTCATTGAAAAATGCGAAAGAAACTTTGTTTTTTCAGAAAAAAACAAACATTTTTTATAAAAAATACATTTTTTTTTTTTAAAAAGAATATATTAAATATCTTTTCGAGGAAAGTTAGTGTTCTCTGTTGTGTTAATTCTCACTTAACCGTGGCAAAATATGGCTAGAATTTGATTTTATTGGAAGCTGCTCGAACAAATTTGATAAATAATTAATGTATGGTTGTTTTTATATGGCAAATGAAATCGAATTTTCCCCATCTCCATCAAAGTTAACATTCAGAATTATCCTTTGTTCCATTTGTTGCATAATTACGGTAAAAAACATGACAGGAAATGGCCCTAATGCTGTTAATTAAAACTTAGCATTAAAATTTTTTGAGAGGAAAAACCTCACTGATTTATTCTAAGCTTCATGAAAATTAGAGTATACTATTAACCTTCATTTCGCATGTGGCAATTTATAGAAGAGATATGCTTTTCTTAAAGACTATTTGAATGATTTTAATAAAAATTTAGATTAAAGAATTTTCGAGTTTAAAATTGAATTGTAAGCACAAAATTCTGACGTTCTCTAAAGAACATTCAGCTCTTACTGGCTACCCGCACCTTCCCGAGGAAAAATGGTAGATTTTTTTTTTTTTTTTTTTTTAATAATTTTGATAAATTCTTAGTTGGTTGGTTGGTTGGTTGGGTTTTACGTCGCACTAGTGCTGCGCAGATGGGCAATCGGCGACAGTCTGGGACTCACCCCTAGAGATGGTCCGGAGAAATGCCATCGCAATTTTGTTCCTCCACGGAAGTTATAAATACTTAGAGTTAATGTGTTTCTGATATGGCATTTCGAGTTGATATAACCTCATCTTCATTATAGCGTTGACTTGTAACTCGCACACCACTATAAGAAATACGACATAAAGTTTATTTTCTTAGAAACTGCTGTAATGATGAAATATATATATTGGAGGTTATTTTCTGATGAAAAATGGTATTACTTATCTTCATCTTCTTAAAAGTATGCCGTCACTGTCTTAGTAAAATGTATACTCAGTCATACAGGTACTTTAGAAGTATACGTGAAAGAAACAATAATGTTAAAATCATATAAACAAATAATTTATGGCGGTAATATTAATTTGTATCATTATGAAAAAATTGATACGCAGTTTTTTTTTTTTTTTCCCGAGATGGGAGAGGCATGGATGTGGGAGAGACTTCTAAAAAAGAAATGAAATGACATGTTTGTTGAAAGAAGAATGACAAAATTTAATCTATTCCTATTAAAGCTAAAAATGTAAACTATTCCTTAAAAATATATACTAATATCAGTTTTGCACAAATTTAAAATATATATATATTTACATTCTGCATTTTATTTAAATTTGAAAGATACATGTAAGACTGGTGAAATTTGTATTTGAGAATTCTGAGTGAATTTTGCTTTTTAAAATTTTACGTATTCACAAAATTTATAAAATAATTTTATATTTTAATACAAATAAATTTACTTAACGGTAATCAAAATAATTTAAATCTGCTTTCTCTATTTGCTTTTCAGTTTATCGTTTAAATTAGCAATTTTTTTTTAAAAAGGCTTCATTTTCCCAGAAAAAGAGAATGGTTAAAACACTTGTATAACCTATCGCATAATATGTTAAAAGGCAGTTTAACCCCTTACCAGCCGAGGAAAATTTAGAGGATTCGCTTCACAGTGCACCATTTTTCAGACAGGCGTGCGAAGTCATTCCTTTATTGTAGCAAAAACCTTCCTTTTCCGATTATTTTCACTCCTCTCTTCTCTGAATTAAGTAAATCCATCGAAATTACTATCAAGATCACATGTAAGGTAAATTTATTGCATTCTAAAGCCGTGGAACTATTTTCCCTGGTAGAAGAGCAACACAAAAGTCGTTCTTCGGAAAAGTGTATTTATTCGCCAAGCACAGTTAACGCATCGGTTTAGTGAGACGGATATATACGCAACGGTTAGTTAAGCAGTTAAAAACATTTTATTTAATTAAATTTTTATTTACAATATCAATGTATTTTTTAAAGCACTTCGCTTTTATTAACAAACTGTCGTCAGGAAAGCATTTTTACAATCTTGTTCTTGAAGTGAAGCACAATATATATCAATATATTACAGTTATGGGTGAAGTTAAGCTTGATGTAGAGGGAAAAAAGATTCAAACAGCTTTCATAAAAATGTGAGTTTAGACGAATAGTAGTATTTGGATGGTAATGACTTTGTTGGGTCACAAGAAGTTAGCGTCTTGACATAGAACAGTATCTCAGAAATTTAGATCCAGTGAGGTGATAGCTCACTTGATTTAACTGTGAATACCACTTCAATCTTTTTCCCTCTATGTCAAGCTTAAATTCATCTATAACTGTAATTTATTGATGCATACTGCGCGAAATTATATATATATATATATATATATATATATATATATGTGTGTGTGTGTGTGTGTGTGTGTTTTCTTGTTGAGGCTTTGTTAATCACAGCGAAAATCTTTGAAAAAAATGTATTGCTATTATAAATAAGGTTTAATTGAATATAATGTTTTTATATCTACGTGTTTTAAAGTGTCTTATAACACAATTTAGAGGAGGAGGTTTCAAAATGGGAACCCATCCAAAATTAAGTATGGAAGGGACTCAAGCCTGGCGGGAAGGACTGTAGAGGTTGTCAATTGTTGATATAAGTTAGCAGAAAGCATTTGGAATCATTCTTTTAAGTAATGTGGATGCTCACCATCAGAGAAAAATGGTATAAAGTATTATGTGCCAAATGTGGGCACATTTAGATTGTGCCGGGTTTGAAAGAGCCAACTTTGTCAGCTATATCTGTATATATTTTTCCTAATAACAAATAAATTCTCTAAAGCTTTTTAAGATTAAATCTTTTTTGTTAGTTGTCGTTTTAGATTTGAAATATTTGATATTGCCTTTGTTTTGCCTTCTGTTATTCAGAAAACTTGTTATAGTTGTTAATGAACGTTAAAAATGTAAAAGTTTTCAAAATTAAAGTAATTTTAAGTAAAAAAAAAAAAAAAAAAGAAAGAAAGAAAGAAAGAAAAGAAAAAGGTGCACATATTTACAACTTTTTTCCTCTAACTTTTCCTTTATTCCACAACAATGTAAAATTTTAAACATAAATTAGTATAACACAAAAAGAAAAAAAAAAGTCAGTCAAAACAAAGTCTAAAACTTTTTAGCATTAAAACTTTTTAGATTAATTAACAATTAAATTTTGTTTTCTTTTGTTTATATATTTTTAATTATTCATTTATTTTTTAGATGAATTACTATCAATATTTTTAAATTGGGTTTCAATAAAATTATTCAATAAATATAGATGTTTTTTTTTTTTTTTTTTTTTTTTACAAAAAGAAGTTTTGTGATTATCTCTAAATTAAGAAAAACGATTGTGAAGGCTATATAAGTGGTTATAGTTAATTAAACTGATGTAAAAATGTATAACTTAAGATTCTCTCTTAATTTATAAAAGAAAATTCCAACTGGTTTATGCAGTTTTTCTTTTTTCTTTTTTCTTTTTTTTTTTTTTTTTTTTTTTTGTCAAGATGTTTATTTAGATTTGGAAATTATACTTTACAGTAAAATAATAAGACATTTAGAATATTTAATAAAATTATTCAAATATTTAATTTAATAAAAATTATTAAATGAATAACAAATTCAGAATAACGATAATTTTAGTTTATTTCACCATTTAAAATTTGTTTATAATATAGTGTGCAATTATTTTTTTATTCAATAAAATGTAGTTCAAAATTGAATTTAAAGACTAACGTTATTCTAATAAAAACGACATAAAAACAAAAGTTCAAGCTATTATACCAGTAGATTTCGATTGATATAAATAACGTTCATTAAGTAGTGTTGTAACATGGGGCAATTTTATTATAATATTATTATGTAATAATGGAATTTCCTTTTTTCGTCTTATATAATGAATTTGTTTTTCTCTAATTAACACTAATGTAAAACTACAAATGTAAACTAATTCATCCCAATTTAATTAATGTAACGTAAATTATATCAATTTATAAAAAATGAAAAATCAATCAATTTCTGTTTATATTAACATACTTACTCCAATATGCTTGAATTTTCTTTCTATATGCTTTAAGTTAAGTTTCAGTGTGATTTATTAAATATATATTTACTTAGAAAATATAAGTAAAAAAATAAAATAAAATAACTAGAAAACACAAGGTTATACTTATTATGGATTACTTTTTTGTCTATTACATTCATATTTATTAAAACATAAGAGGAATACATTTTCCTTCATTTTTCTTTAACAATCAAGAAAGAAAGAAAATTCTGACGATTTTCTAATAACTTTCTAGAGTATAATTTTGAAAAAATAAAATAAAAATAAAAGACAAAATCTTGTATTTAAAATTTTATATTATAGCTTCCGTTTACGCGTAAATATATATATATATATATTAGGACTTATTATACTGATTTTGGTGCCTAACAATTTTGACCTATTTCTGGCTATAATTGAATCAATGATTCCAAAAATGTTTTCAGCTTTGCTCAGTCAACTCTAATTTCTTAGCTTATCCACGATATAGACGAAAGAAACCATACTTTTAAAAATGTTAAAATATATCAAACAACTAGGAAAGTAATGTAATTTTATGCCCCATGTTAAAACCAAGTGCACTAGAAGCAGTGAGCATATTCTACATTACTTCTTCATTACTTCAGAGTCTTATAGTTTCCAAATAAATTATTCCCTACAATTCTTCACCATCACAGTATCGTAGATTGAGTTTAATTACATTTTAATAATAATATTAATAATTTAAAGATAGTCATACTAATAGTCATAAAAATAATAACAACAATAATGTTCTTTAAAAATATGTCTCCTAAAGAAGAGCTGCTAGCTCGAAACAGATTATATTTCCGGAATTAGAAGCACCAATATATTCAGAATCAGATCCAAAATTTAAGGCACTACGATTTTTTTTTTTTTTTTTTTTAAAGACCTATTTTATAAATGGCAAAAAATTTCGTGTTAGTTTAAATTGAAAAATTAAAACCTTCTTATGAAAAATTACAACCTTCTAATATATACACAATATTGCAATCAGTTAAAAATTTAAATACATTTATTATTAGATTTTGTCTGAAATGAACTTTATAAACAAGGACGCTTTCACCCCTCTCTATATATGCATATGTTTTATATTTAATAATAAATGATTTTTTTTCCTTGTACTACATTTCTATTTGAACAAGTCTAACTTAAATTATAGCGATCATCGCCGCTGCTTTAATTTGAATGATAATATATATATATATATATATATTATTGAACAGAAAACAGCCAGAAATAAGACAAAAAGGTGCTAATTTGATGACTGAATCATTACTCTGATTAAAATTAATATTTTGGCTACTGTTAATTTCCCTAATAAAAGCAAATGAAAAGAAATCTGACTATGAATAATATTGACGTATTTTGGAAATGTAAAATACGTTTTACAGAATTAAGGTTTTTACTTATTTTATTTATTTATTTATTTTTTGATTTAAGTGCTTTATTATCATTTGCATTTAGAAACTAGTATGTTGTGGCCACCGCAGGAAATTTTTTTATATATTCCTATACAAAGTCACTCAGTAAAGAAAATTTATTAAAATTATTATTTAAGCAAAATATCTTCCATGATAATTCAGACGATTTCCATATTACAGAAGCAGTTTAACACTAAATATTTTTAAAAAGTCAATTTTCTTCTCACTAATACTTAGAAAAAAAAAAAAAAAAAAAAAAAAAAAGCATTTGCACTCCGGGAGTGCCGACAGAAGTGAAAACGTGAACAATTACGTGTGTATTTCTTGAATCGCCAGGAAATATTTTATTAAGCAGGAAATACTTTTAAATGAAGTGTTTTTTTTTTTATTCATTAATATAAACTACTACTACAAAAATTATTTTACAATTTCATTTAATGCGCTAACGGCAATAGAGACAGTGTCCGGAGACGAGAGAAGTCATGTACAGACGCATCAGATTGTAAAAACGTGAGAAAAATGGTGGCTTTGGCATTTCTCACTGTTTTGTGAGGTCTAACTGCAACGTTTCCGGCTGCAATCTTTAAGAGGCATTGTCCGGAGATAAGAGAAGTCGTGCAGAGCCGCACCAGATTGTAAAAACGTGAGAAAAATGGCGGCTTTGGCATTTCTCACTGTTTTGTGAGGTCTAACTGCAACGTTTCCGGCTGCAATCTGTACGAGACAGTGTCCGGAGATGAGAGTAGTCGTGTAGTGCCGCACCAGATTGTAAAAACGTGAGAAAAATGGCGGCTTTGGCCTTTCTCACTGTTTAGTGAGGTCTAAGTCTAACTGCAACGTTTCCGGCTGCTATCTGTAAGAGACAGTGTCCGGAGATGAGAGAAGTCGTGTAGAGCCGCACCAGATTGTAAAAACGTGAGAAAAATGGCGGCTTTGGCCGTTCTCACGGTTTTGTTAGGTCTAACTGCAATAGAGACAGTGCCCGGAGATGAGAGAAGTCGTGTAGAGCCGCACCAGACATTAAAACAATATACAGTATATAATTATTAACATTTCACATTAGCAAGTTAATTGTATGATACATTATTTGTATCATACAAGGATGGAAAGCGTCAGCTGACGATGACGTGAGCTCAAAGATTTTTGTTCACCCAAAAGTTTTCACTTCAAATGGAAAGCGTCAGCTGACGATGACGCGAGTTCAAAGATTTTTGTTCACCCAAAAGTGCTCAACGCGCCTAAAGAAGTTTTCACTTCAAAAAAAAAAAAAAAAAAAAAAAAAAAAAAAAAAAAATCCGTAACTTTATTTTAAATTATCGAAGATCGACGGTTCAACCATTCGTTTTAAAGGTGTTGGCGAGCTCTTTTGAAAGATACCCATCATGGAAATTTACTCCCCTGGAGGGGGGACGTCCCCCCAGGGGGTTGCGACGCTCTTACATACACAGTTTTTTTTTTCCAGTTGACTATCTCTTTTACAAATAATTCTTTTAAATTGCATAATGATTATTAAAAAATAATTATCTTTATGCACATTTATACAAAGTTTTGTCCTATACCCCCATGTTAAAAATTTGGAAAAAAGCGGGATGGCAATTCAAGCCCTTGGACCATTTTTACCAAAAAGTTGATAGGTACTAATTTATGTCAATGTGTAACTACATACCAATTTGTATAAAATTCTCTGCAGTAGTACTTGAGATACAGTCGACACAAAAGTTTGTCACACACACAGAGAGACAGACAGGCATTTTCTAAAAATGGTCAAATCGTGTTCTACAGCTCTCAAAACGTGTAAATCCATCAAAAACCCGAGGTCGAAAATTTTTACGAATCCAATACTTTTTTCTATTGAATATAGAAGAAAGTAAAAATCCATTTTTTAATAAAAGTTGCTAATATGAAACGATGCATTTAATATGTAAATATAGAAAGAGAGCTATTTTTTTTAGTGTTTTAAAGATTGAATATTCTTTTTAATAATTATCAAGAAAAAAATGTATATTATAATATCATACAAGCAATCATATATTCAAAAGAGTTAAAGAAATTTAAAACTAAGTTTAGGTTTCTTTAAACGAAAGGAAATATTTTTTGAAAAGTTCATACTTTTTTCCCCCGCATTACATGTATTAAAATAGTTATAATACCACTTTCCTTTCACAGTTAAATAAATAAAACGAACTGGAGCGAGTTTCTAACTTTGTACTTTTTCTGTAAAGTAAAGTACCAATAATAGGCTAGTTCGGATTTCCTTGTCATGATCTTTAAAGTGAAATGATCTGGAAACATTCAGTAGAAGTTTAGGAAATGTGTTCATTTTCGTTTTCTGCAAAGCTGGTGCTTTTATGTAGTAAAGATAGTGCAAAGGTATTTCCTCTGACTATTGGATTTAGGAAAGAAACATTTTGTGAAAAGGTACGATTACACGGGTTTTCTAGCTTTTACTTAAACTATATGGGTGTCTGCGTAATTGAGATATTTCTACATTTTAAAAGAAGTTTAGTGTACTTTTCTGTAAATTTTAAATTTATGGGAACAGTTCCTATTTTTACATTTACATTACAATAATAAAACTTTTAGAGTATTATATATATATAACTGAGGTAGCTGAAATTAAATGGGTACAAAGTTGGAAAGTTTAACACTAGAGCACATTCAGTAAATACATACTTCAAAATGATTGAGTTTATTTAATGTTTATATAAGATATTAATTTTTAAATTATTTTATTATATATATATATATATATATATATATTGATTTATTTTATATAAAACTGTATATATATATATATTTTATTTTATATAACTGTATATATATATATATATATATATATATATATATATATATAGATAGATAGATAGATAGATAGATAGATATAGTTATAGATATAGATATATGCGTGCGTGTGTGTATGTATGTGGTTTCTATGTATGTACATAATTATCACATCATTACACAGATATCTAGTTCCTGGGTCGTTCTCTGAACAATAACTATAAAGCAAACTCGATTCAAAATTCATTTTTCACAATAAGTGTAAATTTTCTTTTATAGTTGGTATGGTTATCATTATGCATTTTTTTTTTTTACCTTAACCTCAGTAAAATCTTTTATGAACTTAACATAAATTTTAAGAGAAATTTTTCAATCTTTAGAATACGCATCTATTTTATATTTTTTTTACATGATCAAGAGTTTGCCTCATTAAGTGACATTTTCTTAATCTATTCATCTTCGGTATATGCGGGTTAGGTTACCATAGGAAAACGGAGGGCACTCAACCCCAGCTTAAAACCTAGTGCAGTAAAATTGCCTTAACCCTAAGACTACAACCATTATTATTATTATTATTATTATTTTTTTTTTTTTTAACTTTTAATCTACGACTTTAAATTAGGTTTTGCTGTAATATTAACAGTTTATATGAAACTTTTTCTTAGTGCATTAATCAAAAGAAAATAAACAAAGAAATAATGAGGAAAACTTCATTAAATTTATATTAACAAAAATACACATTTAATCCAAGTTTTAACAAAAAAAAAAAAAAAAAAAAAAAAAAGTAAGTAAGTAAGAAGAGGAGGAAAGAAAAACAACAGGCAGTGCTTTTACGTTTTTTTTTTTTTTTTTCTGAATAATTAATAATAATAATAATAATAATAATAATAATAATAACTTGCGCAACATAGTACTACGTTAAAGAAAAAGAAAAAAAAATCATAATTAATGTTTTTTTTTTTTTTCTTAATATGCAGATTATAAGTTTTTCTTTTATTATAAGCTTTTCTTTTATGCATTTTTTCTATGTTGACTTTAATATATCCTTTCGAAATTTGCACGATTGCAGGTAAACCTGCGACAGTTATAATACGGATTATTTTAATAATCTTTACATGATCAGGTTTTATCGCAGTATATGACTATATGTATTTATTTAAAATTATATTTCCTTTGAACATTAGCTGTAAATGTAAAACATTTTTCCCATTAAAAAAAGAAAAAAAAAATGATTAAATGTATATTTACGCAAATCCACGTGTATTCCAAGTTTTACGCAAAATCAGAAAGGATGTAATTTTTCCTGAGTAACAAGACCATCTTTCCTTTGATAAAGTGTGTAGTAACAGTTCAACAATAATGAAATTATTAAGTAACGGACTCCCATTGCAGACAAATTACATACCAAGGAAATTACAAGAAAGTACTTTTACAGAATAATATAAGTTCATTTGGACTGATTTTCGTACATTGTTAACATTAAGAAAATAATTTTGGTAACTCTTAAAAATTATGAATGTAAGAGGAGATCTATGAGTATTCAATTTAATTCAATATATAAGGTAATTCCGGGTGAGTTGCCCCACTGGTAGAGATGCCCCACTTAATGTAATTTCGAAACGCAACGCTAGATAGCTCTGCAAGTCCAATTATTATTTCAGATAGATGTTGAATGGTATGCTGTGGAAGTTACATGAACTTATATTTTTGTGTTCTGCTGTCACAACAATATTTCAAGAAAGTACCATGCTTTTTCTTCTCTGTTATAAGAATGATGTTGCATTTTAAGGTTGGCACTAGTTAATAAAAATAGATTTTTTTTAATATAAGCTTAAAAACCTGTAGTAAGAAGTTGATTAGTCGACTTCGGCCATTGTGCAGCCATTTTTGCTGTCTTTTTCTTTGGACAGTTGTCAGGGCATCTCTCCTATACCGAAAGGATAGACGCCCCAGATTATACTCGGGTGAGATGCCCCACATACATTTTCAGGGAGAAATGTCTTTTAATTGTTTAAATTTTAAACTAATATTTTTTAAATAACATTGTTTTTATAAAATGCGTAATATTTGTAAATCGTTAAATTTTTCAACTTAAAAATATATTTTGAAACAATGAATTTAGATTAAAATTCATCAAATAAAATTCAAAGTCGCGTGATCTCTAGAAGTGGCAACTCAAAACGAAATCACAAAAATGCAGATTAAATCCAGGTAAGAAAGCAAAAAACGCTCAGGTATGTCAGACTGACCTTTGACATTTAAACTATAACGTAAACAATCTTGGGCACTAACGATACTGTAGGTAGGCGGTTAATTTTGCCGGTAAGTGTATATTATTGTATTTGTTCATGCAGTTGTTCAATGCTTCTTGTTTGTTTCAGGAAAGATGCTTACAGTGTACAAAAGAAAAAATACTGGAGCAGCTCGTGGGTCCTGGACAGAAGACCATTTAAAAGAGGCTCTTAGGAGACTAGAAGCAGGGGAAATTGGTGTCAATGAAGCCGCTAGGTGCTATGGAATTCCTTCTCGGACACTTCGTCGTCGAAGGAAAACAGATAATAACACCAAAACAAACTCTTTGGAGCCACAAGGTGTGTTTGGAGTAGAAAACGATAAAAATCTCGTCAAGCACACGCAACGTTTAGACAAATGTGGATTTGCACCTGACAGAGTGATAATTAGGACACTTGCATTTCAGTTTGCTGAAACACTAGGTCTCAAGCATCGATTTAATTGCGAAGAAAGAATGGCTGGATAAGCCTGGCTGTCATCATTTGTTAGGAGAAACCCAGAACTAAGTATTAGACAAGCCCAGGGGCTCTCTTTAGCAAGGGAGGAAGGCATGAACAAAAAAGTGTTTATCATTTTTTTAAACTTCTCTCAAGTGTGTTTGAAGAAAATGAATTCTTTACCATACCGGGGAGTATTTAAAATATGGAAGAAACCGGCTGTCAGTTAAATAACGTTCCAGGAAAGGTCGTGGCTACTAAAGGGGCAGAAGATGTTCATGTTTTGACGTCTACAGAGAGAGGAGAAAATGTTACAGTCAATGCCTGTTGCAATGCAGAAGGACAATATCTCCCCCCTTCAGTTATTTTTAAAGGCGTTTGGAAAAAAAAAATAAAAAGAACTTTGTGATGGTCTTCCACCTGGATCTATGGTGTTCATGAACGAAAAATCATCTTACATCAGTAGAGATATTTTTTTGAGATGGCTTAAAGGATTTTTTGTTCCAAGAAGACCCCCTAAGGAAAGACATTATTAATTTGGATGGTCACGCATCGCACTTAAACTGTTATGACTAGAATTTGCGGACAAGAATATTATTATAATTGTATGATGTCCAGCCATACGACTCAAGCTCTTCAGCCTCTTGACTAGTCTTTTTAGCCACTAAAACACTACTTTAAAGATGAAGCAATGAAATGGATTGCTAATCATCCAGGAAGGACCATTGGGAGAATACAAGCTTCAGAATTGATTGGTAGATCCTGGAAAAGGGCAGCTTATGTTGACATTGCTAGTAATGATTTTCGGGAGACGGGAATTATTCCTCTAAACCAAGCAGCGATTCCAAACCACTTCTTTTCCATAAGTGAAGCTTTGAAATAGACGGTTGAACAGTCCCAAATTTCTGAATAAACTGTTTAAACATGCTCCCCGACAAAAATATTGCACCAGATTTCCCCTATACCTATGTTAGAGGAAAGATGCCGAAAAAGAAAGAAACCGTCGGCTAAGGTTATTGCATGCCAAGAGCAGAAACAAGAAAAAAAGCAAAGTTCCAAAACAGCTGGTGATGGACATGCCCATTGAAAAGGACAAAAATGATCCTACAAACAATCGTCTTGAATGTGAGGAGAGCTATTATTTTACAAAAAGATCAGTAGATTGGATCAATTGCATAAAGTGCCATAAATGATTACATGAATCATGCACAATGTACGGAATCTCTGCAATGTTTGCTGAGAGAAAAAGAGAGAAGAGAAAAAGAAAAATATTATTTGAAAAAATTCGACACATTTCATATTTTTTTCATTATACTTTCCAAACTGTAAATATGAAATTTTCAAATATATTTAAAAAAAAATATTTGAAATATTTTTCAGTCGTTTATGTGTTTTATTCTAAATTTTACATCTTGTCTATGGTAGCTAAATATTTCAATATTTTATAAATTAATTTCTTATTTCTTATTATTATTACTATTTTTATTATTATTATTATTTAAATAGCTTACGTTTCATATGTTATAAACTAGTTAAAAATTGTTATAAACTATTGACGAATGTTAAAACCTTTCATTATGTTTTTTACAGGTAGGGCATCTCTCCCATGTGAGTGGGGCATCTAACCCGTAACTTTGGAAGAGATGGCCAAATGTAGTACTTCCGCAATTTTATTTTTTTCTTTAGAAAATTTACAATATGGTACAAAAAAACTACTTAGTAGTAATAAACAATATCTATTATGTATTTACCACAAATTTTCGTTGTCATTGTTGCTACCCAATTTATTTTATAGCTCCGTTTCCTTAAGTGGGGCATCTGTCCCGGAATTACCTTATTTATAAGTTATAATGGTATGCATCTACAACATATAAATAGTATTATAAAAATTTATTTTAAATTTATTCATATTATATATATATACATATGGATAATTAGATACGATAGAAATGTTGAGTATTTCTTACTGAGAGTTTTATATTTTGATTGCATTTTTCAAGAATATCACATAAATAAAACACAATCCTTGGTAAGTCAGCTTATTACTTTCTTTTACAAATATAATGTAAAGAAAGTATTGGTTTATTAGCGAATATTCTTAGCGTGCGCGTGTGTGTCTGTCTATGTGTGTTTTGTGTGTCTGCCTGTGGGTTACTGCACTAGGTCTTAGGCTGGAGTTGCGTGCCCTCCGTTTTCTTATGGTAACCTAACCCGTATATATGAAAGATGAATAAACTAAATAAATGCAACCAAATGAGGCAAACTCTTGATCATGCAAAGAAAAATATAAGATAGAAATGCATTATAATTATTGAAGAATCTATTCTAAAATTTATGTTAAATTTATATAGGGTTTATTGAGGTTAAGATAAGAAAATACTGGAATGTGTAAATATTGCAGTAACAATAATACGAGAAATTATATCAACATTAGAAACACTAAAAAATCCATTTCTTAAATACAATATCCTTTTAGAATTATATAATTTAATAAATAATGAGGATTTCTCATTAACACAACTTTCATTTACAAGAGCACATGTAGGTACCCTTGGCAACGAAACAGCAGATAATTTAGCAAAATAAGTATTAATAAATAATTCATATAACCATGAGACCTCTCTTCCTTCCCCAATCTCACTAATAAAATCAATTAAAAAATCCAAAATTTTTAGTGATTGGCAATGAAAGTGGCAACATTCCTATAAAGTTAGAAATACGTAAGCAGTTCTTAAAATGGCAAATCCCAATTTTAAATGCCCAAATGAAACATCTTTATATTTTATCTCAGGTCATAGTAGTTTCCCTACTTTCTTTTTCAAAATCAATAAACTAGCAAATGCACTTTGTAAATGTAAGAAATTAGGCAACCCTTTTCCTTATTCGAAAATGTTTGTTAATTAAAAACAATTTTAAATTTAATAGCAATAAAACTATAAGGCAAAACTTAAAAGCAATATTATTAAATTCAGATAATTATAATAAGTTAAAACTTATTTAAAATGCCTTAAACGAAAATTAATCTTTTATTATATATAAATATTAACACTACATCCATTGATTTGCTTTTCCCTGTTACTGAAATGTAATCTGACTAAATGTAATTATTATTGCTTTTATTTATTTATTTTCATTTATTTTATACTTTTATTTATTTATTTTCATTTATTTATTTATTTTATTTATTTTTATCATTTTAATCTTTCCTCAAAATATTCTTAAGTTCAACTGTCGATGTATCTCCTATTAATAAATTAAACTACGGTCTTCTCCTTTAGCAGGACCGTAGACATTTTTTTTTTCCTGTGGGAACGAAAATCCCTATAACCACGTGGTTTGGGAAACACAGTGAGAGACCAATGTAACCAATGTAGTAGGAAGTCTAAACTCAGTATGTTAACTTGGTATTCTATATCTGTTTCAGATAGTGATGGTACACTAAACTTTTTGTTAAGATCGAGGAAATGGTTAGTGTACAGGGCCATCCAAAACAATTAAAATAATTTGCGTCTATGGGGAAAATTTCTGGTAAGTACAATCAAACATCTATAGCCTGCCCTAAACACAATGAAATGAATATATTATTTTGCATTCGTAAAAGTATGTTTTCCGTAGATTGTGGTATGAACATCATTCATCATCGTTTACAAGGCAATCCAAAGTAGTTGGATACTTTGGGGCTGTACTTAAGAATTGCTGGGAATGTATTTCATTTTTCATCTGGTGTTTTTCATACAGAATTAATTTTAAGTACACAGTGTGATGTGCCTATAGTAAAAAATATGTAGGGTTACAAAAAATTAATGTACATGTTCTTTGGTAAATAATGAAAGTGTTTTGCTACATTTTGCTGTGTCGATGAACACTGCTGAGGAATAAAAAAATAATTTGTCATACCCATAGTCAAACAAAGTATTTTTTGATGTTCTATTTCAAATTCTAAATTTTTGTATAAAATTATGTTTTGAGATTCTCTGAGTGTGTAAATGCAGTTTTATCACCGGTTGAACTGTATGTATATTTGTTATCAACATAAACATTTAATAAATAATAAATAAGTAAATGAATGTAAGAAATTGAAATTTGGTATTTTAAAGTACGTATTAGGTTTCCACTTGGAAAATGTCATCAATATCTACAATTTTGAAGACAAATTTGTAACAGCCTTATTTGTTTTTGTTTTTTTTTTAAATATTGTTAGGCATTACAAATACAGATGGGGTTAAGGGGGCGTCAGCAATCTTGCACAGAATTATATGTCTAATAAAACTGTTCCTAAACCTATTCTAGATTCTTTTAAAGCAGATTAAACTTTATTATCTTACCTTATTGATATTTGTAGCTAATCTGCAATCCATATAGCATTAAAATTCCGGGTAAGAAAAATCGATGTGTGTAACACACCAGAGATTTTTTTTTTCTTGTGGAAAAGTTAATATTGTAATATTATGCTAAATTATAAGATTAATGCATACTATGCTTCATTAAAATAATAACTAAGCTTATTTTTCTGTCTACTTTTCTTTAAATATATACACACACACATATGTATATATATATATACATACATGTATAAAGATGCATATCTCATTAAATAGAAATTTAATTTAAAGTAAACACAATTGTTTTAAAACCTATGCATGCGCCAAAAATTTAGAACTCTGAATAGAAATCTCCATGATTGGAAGAAAAGAAAACAGTAAAAACGTATATGAAATTTGAGCAATTATAATACGAAATATGTAATATTAAAAATTTTATTCAACAGAATCTCTAAATCTTCTGAAGTGAAAAATGTCCTCTTAGAAATTAGACAACATTTTTTACGCTAATAAAGTAGTATCTTGATGAAAACAAGTTTGATTTCTTTTTATATATAACTTTTCTTCATTTATAATTGATTTTGTGGAGTTTAACTGCAGATTTTTTTAGAAGTTTTCGTTAATATTTGTCCAAAAAAGTTTTTTTTTTTTTTCAAGCACATTAGTAATGGAGGCTTAATAGTTATTATGATTTTAAATAATATGTTTGTTAATGAATTTAGGGTTATTATTACTTACCTGAAAATGTTAGTTCTGAAACTTAAGGTTGCTAGTTTATTTGTTTGTCATTTATGAGAATAAAAGTCTAAAAATTATAACTGTAACCCGTTATTAAAGGGCACCGTGCCCATTTTTTTTAAGAGTTTGCACCATGGTCTTGATGTGCATTTTTTTTTTTTAAATATAAAGACATTAAGCCTTCTGTCCAGTTATTATAAATACTATATTTGCGACAGTAGAACATAAACCATATCCATTTTCTTTATTCCTGACAAATATCATTAATTAATTTCATTATAACACCATTCCTAAAAAAATTTTGATATTTGCTTAAAAAATTCCGATTATTTTTTGAAATCTTACTTTCAACACTATCAATATTTACCACTAGAAGTTCTCGCATTTTCTGTGCTATGTGCCCATCAGACAACTAAATAAGTATGGTTCAGTCGTTCCACCATCTAAATTTCTAAACAGATGCTGAAATGACAACTCATTAAAGTCTAAGAAACTTGTTACCACTCTAGTGGTCATTTAACTTGCATTCCAATTTAACAAGTATCACCCATTTTCCATCTCGTATTAATAAAGGTGCTATTGTATCCAATTAACTCCAAATCTTGGAATGAAAATACAGCTTCAGTCAAAAAATAGTAAATGCTACTAGCAATCTTTTCAGCAGATACAGAAAAAAGGCCGAAACACAATCAATAAACACAAACCCCAGTTCTTGTAGAATTTAGCAATGTTGCTCTTTTATGGTCTTTTAAATCTTCTTTGAGTTAACTACCTCTCAAAATTATATTCCTTGAAATCGTTAATGCTTGTCCTTGTTAGTTATCTCCATTTTAAGTTCTGACCGTTCAGCACGTCTCTCTATTCTCCGTGAATTTTTGTCATTATTATGCGCATTGTCATCATCAGTCACGGTATCAAAACTTTTGCGACACATTTGTACGGATAGCTGTGATTGCTGTATTTGATAATCGAAAACGATCATTAAACTTACTGCTCTTGCAAAAAGTCATGAGGCAGTGATTAATATACTCTAACCAGTAACCGTAATTATAGTCAATTTTAAACATTAATCGATAAAGAAAACTCATTTACACTCACGGGAATAACGTACGGCCAGGGATTTTTCACGAAATGATGTAAAAAAGTTCCCACCTGATTACCTTTGCCCCCAGTGCATTGGCGATAGGTTGGATATATTTTATTGTGGTCTATACCACAATAAAATACCACGAGACACAGACTAGAATCGAGTTTTCCAGTTATGTGGAAGTTTGACAATTTTTTATATTGTACCCATTTAGTGAAACTAGAAACCGACTATCATTTTCTCAACCACCATACATTTTGTGATTTTTTTTTTCTTTTTTAATAGCAATACTCTGGTAATAAATTGCGAAAGGCATTCTTTTTTAATTTTTATATCATTATAATATTTTGATCTCTCGAATTATGCGTATAACTACTTTTATAGAAGTTATTTGATATATATATATATATATTTATATATATATATATATTCATTTGTTAGAAAAATGATGAAAATCGTATATTTTCTCAAAGTTTAAGACCGATGCGCTACTGACTGACTTATTATTTTAAAATTCATTTGTTTGCATATCACTTATTTATCAGAGACAAGTTTTCCGCGGTATAGCGTTTAAAAAAAAATCGAAAAGTTTTACTAGTTTATTATTGTTATTGAGAAATTGATCGTGATATATGTATATATATAGGGGAATGTCTACTGTTATGGGCACACCACCATATCTTTCAACAAAAAGCAAATATGGTGGATTATTGTCAAATATGTATTGTGTTAGTACGCAGTTTTTGTGCTAACACCGAAGTGAGTAGATGCATATTTTTATTAAGGGAAAAAAAAAATCCTGAAAAGAAAGCGAAACGAAAGTGATTTCTGAATATTTTCAAAATACAATAAACCGAAGTGAATTAATTCAAAAATGTAAATACAAGGTATATTTATGCAGTGTTTTCTATATATTTTGAGATGCAATATCGAATTAATCCAAAATGCGGATCGGAAATTGCTTTTTCTAGCCATTTCCGGTTGTGTGCACCTTCATGCAACTCGTTGTGGGCACATTGTTTTTTTTTTTTTTTTTCATTAAAAACGTGTGCATGACTCACAAACTGTCTCATGTGGTCGTTTATATTAAAATAACATATTTTATTAGTGTGTATATGTATGTTTAGACTTTTTTTTAGCAATATCAACCCCGAAAATGTAAATCTATCGAAATCAAATAAATTTAAATGCGGTGAGCCATTTAGGATTACTTAGTGGATAAAAAATCAAAAAATTCAACTTCCAGAGAATATTGTCTTTCTTACAGCATCTGAGTCTCTCCAGAATAAGCCTAGAGAAAACAAGGCAACCCCTCCTTTCAAAGTGCCGGCCAAAAGCGTTAAAAATTGGAGTTTCAAGAATCTGACGATGCCGACTTCTGTGTCATATGTTTGAAGAGCCTGCCACTATATCTAACAAGAGCCATCTCAATCAAAAGCAACGCGTGCCATCGTCTGGTGCATTTGAAGTGTGCTAATATACATGCAAATTATTTTACTTGCAAGAATTGCACTTCTGATTTAAAGGACGAAGAAGAGGACGAATAAAGTTGGAAAAATGCCATTTTCTGTTATTATTTCGGCCACTGAAAATTTACAAAATGAATAAAATTCGCTGTTTTCTGTATTTATTATTATTATTATTATTATTATTTTCCATTTTTAATGGATTTTGAAAGTGTGCCTACAACCGGGTATATATGTATATATATATATATATATATATATATATATATGGCCAAAAATTACCACGTCACATTTTTTTTTTCTGGTTGACGGTATCAATACAGTTACTTCATAAAACGTTTGCTAAGGTTTCTAACTTTCCATTGATATTCATATGTTTGATTAATATCTACCCTATCAAAGGTTATACGCCAAACCGCAGCTCTACCCCAATATATATATATATATACATATAGTGTGTGTATGTGTGCTAGACACAAATTTTATATACAATCGCAAGTTGAATTATTAAGAATTAAATATTTTTTCAATATTTATCTCTCTATAAATAAGGAGAAAAAATGATTTCGTTTAATTTTTTTCATACCCTTTTAACGAATGCAAAAGAAAATTGGCATAGACAGAAGTTTTTATGTTATTAAAAACTTTCTCACCCCACCCAATATTTCATTAAAGTCATAACTGAATAAAATGTAGAATGCTAGGAAATGTGAAAACCACCCGTACTATTTAGATTTTTTTTTTTTTTTGAGGAGTTGGTTCATTTTAATTTCGAAAATGTAAAATTATTAAAGAGAAAATAGAGGTCAGACATTTAAATAAACAAATTGAAATAGAGCAAATGACAATTAAATGTGTATAAAGGATTTCAATGTGTCAGAAAACATCTTGCAAATTTTAAATCCATCAAAATAATTGTAGTAGGTAAGAGTCAGATATTCTAAAATTTAAAAAGGGTCTGGAACTCGAATTTTCCTTATTTTCGAGTCAGTAAAAGTAAAAGTAGGATATAGAGAATGGTGCGCTAGTGTAATGTGCTGTCGCAAGCAATAGGCACCTCAATTGATGTTAACGTGCAAAATCGATTCTTTGTGGACACTTCCCACGTGTCTATATAAAATGCTTCCAAATACAATGTGGTCTCGAAACTATCTGCTTGCCGGCGATGGATATGCTGCAGAAAGCAATACCTGAATGGAAGATTCTTGAGAAATCCATTTGTTTCTCGGAAACTAAATTATTGATTTCGATTCATTTAAATTTGGAAATCAGTCAATTAAGTGAAAGAACGGTTATATACTGCACAATGTTAGGCAGATTTGGATAGTTTTCTTAATGTACAGCGTGTTTCTAAAAACATTTTGCCATAAGCACCTTCCTGCAGTTAAATTCGGGAGCGGTTTGACATTATTTGCGTGATTTATATATTTATGAAAGACATTTTAGTATTTCAGAAAAAAAAAAAAAAAAAAAAAAAAAAACAGTTCTAATTACCAAATCAGTGGCATATAGGTTTAAAGTTTTCTATTTGATGTGAGTTAACGCAAATTATCCCTTCAGCTTTTATTAACTCTAGTCTTAACTTCTTTCTTAACTTCAAGAAAACTATGAAAAATCCTGCGCGTCTACGCTGACGAGCGGAAATTGGAATTTAACCCGACATCCCCATCTATAGCAGGTTCGAGAAAAAAGCCTCAAAGTTTTACGTTTAAGTACTGAAAATTGGAAATGTACTATTTTTGAAGAATGGCACATATAAATAATTCAGTTACGATATACATAATTATACACACATATGGGTCTATTTGTTTATGCCCCAATTAAAATATATATATATATACAAATTTTACGTTAAAAAAAAAAAAAAAAAAAAAAAAAAGTCATTCTTAGACATATAAATCGTTTTAAGAATTTAATAATATGTTTACTTAAGGAGGAAGAAAACCGATATGTTATCATAGAAAATACGTTGTTCTTGTTTAAAGAAAAATAAACCTTGCGTAAAATCAACTATCTCTTCAAATAAAACATTCAAAGAAAAGAGCACATACTGTTATTGTCATTAAAAGGCAGTAAAGCCATAACTTTTGGCAAAAAGAGGAGGGAGAAATTTTCTGGAGAATTGTCGACTATTTCAAGACATTTCATTCTGAAGTACATGTCAAGGAAATCCGGAATAGACTATTTCCAGTACTTTGGTACAGAAAACAAGAATAAAAACACAAAATGGATGTCACATTATTTAAAATTAAACGAAATGATATTAGTTTACTTCATGTAGCATAAAAAATTAATAGATATGCAATTTAGGCTTTTTCTTTGCAAGTAGCGAAAAGTGTTTCTTATATATGTCTAAAAGATGCAATTCATATTGAACATGTCTAATATGAAATTTATTGTATTATAAGTTTTATTTATAAACATAATGAAATATTTTTTAAGAGAGTTTTCGAGAGATGCGTATGAATTGGAACGTAGTTGAAATTTTATTAAGTACAGTGCCCTTAGTAATTGACTTTTAAATTCACGCTTAACGTCATATATACGATGGTGATGCGAAATTATCATTATAACAAATATGGTGGTTTTTACAAACAGAAGTCTTATCATAGGCTTCAGAGACGATGGTTAGACTATCAGATAGATTAACAGTTGTTGGATAACGTTATATGGTATTTAACTAACGTAGGGACCAGTAGCTTGTAAAATGCGTAAAAAATGCAGTAAACGGTCGCAGTTAATGCATGTCACATATAAACATGCAGACAAGGCTTTAAAGCTGAAACGCGAAACGGAGCTATAGCGTCACCTTGAATGTCAACAGAAGAGATGCTAGAAATTTTTACAAGTTACATTAGTATGGACAGTACATATGAATAGCATTATTGATCAAAAGTTATTTTTTTTTCGATTTCGTAAGTAGAAACATCCTATATATATATATATATATATATATATATATATATATATATATATATATATATATATATATATATATATATATTATTTTATTTTTTTTATTTTTATTAAATATTTATTTTTATTTTTTAGTAGATATGAAAATTTTTTGTATTCATGAAAGCATATTTAAATGTTTTATGGCTATTCTTGTCTTATTAAGTCAAATTTGTATTTATAATACATAAAACTATACTTCGGAAGCGCATTATTATCAAAACACAATCAAATATCGTAAATCGTAACTTTTCATTTAACGATTATCTTAATTTAATTAAAATAATGCAAAAAACTTTTTCCCCTGAGATAAACGTGTAAAACAGTTGCTGTTTGTAGACCGTAATATATTGAATTAATTGTGTAGAATTAATTTAATTCCAAGTAATTGATAAATATTTGTAACATATTTCATGTCAATCAGATGATTACATAATACATCTGATTTCTTTTACATAGCCCTATAAAATAACTAATTTTGTTTTTTTATTAGCTGCCTTTTCCATCTTTGCTTTTAATATATTTAAATGAATACCCCCCCCCCTTTTTTTTTTTTTTTTTTTTTTTTTTTTTTTTTAGTATTGTGTCTAATATTTATTTATTTATTTATTTATTTTATTTTATTTTATTTCATTTATTTATTTATTTTATTTATTTGTTTATAGATTGATGAATTTGCCTGAAAAATATAGACATCATTTGTTACAAATGTTTTCTTTTTTCTTCGTTTTCATTAATTCAACTGAAAGGCATAAACTTCGAATGGAAACACTTTTAAAAAGGAAAAATTGTTTTGTAAAATAAGAGATTGAAGATCTTACGAAGATGAATGAAATAATAATCTGAAACATGAAAAAGACTTCGTATATCTATATTTGTATAAACGCGAAATGCCATTAATTCACTCATTATTCTTTCAACGCTGAGTCCTAGTCGCTGAAGCTAAAAACTGTTTTCGCAGTAGAATTCAAAGTTGTTTAAGGTTTTCACCATATCTCTGCAATACTTTGCAATAGAAGCTTGATATTTTGGCAAATGTCACCCCTTAGGCCCTATTTATGGTAAAATATGAGAATTTTCCGAAATTTAGTATTTAGGACTGTGGAAGGATGTATCTAGCATAGCTACCAGTTCGTAGAGGATAAACGTGGTGGTTCCTTGTAGAAGCTTAAAATGTCTTCTTTTACACCATAATTAAGGGAATTTTTGAGAATCTCTCGGAAGCACTTAAAGGAATAGGGGTATCTAGTATTTTCACCCGAACGTCGCATGCGGAAAATATCAGTGGGTTCTAATAATTTTTTTTTCAACCAATTTGATCAAAGCTTGATCTTCATTAGACCTGAGAATGAACAATCTCTTGACATCAGGTCAAAATAATTAGTTTTCCTTGCGTTTTCGCTTTTTTTTTATTTTTCCTAGGGCAAATAATTAGTAAAACTGATAGATATTTTGAAATTTGGAGTCAAGATTAATATTTCCTTCTTCTTATTCTCTCGTAAGTGAAAGCGCACACAACCATAATGAACGACCGACAGCAGTTTTCTCTATGAAAATGTATATTTCCCATCGCAAGTTTTTTATGAAATGAGGTCATTTTCAAAGATTATATTACTTATTTGAAATGTTTTCTGAAAGGGACCACATTCTAACATAAATAAATAAATATTATAAAAAAATATTTTGATTTTAATAAAATTAAGAGACTAGTATTTTATAGTCGAATTCACAATAAAATAATTAAATGGCTAACAAACAAACTTAATCAGAGCGTAATTTTAAAAAAGAGTTTTTATCATTTCACTGCTTTTAAATTTCATTGTTTTCTATAAACGTCTAAATATGTCCATTAGAAATAACCTACACATCAATTAGGAAGTTCCTAGCTACTATTTCACTATGGACAACAATATGGTTTTCAATTTTCTTTTCACCCACTCCACTTCCATTGCTTATGTGCTAGAAGTTTGAAACACACACTGTACTTTAACAATGGTCATAAGCAAAAAACGTTTCAAGTTTGTTTGAAATCGGTTCAGTGATTTTGGAGACGATGCACGGTAAACAATATATATATATATATATATATCAGAGCACGCAAATAATAATGCATATTGATGAGTCCATATTAAAACGAAACACTTTTAATTAGACGAACACTCACATCACATAGTTACATATAGAGAAACAAATATTCAACAAGTACAGGTAAAAGGTGCGCCGTACGAAAACAGTTCAAGTGGTGGCGCGCCAGTCCTTATTGGAATGATCTATTACTCGTATACAGTAAAGGAGGGTAAATACAAGAGGCATTGGTAATAGAAAATAAATGTAACCTAACACACCCCCACAATGTCGACGTATTTACCCAAATAACAATGTTACATCTTCCAATCCCATAATTTTACAACAGTTGTAATGTTTTGATGATGTTAATGCTTTTGTAAGAATGTCAGCCCCCATATTTTCAGTAGACACAAAATTTACATCAATAATTCCATTTTTCAGTGCATCCCTTATGAAATGATGCCTTATATCGATATGTTTCGTGCGTTTATGAAAGATCGGATTTTCAGCTAATTTAATAGATCCTAAGTTATCTGTAAATATACTCACTTTTTCAATTTTGCCATCAGATAACTCATTTAGTAATTTACATAAATAAATCCCTTCCTTAGTGGCATCGGATAAAGCCATATATTCGGCTTCCGTTGATAAGAGAGCTACAGTACACTGTTTACGGCTTTCCCATGTAATTGCACTCCCGCAAAATATGAAACAGTAACCTGTATATGACCTACGGTCATCGAGGCAATTCCCCCAATCCGCATCAGTGTAACCGAACAAAGACTCATTACTTTTTCTAAATACAAGTCCAAAATTTATTGTTTTCTTTAAGTATCGTAAAACTCGTTTAGCGGCAGTCCCATGAGTTTTATCAAAACAAGTTAGAAATTGACTTAATTGACTGACGGAATTTGCAATGTCCGGCCTGGTGGAAGTTGCAAGATACATCAAACTTCCAACTAATTCACGGTAGGGATATTCGTTTTCACAACATTTTTCGGCCTTTTTTAATCGAATGCTTGTATCCATAGGACAAAGCTACGGGCTTGGCTTCTGTCATGCCAAAACGCTCTAAGAGCTCTCTAATATAACTATGTTAACTCATTGTTATAAGGCCATTTTCTAACTGAAAATTTATCCCTAGACAATATTTAACTATGCCTAAATATTTAACATCTAGTTTTTCATTAAGATGAATTTTGAAGTTTTCTAACATACCAGGGTCCTGTGACATAAACAATATGTCATCAACGTAAATCATTATAAGAGTCAACCCTTTATCACTTTTAATATAATATAAACATGGATCTGCATTTGTTTGTTTTGCTCCGAAATCATTCAAAATTTTATTTAACTTAGTGTTCCAACACCTCCCGTCCTGTTTGAGACCACACAGAGATTTTTTTTAACAAAAGAACTTTATTCCCTGCATTTAGATATTTAAGAATCTTGGCTGCTTTATCAGATATGTCCCTATCGCAATTTTCATTCACAATTATTTGAAGTACTTCTCTAAAGTATTCGGGGCACTCCATACAAATTTCCTCATCTAATTTTCCATTCAAATATGCTGACGTTATGCCAAATTGATGCATTTTTATTCCTAATTTAGCAGCATAACCTGCCATGACTCTAATAGACCCCATTCTTGCCACAGGAGAAAAAGTCTCACGAAAATCTATACCTAATTTTTAACTAAATCCGCGGGCTACTAATATCGCTTTATAATTCAAAAGAGATCCATTTTGATCATATTTATTTGTAAGGATAAATCTATCTTTAATGCATTGTTTCACGGGCCTGTCTACCACTTCGAATGTATCATTTTTTAATATTACTTTTACTTCGTCAGTCATAGCTTTATACCAGTTCGAAGCTTCGGACCCCTTTAAAGCATTATTTATTTCTATTTCCGAATTAAAACTATAAACAGCATTTGCAATTGACTCCGGCTGGCGAATTATTTCGCGATACGCAATGACAATATATCTCTCTCTTCGAGCGCCGATACTGGGTCACGTGACAGTTCATCACTCTCATTTTTTATTTGAGGAGGAGAAATTTTCTCTTCTGACTGCACGTGTGACTCATTTTGCGATTCGCTTAATTGTATTTCTCTTTCAGAAACATCTGGATACAATTTACCAATTTTTGAAAAATCATTAGATTTCGCTTCAAAGAATTTAACGCTACGGGATATAATTACTTTGTTTGATTCAGGAAGATACATACGAAATGCTTTAGAATTTTCTGAATAACCTACAAATATTCCTTTTTTAGACCTTGCGGAAAATTTATGTTTAGGCTGATTATTGAAATAATAAGAAATATAGCCAAAAGTCTTAAAATAACTAACATATGGTACTACATTATTCCATAATTCATATGGGGTTTCTCCATTTAAAGCTTTTGTTGGGCATCTATTTCTTATATAATTAGAAGTGTTAATAGCTTCTGCCCATAAATTTAAAGGTAATTTTGATTGTGGTAATAGACAACGGGCCATTCCGACAAAGGTTCGATTATTTTCTCTCAGCAATGCCCGACTGCTCTGGGCAATAAGGGGTTGTTAATCTATGCTGAATACCATTTTTTTCAAGAAATTTTTAAAATTCAGTACCAATAAATTCGCCCCCATTATCACTCATGAATTTTTTAATTTTTATAGATTTTTCATTTTCCCAAAGAACTTGGATTTCTTTAAATGCATTCAATGCTTCATCTTTAGTTTTTAAAAATTTTACTGCACAATAACTAGAATAATCATGAATAAATGTAATAAAATAAAGAGATTTACCTATTGAGGGAATCCTAATGGGGCCAAAAAGATCCGAATGGACTATTTCTAACATTTTTGTAACCCGATCTGAGTGCTTAGGAAAAGGCGCACGGGTCATTTTATTTAACGCGCATACTTCACAATTGAAGTCGGATACTTTTTTAATATTTAACCCCCTAATATGACCCTTTAAATTTGAATCAATCAAATCTTTTACATTTAGATGATCCATTCTACAATGCCACTTATCTACATCTGCAAAAATATTTTTAGATCTATCGACTGATTCACTAGAAAAATTAGCTGCATTATTTATTTCATTATTATCCCGCAAATAATAAAGTTCATTTTTTCTGTCCGCTATGAGAGTCACATTTTTCTTTCTGTTATTTATAATAGCACATTTGTCTTTAAAAGTTACGGTGAAACCTTTGTCGCACATTTGTGATACAGATAATAAGTTAGTTTTCAATTCTGGAACCAATAGAGTATCATTGATCTCAACATTTTGAAGTTTTGAGTTTACTTCTGCTTTTATTAACACTTTACTAAGACCGGACACATCAGTCGTTGCATTGTTTGCTAAATTTACAGATTTTATATCCGTATCCTTTATATCGTGCAATTTGGAGTCATTTTGGCACATATGTCAAGTACAGCCGCTGTCAACACACCAAAGATTCTCGGATTGTTCTTTGGATAATATGTACGTATTCGTTGAATTTGTGCTGGCCAGTAGTCCTAGACTGTTTTGTCGATATTTAAATGATTTGTCTTTCTACACTGATTAGCACGGTGACCGAGACGTTTGCATTTAAAGCAAGTAATTTTTGAATTGTATCTTTCGTTCTGAGTTGACTGTTCAGTAATCTTAAGATTCGTTTTATTTTTATTCCACGGAGAAGGTTTCTTCCGAAAATTACCAGTCATGAACGCTCCATCGCTCTGTCTGTCATCATGGCGCCTGGCGTCGTTTTCTTCCACAATTTTTATTCGCAGTACTTCTGGTTTCGGTAGTTCGTCTCTGGATTCTATTGCGCACCTGAAATTTTCATAACTGGATGGTAGGCTGTATAACAACATTACAGTTAACAAATCATCATCTATTTTAATATCCATTTCAGAGAGTTTATCGACAATGTCAAAAAACTTTCGAAGATGATCTCGAATGCTCACAGAAGAGGAATCTGCCATTTTATGCTAAATAAGCGCTTTTAACAGTGGCGCTTTTCTAGCGGGACCTTTAGATTGATATATCTCTTCTAATTTTTTCCATATATCCAGAGATGTTTCACAGTTTTTTATTGTTTTAATTCTGAAGGCGATATACACAAAATTATGTCGGCTTTGGCCTTTTCATCCATATCAGTCCATTTGTCGAACTGTTCTTTTGATTTCGCATCACTTGCCACGAGTTCTGGCTTTGGTTTCGAGCCAGATACATAAATCCAGGATTCAGTTTTTTTCAAGAGTGCCTTCATTTGTATTTTCCAAGTTTCGTAATCGTCTTTGTTTAGCGTTTCAATACGTGATGTTCCATAAGACGCCATTGTCAACCGCGATCGTCTATCAAACAGATAAAAGTCTATTTATCGTAAATAAAAGTTAATTTGCTCTGGGCCCATAACCTATTGGGCTTAGAAAGCAGAGCACGCAAATAATAATGCATATTGATGAGTCCATATTAAAACGAAACACTTTTAATTAGACGAACACTCACATCACATAGTTACATATAGAGAAACAAATATTCAACAAGTACAGATAAAAGATGCGCCGTACGAAAACAGTCCAAGTGGTGGCGCGCCAGTCGTTATTGGAATGATCTATTATACAGTGAAGGAGGGTAAATACAAGAGGCATTGGTAATAGAAAATAAATGTAACCTAACAATATATACATATACAACGTTAATTTTATTATATTTAAAATTCTAAGTAAAAATATTAAATTGCACTAATGTGGAAAGTTATATATGGCTTGGTGTTTATCAAAAGTATGTGGCATATTCCTGAACACGATCTACAAGCACCATACACTCGAAAATGTATTTAGCTAATATTATGTCACGCATAAATGATTGCACCAAATTTTCAATGAATCAAACGATAAAAAATGATATATATTGTTAAAAGAGAGGGAAAAACAATATATATATACATTGGTTTAACAAAAACTATAAAACTACAAACAATTTTTAAATCAACTACAATTTTCGTTCATAAGACCGCAATATTTTTATTTATTTTCTTTCTCTCTGTATGTGTAGCCCTGTAAATTTATTACTAAATATCTTCGTACATTAAATTTAGAAATCATGTTTGCTTTTTAACTTTTTATAGAATAATTATGAAATCATTTTTGAAGGAATTTAAACCACGTTTTAAAGCAGTTAAAATAAATAACGTCTGTAGACTGCAATGATAAAAGTTTGTGTGTGTGTGCACGTATTTGTGTGTTACTTTAAACTAATAACTAATTCTTTGCAGCACAGTTTCTATAGAAAACATGCATTTAACTATTTCAATAACGTATATTAATTCCTTTATGCTGAATGAAATGTTTCCAACTAAAATTTACTTCAAAAGAGTGTCTTTCACATTCAGTAATCGTTTGAAATTATTTTATGTGATCTTCCAAAAGTCGACAAGCACTGTATACACATGGAAAAATAACCATATAACTAATTTCTTGTAATTTATAAATACTTCTACCAAATTTGATGCTCAGCAGATTATTGTGTAACATAACGGAATATATAATGTAAATTAATTACTAATGTAAAGTAA